>MNCI01002249.1:520761-585387 GCA_015680685.1 Gnetum montanum
GACAACGAATGATTAACCCAAAGTGTTCCATGGGGCATTTAGGCATTTAGTCTGTGGAGTTCGACCGGATCGCGTGTGCTACGCTCATTTCGTATGGTTGAGTGTAGGGGTACCTCGCCACTCATCAATTGCGGTGGAGTTCCACTTGGATAATACTACTATGGTTGGTGAAATTATCAAGGATTTCCTTGTGGATAAGGTAATCTTTTGGGCTTTTGCCTTTGTGCAAGTCATGGATGTAAGGCATACACCCTAGATTCCTACAAGTGTGATACAACTGCACAACATCCTTTAAGATGTTCATATTGGTAGATGTCACACTTGCCATCATCATTTAAATTTCTATCTACAGCCATCTCTACCACAGCTATTTTACCTTTACCTTAGATATGGCACGTTTGGCTTCCTTACGCCTCTAGCACTCACGCTCACCACTTTGCTCCTTGGACTCTATAGCAATTTTTAAAATAGCTTGAAACTTATTATCCATGGAGTCCCATAATTGATCAACCTTAGTTGTAATTTCTAATTGCAATTTCTAGAATGGCAAGGTTTTTTGATTAACCAGCTCTTCTCTGGTGAATTCATCCTCATTGTTACAAAATTGAACCCCCTTCTTCTAAATAGAAGGGTCTCTATTGTATTTTTCTACACTTTCACGTTTTCTCAGTTCTTCCTCCTCCTTGGCTACCTACTCAATTGATTTTTGAATCTGATGGACACTTAACTCTGTCAATCTCCCTTGGGCATAGACACTATGGATTTTCTTGGTTTAAGACCACAACTTGTCTATGATATGGCAAAGTTGATCGAGCTGAGAGTATCCATGGCTAGGATACCTATGTAATAGAGAGTAGCATCAGCCAATAGTAGCATCCAAGGGCTCATGATTCCCTTGTTTCCACCCTTGAATTTTTTTTAGATTGGATTCTTAGGAGTATGTTTGATATTTATCATTAAATAATTCCAATGTCGTACTCCATCGCCTAATTGATTTTGGTTCCAAGGATTGATACGAATTTTTTGCTTCCTTTATGAGTTTTCTTGGAAATAATTTTAGCTTTTTCCATTTATTCTAAATATTCTGCAAGGCACATGCATCTTGGAAGGCCTGGAGATGATTTTGTGGATTAGCATCATATCCTCCCTCAAACCGAGGGATGTTGTTCATATGCAACCTCTTTATTCTATTATCCTTCACATGCCTTATTGGAATCCTTACAACCTCTACAATATTCAACATGCCCTGAGTTGCAAGTAAAGGTTCATCAAGGCTATGATGGTGGTGTCTACAATGTTCTCTACTAGCCCTTCTTTCTTGATGGTGGACCTCTCTAGATTGCCCATGTCTTCGGTCATGATTATCCTAATGGTCCCTTCTATTGTTCTGGTCTCGTTGATTACTTCCATCATGATTATTTCTTCTACGGCCATGATCGAAACTAGATGAAGAAGAAGATGACAACAATGAAGGGGAAGAAGAAGGGGAACTTGCTTTGCATTGATGCCTATCACCCTTCGATTCTCATGACCACGATCACAATCATGATCTCCTTTATCTTCCTTTTATTAACTTGCTTCTCTAGATCCATATTTATCATTGGATCCATTTTAACGAAAACTTGGATTATGAATTGTGGATTGTACATTCTGGTTGAGGGTTCCTTGAACAAAGTCAAAGAGAGGAGAATCACCAAAGAAGTGGTCACCTTCATTAATTGGGCCAAGTGGAGGTGGAAAAATATTTGACCCCTTACCCTTTATGAGCTTGTGTTGGTGCTCTAGTTGACGATCCCTTAATATTTGTACTTTAGTGGGATGGTAATCTCTCAAGTCAAGATCTTGCATCTCGTACTCTCCATGAAGATGTTGGAGCTAGTGTCATGCTAGCATTAGCTAGAGCATTGCTAGAATAGATTGGTTAGGTGGCAATACAATGTTGCCTTCCATATCACACCATAGCATCAGTTCATCTTGATGTAAGATGAAGGTAAAGTCTGGTACATACTCAATCAGGATGAGCATATACCACTTGGTATTAAAAAGTCACACATATGTTCGAAGGGGTCGTGATTGTGTATTTTAATGATTTGCATGATTGATCAAAGTTAACTACTGTATTAATGACATTAATGAAAATTACATGAAATCACAATATATAAATGCATAAGAAAGAAAGTCTCAAGTGTTGCAAGGAATGGATCAAAGAGTTTGTCTTTATTGCCAACACACTGGTGTGTTCAGGTACGTCAATGCTTGAATAAAGATCCATTCAAACTTAGACCTCTTGTTTCAGGCACTTGGAAAATATTCTAACTTTAAAATGGATAAATTGCAAGAGTTTTGCTACTTGACTGCCAAAAAATTACTCCCAATTGTGTGCCTGGGCACTGTATTTATAGACCTGGGGGCAACCCTGTGATATTGAATGTATGATATCGCATCTTGGGCTACGAGATCGCGTACCAAATATCGTGGCCACCCCAATATTAGAGCATATGAAAACCATGATTTATCAAAAAAAATTCTAACTTTGCAATTATGATAAGATAAGAACATAATCAGACCAATAGCACAAGAAGGATTATGAACCATAAAGAACTAATTTAAACACATTAATAATGTCAAACTCTTATTGATTGTAGATGATCCTAAAGAGACCAGCAGTTGAGGGAGCTTCCCAACATGGTAGCAAAAGATCAAGAGGCTATGGCAAAGGCCAAGTGGGAGAACAGACTCCACAAGTTAAACATGATTAGTAGGAGGCTTAGTCATACAATATTCATCAATAGACTATTGCCACTAAGTAGTTAGTGTAAGTAAAGGTAGAAGCACCACTAGCATCAAAATAGGGACAAAATCTCACATTGTCCAATGAATGCCTCTAGGCCATTCAGGAAAATTCTATCATGTCCACAATTATCATGGAACTAAACTTTGATCCATTCAAGGATTTTGCCCTAAAAACTATAAGAACACAACTCCAAGCCTCTCCACTATGTCCAACATTATCTAGCAATGCAAAATGGTTCTTGGGAGAGGTTTATCAATTTTGGAAAAATAAGCTAGATTATGTAACAGTGAAGATAGAAGAAGTATTTGTGTTGTACTCTCTGGAAGCAATTACTAAGGTCTTGAATATTCCAAATGAAGGAGCTAATGTGGCACAAATCTCCACAAGGTCAAATACAAATGCCAAGAAATTGTGGCTACAAAGGACCTACAACAAAGAAGATAAATATTATAGTGAGATGACTTCTAAAGAAAAGATTTATTTTAAAATTGGAACTTACCACTTGTTTCCAACCAAGAGGTTCAACTAAATCTTCATATACGTAGCTATAGGAAGTGCAATATTGATGGGCAAGTTCAATGATAATATTGCACATCTAATATTTCTAGAGATTCAGAGATGGTTTAAGGAGAAGAAGGCATGGAAAACAACACTACCATTCCCTGGCTTAATAAGGAAGGTGTACAAACAAGAAAGAATTTTGGACTACACTAATAATGTCCCAAGCAAACCCTTGAATGCCTCTTATGCAGAAATGTCAAAACCAATGCCACCAAATAAAGATAGTTGGAGAAGCCAATAGGCATTGCGGGAGTTTCAAGTTCAATCCCTACTTGTAACATTCCATCTACTAGGCAATAGCAACAAGTAGGACCCAGTAGTCAAACAGCTATTGGAGGTAAGCTAGAATAACAAGCTCCAACACCTCCATGAGACTACCATCCATCAATGAGCCATGTGTGTCAAATCGTAGAGCTCAGTAAGGTCCACAGTATCCACAAATCTTGCTAGTGGGTAGGTGTCATTACAGAAAGAGGAGAGGAAGATTGGGCATAACAAATTTTAGGGAACACTGCATCATTCCAAGTCATGCTAGAAACTTGTGAAGGCATCACAGTCATGGTTATGCAGCACCAAGATGTAGTGGGAGTAGTTGAAGTAATAACTGATCATATCATGGAACTTTGTAATGTCTCTATTATTCCATTGACCAATATATTTAGAGCTACATATGCTCAAATGCTAGCTGGTACCTCAATGAATTATGATGAACATGAAGATGTCTTAGATAGACTACTACAGACTAGCCAAGTCATGCAAAATCTATTTAATATCCTCAATCATATCACTATAGTGCAGTTTGACTTGATAGCCACAAAAGGAAAGCTAGTGATGGTTGAAATGAGGGTAGAACATGTTGAGAAGGAGATTTAAAGATTACAAAATGAATTAGTAGCTCTCAAAGAAGAAGTAAGAGACCTTGCATGATTTGTCATTCTAGACCAACTTAAGTAAGTTGGAACTCATCAGATGAGGTATTTGATTGCCCACAATATACATGTAGAGATGGAAAGAGAGAAGCTAGTGTTGAATGCCTTTGTTACTAAAGTAGAAACATATGCACACACCAAAGCTCTCATAGCCTTGAAAGAAAAAAATAAGAAACTCATTGCTGAAAACACAAGGTTGATAGATGTAGAAAAGTAGAAAGATGTTCTCAAGGAAAGTATTTGTTAGTTACGAGAATAATTAGTTAGAGTCAACTAGGATATGAGAAAATCGACCTATGAAAATAGGACATTCTCAATGGAGGAAGTACATGCTATTAGGAAAAAAAATCAACTATTGAGATAAGCATGTGGAAAAATGAGGCCAAGAGACATGAAAAGATCAAAGAGCATTTTAGGAACGAAGTGGACATGTAAAAGCAACTAAATGAGAAGGAAACCTAGATGGTAAAGGCCAAGATCAATTCTATCATTGCTCAAACTCTAGATTGGTAGCCCATCCTAGATAGTTTAGCCCATGTCCACTAGGTTGAGATAAAAACCAAAGATCTATAGATTGAGGACATGATAGAATACATGGGGTTAGCAAATCTTTGTGATGCTAACTTGCCCATGTTAATAGTAGGATGACCTTGGAATCAGTTCGAGCAATAGGTAGCGGTATGTACACAATGTACAAGAAAGAGTTTGTTGATAGAAAAGATGCATTGTAGAAATTAGATGTGACAAACTCTAAGCTTGAAATTGTAAAAGCTATCTACCAAGGGTAGAAGGATGTAGTAGTGAACTTGGCATGTAGAATGTTTGACTACCAAGAAGTTAGAAAGGTAGCTAGAGCTTTTGAGGAAAAACAATGACAGTTTGCGATGTGGTACGTGAAAGCAAATAAAATCATCCTAGAACTGCCATGCAATCAACATAGATGGTACATGATCCAAAGATAGAAGAAGAGAAGCTTCAAGTTCTCCTTAATAGATATCAATTTCAGAAGCTTGATGACAAAGGGAAGAATTTGATGGAAGAGCCTCCATTGCCTAGAACATAGAACTATATTGAACTACTTCAATTTTTGTTTTGTTTTATTTATCTTGTCAATTGTCAACTATGTTATTTTGTAAAAAACACCAATGTAGCATTCAAGAATCATGTAAATAGTTAGTCATGTTAAGTCAAGTCTACCACCTAATTTTGTAAGAAAATCTATTATCATTTTGTTTTAACTCAAGGACCAATTTCCCGTCAATCGTGGGGGTATGATAAAATCCATCATTTTTACCACTGGAATATCATATCTATAATATTTTAGCTATGATATCATAGCTCATCCTACGTCATCATTGATGAAATGTCTTGGTATTTATGCAACCCCATAAATACCAATACTTGGATGCACAAATAACAACTTTTGATTCCAACCCTTATCCAAATTCCTTTGGTTTATTTTCATAGTTTTAGTAATAGGGTGAATGTTGGTAGTGTGGTGTTAAGTAGTTGGCTAACATCTTTATTTGAGTAAATTGTACTTGGACATAGTTTATGTATAGCAATAACAATCAAAGTTGTTTCTCATCATTGTAGCATTTCTTAGTTTTCTCTATGCTTTACTTAGAATAATTTTCTTGATTTCTTAGTTAATCATTTATATTTCAAGAATTTTTCTTTTACATGTTATTAGTAAGCAGAGTGGGTATGACTAGTTTCAAGCATTAAGTGTGGTTATTTGGTAACCCAGTAGTGACATTGCTTGATTCTCTTAGTAGTAATTCCACTTGGTAATCCCAGTGATAACTACATGAGTCCAAGACATGATTGAAGAACCAAGAACGGATATCGCTATTAGGATAGAAGAGATTTACATTCTCATTATTACTTATACTTAAAATTTTAATCTAGTTTCAATTATGTTTATGACTAGAAGTATTAAGAGCCCTACAAAATCATCTATTATATGCCTCATTGAGAGTTAAACCATATGCTAAGTAACTTGAAGTGGGAAGACAATGATCATGAACTTAACATCAACTTCTAGCATAATTACATTTTCCATCCTCAGATTATGATTTAGTCACACAGACACTCTTGACTTGTATGGTAGAGTGTTGGGATTACCTTCACCATTCATCAATATGCTTAGGATTTTGTTGCATGTCCTCCTAAGAGATGCTCCATTTTCTCAACTATTTCATCCCCTAAAAATACCAACCATAGTCTATAAAATTGAATGACAATAAATTTCAAATGAATGTTGGACCTCTTAGTCTCAAAGCCAAAAAATCTCACATTACTTCATATTTTCTCCAAATGCTTTGTTACTCACTAAGGTCTTAATATTTTCTTTAATACATAAAGTTGATTTCTTTTCTTTGTTTTTGTGAAAAAACTTCATGAAAAATATTTTACATAACTCTTTGTTCATAAATCTTATTGATAAATTAATAGTAAATGTAATGTTATCTATGAAATATTTTGTTGGTTACTATGTGGTTCTCATAGTGCACAAATAGACTTATGAAATTGTAATTGAAACTATTTTTCATTACATCCAAGACCTTATGGATTTTTTGGATTAGTTCAACAAGTTATTGCATCATGCTTATACATCTCAAAGAAAACCTATTGGGATTGAACTTGTATAGTGGGAACTTATAATTTTGATGTTGGTGCTCCTGAACATGTGTGTCCATTGTTTTGTTGAATTCAAAAAACTCTTTTTAATATTTGACATGTCTAAATATAAGATATTACACCTTCTTGAGACCATTATCAAAGGAGAAATTATTTCTAACCAATTTTGGCATTTTCAACAATGTACTAAAATCGACATTTTAAATAAAAAGAACTTCCTTCCTTAATGATAGGTATTAAAAAAAATATACAACTAATTGTCAACAATAGTTTACCTTATTTTTTAACTATTATTATTGTAAAGTATGCATAGTTAACTAATGTCCAACTTTGCAAAATTGTATATTAGCTAAAGAAATCAAAGAAAAATTTGTTAAGTTTGTGATTGCTCAACATTTTATACATGTGCAACTTCTATATCTCTCATGGTGAATAATGAAAAATTTATCTTCTTTACTATCTAACATACAAGTAAGAAAATTACTAATGTTTACAAGAATAATTCATCATCTCTATCTACAAACTATACTCAAAATATTATGTTTAAATTCAACAATATTCATGAAATAAAAGATGATAAGTATCTTGTTATCATTATCATCATCTTGGCCTTGTTCTAATCAAATGAGATTTGATCTTATTATAATTAACTTATAAAAGGTAAAAAATTTTCAAAGTTTTGTAAAATAATCAAAACGTTCTTATCTACAAAATAGTGTGTCAATGTTACTGCATCAATTGTTTATTTTTATATTGAATTAATTTGATGCTTTAAGTACTTTCCTATAATAAGAAAAATTAAATTATTTTATGTCATATGTTGAACTAATTTTTCAATTATAAAGAACAACCGAATAAAATGTATTTGTTAACCCTTAATAGAAAAGGATGATCCAAATATGCAAGGCTATAACTTTTTACATCAAAACATAAACCATTAAGGAACTTCACAATGATGATATAATATGTGGAAAAATACTTAGTTAATTTTAGAGCCCAGTTAAAACAAAGAAGGTACTTTGTTAAAAAAAAAAAGTTAACTCCAAATTAATATAACATTTAAAAGATAACAAAAAGATGCCAAAATAAAAGAAGAAGAAAATGAGTGAGATTTGAAGAAGAATTTTGACATAAGCATCTACTAACTAAAGAGAACATACATTATGTTATGTAATGCTAGCAATTGAAGTTGTGATTGTTAGTATCTAGATATGGTGATTGAAAATACTAATAACTCATGTGGTAAATGTGTTAATTTGTAAAGCCATAAGTAAATAAAATAATAATACAAGTGATCTAAAATTCAATGGCGAGGTTTTTATAAAAGGCTAAACTGCTAGTTGGAGAAATACAATAGAACATTCGAAAAAGCTAATGTGTGCAATGTAGTATTAGGTTTTTCTTATTAACCATGAGGGTTTGTTTGACATCTTGATTAATTTGGTGTGTAGCTTACCTTCATTGGCATGTGTACTAATGCTTACATGGTTCCCTTGAAATAGTATATTCCCTTTTGACTTATTATCATTATTGATGAAAAAGGATCCACCTTGTGAGTGGCTCCTTACTTGTATTTGGGGTGGGGGGTTGTGGTGTGCGGGGAGGGGTGGTTTGTTGGGAAATGGATGTTGGAACCTAAAAGAATGATTATAAGAACACCACAAGAATTATAGCTAACAGGATACATTAGAGGAATATAATGATCCCTCAAGTATGATTGAACTAGCAACCTATTACTTAATAAGATAATGAGCTAACATTTTGAGCCATATATCATTGGCTCCTTAGTTGTGTTTATGCTATCTAACTCTTTAAGAATGTTTCCCATGCCAATCTTCTAGTAATATTTTATCACCGAACTTGCCTATGTAACCATAGAGGTTTTTCTTCTTCATAGTGTTGTCACTTTTTAGAGTTGTTATAGACATTGATCCAGATGCATATACCATTACATTGCAGCCCTCAAAACATCATTAGTGATTAACTATAGGAATTGTATCCCCATGTAGTATGCACTAGTAGTATGACTATTGTTGAAGGATAAAGTAATCTCCCTCCTTGTGCCACATGGATGCATTAGAGGACACCTCTAGGTTTTATGTCTTTGATTTTAATGAGAGGTTTTTTTATTTACCCTTGTTTATTCAACAAGTTTTTATGCATGCCAATATTATGTGATGCTTTTAATATAATATTATGATCTTTTACCTCTTAAAAAATAGAACATTCCAAAAAGTGTTTGTTAGATGATCCTTTCATTTAATATAAGATAATAGGAAGATTTTAATTTTTTCCTAAATTTTCATAAATTCCTTTCCCATAATATTTTAGCTTGACCATAATATTTGAACATTTGACTAAAAGTTTGCTACCAAAGGTAGCTCATTATTGCCTATTGTAAATAATGTTATCATTAAGTTAACATCTTATTTAACAAAATATAATCCATAGGTTTAATTACGTATGCAAGGGTTCGTGGATAAGCAAAAACAAAAACCTATTTTCAAGTTTGAAATTAGATCTTACAACTTGATGAAAAAGTATTTTTTTAGGATAAAGAAATAAATAGAAAAATGTTTAAAACACCTTTAAGTTTAAAGGGGTAGGGTGTTGGTACCTAAGTTTCAACTTAGTACCTTCTAATACAAGGCAATGTGAAAATAGTTATAAAAAAATATTATTGATAGCAATGTTGTCAAAGATATAATATAAACAAAGCTTACAAAATCAAGTATCACACCATGGCTAATGACCATTGTATGTGAAAATATACCATACATATCCCCACAACTATTAGACCTTTCCTTTTTGTTGATTTGGAGTTTCACTCAAGCTAAGATAGAAGAAGGGTTTAACTGGACTAGCTTTTGGCAAAGGAAGGGATGCTTCAAGATTATATATAGAGTTGCTTAAATGAGGAGGAACCATGGTTTATATAGAAGTTTATAAGCTTTTAAATACAACTCTCCATAATGTGCTTCTAGAAGATTGGTGCATCAGTAGAGTAGGAACATTGTTCAAAAAAAGTGATAGAAATATTCTTAACAATCATTGGCTTATTATGATCAGTCACCTCCTTGTAAAATTATTAGGCAATATTCTTAAGAGAAGGCTTAATAGTTAAATAGAATTAAACAATGTTTGGACAAGTTTATAAGTAAGTTTTAAGCAACATTGCTTCACTATGGATTGCATTAAGGTGTTGTAGGACTAGGCTAGAGGATTGCCTAATAAGGTTTATCTTTGCTTTATGGATTTTTTCAATGCTTATGGCTTTGTTATTTAGTATAAATTGTGTAGAAAGTTGTAGGATATTAATATTCATGGAGAACCTCTATATTTAGAAGTTGTATACTTTAGTATAAATTATGTTCTTGAATAATAACACGTAGGAAACATTTGTTCTAAATAGAAATATTTAATTGAAACAAGGATGTCCAATTTCATCTATTTTATATGGTATCTTCATTAATGAATTAGAACAATGGATGTCCTCTATTGCATTGGAATTTATTAAAGATATAGAAATTTTCTTGTGTATGTTTTAATGTTTGCTGATGTTGTAGTTCTTATAGCAAAAATTGAAGTTTGAATGAAGTTTATGCTTGAAATTTTAGATGATTTTTGTACTAACTTAGGGATGAAAGTCAATGTTAGCAAAACCAAAATGATGGTTTGTGGTACAAGACCTTTTGTAGATGATTTTTATATTGGTTTAGAAAAAATTGTAATTGTTTTCTCTTATAAGTATTTAGACATCTCCATTTCAAATAAATATTTTTGACAAGATTGTATTGATCAGATGGTTTCAAATAGTATGCATACTTTATATTCAATTCATAGTAAATGTGCACAAGAACAAATTTGGTCATGGGATGTTCTTAAACGTATATACAATCAACTTGTTTAACTAGTTCTATTATACCATTGTAAAACTTGGGGATCCAATTTACCTATAGTGTAATGGAAATATGTCCAAAAATAATTATTATTGTAGGAACTTCAGATAAATGCTCAAATTCCATATGATATTTTATTAGCAGAAGCAAACATGCTACCTATAGAAATTATAACTCTTCAAAAAATTTTGTAGATTTATAAAAAGATGCTTGCTAGGCCTTGCATCTACCTATCCAACAAAGTTTATAAGGTCACATAGGAAAACAAGGATGGTTCAATGATAGGTAAAAAAAGGCTCCAAAATGGAATATTGAGGATCAAGATTTAAATTTGAGCTTTTAGAATTTGAAGACAAGGATAAAATTGAAGCACATGTGGGAACAACCATGTGACAAAAAACAATTTTATTTGTTGCACATTGAAGAAGGATCCTTAACAAAAATACCTACTTATTTATTTATTACTATTTCTAGACAAAGGAAGGTAGTAATCACATGTGCTTGTGGGATCTCACTCTCTATTGATTGAAATAGGGAAATGGATTAATGTTTAAAGAGAATAATGCATTTGTAGATTTTGTATACATGCAATAGTGGAAGATGAAGAACATGTTTTTGTGAATTGTTTTTTCTTTAATGCTTTTAAACTTAAATATAGTATTCAAGCTACAACTTTGCCACTTTATTTGAGCTTTAGGTGTCCATTTTGAATCATTTTCATAATAAAGTATTCAAGATCCATCGTGATCATATGAAAAGTTCATAATAAAAAGTTTTTAGACCCTTTATCATCTGGCAAACATAATTGAGCATTTCCATTTCCATATATATATATATATATATATAAAAGCGTCTGACAGCCGAAAATATACTGTACCGCTTAAAATTTATTTTCATCCCATGCATAATTTATATTCACGCTTCAACGTACTGATATATTAGACATTCTGGAAATCGAACGAGTTAAGCGAAAGCATTACCTTGTTGCCAGTAACTTGGTCAAGAACGCCAACGAAATTCTTCAGAAGCGCGTAACATAGAAAACGGTACCGCACTGCACTGCAGTTTTATTATTATGATGACGATACAGCAACTAACCATGATCCCATACAAAGCAAGGACAATAAACACAGAGCCTAAGGCGCCAACAAGCAGGAGCGACGCACTGGATCCTTACACAAGAACACCATAAGCTACATACTACGTAACAACAACGTACTAAACTAGATGCACTACTAACATATACTTACTACATTCAGTGTCCATTACGACCTGAGCCGGAGCCATAGCCAGAACCGGAACCATAACCATAGCCGGATCCGCCACCGTTACCGTTACCGCTGCCGCTGCCCTCACCATAACCGCGGCCAGAGCCCTGGCCACATCCACGACCACCACCGGAACCGGCGCCTTCACCGTATCCACTTCCGCCGCCTTTGCCGTAACCGCGTCCGGAGCCCTCGCCGTAACCGCGGCCACCGCCGGCACCGGAGCCGGCGTATGACCCGGCGCCGGATCCCGATCCTGAGCCTGCACCGGAGCCCGCAGCTGAGCCGGCGCCTGAGCCTGAACCAGAGCCCGAGCCGGAACCGGAGCCACTGCCGGAACCGCTGCCGCTGCCGCTGCCGCCGAGACCAACGCCGGCACCTACTCCTGCGCCGATTCCCGCGCCGATGCCGCCGAGATCGACGCCGAGATCGCTCCTCCTTTTCATGGTGAGGGTCACGTCCATGTAACGTGCTTGCGCCGTGGCGACGCATGCCCATGCCCATGCCCATGCAAGCAGCGTCACCGCCATGATCGCTGACACTGACACTGGCACTGGCACTTGCTTCCTTGGCATTGCCATGCTGTTCATGAATTGCAACTGCCACTGCAATGGCAGTCTGAGATCCTTCCTTCGTTTTCAAGCTGGAGCTGCAACTGATTGATGCTTGCTATGTTATTCTGGTCCTACTGATTCTGATTGATTGATTGCTAATGAGGCTGAGGTGCTGCAGAGTGCTTATCGGTAGATTGTTATGTATAGAGATGGAAATATGCAATTCTTCGTGGTGAATGGCGGATCACGTGTCCCGCCATGAACGGTTGCTTTTTGCTTTTGCTTAGTGCGGGTGGCAGACCGCGCACATTAGTGGAGCAGCTGCTGCTGCTGCTATGTGCATGACCGCCCACGCAGAAGCTTTGCTGCGTATGTTTTTCTACAACTCTGATCCAGACTGAAATTTGTTTATATAATAAAGTTTGTGAATGTCACGACTGTGCGCAACCGACAAGCAGAAGCTGATCCGTAAGTGGGCTGCCGGCGGCCACTAGCAGCTTAAACAAAGCATTCTATCCTTGTTTGGAAATACATGGTTTCCGGAATGATCCAATTATCATTTCATGTTGAGTTTATCCATCCAAATCGGTTCAATATGTACGTAGTTAGATCGGGAATGAAGTCGCTGAACTACAAATGGTTTCTGCTACACAATGAGTATTCGTAAACTCTCCCGCGTATGGTCGTGGAAATGAAATTGTGAGAGAAAGACACCTGCATCATCACCCCGGAATCACAGCTCATCCCGCTATTAAACGGTCCTAGGAGGGTTGTAGAATGATCGAAAGCTTTAAGTTGGAGAATGATCAAAAGCTTAAGCCATTAGGGTGGTTTCACTCCAGTCCAACAAAAGCTTGAACTCATGAAAGAAAAATAAAAGCTTTTTTTACTTAACCTTTCAATATTTTTCCAAAGTTTGAGTCAACTCCCAAACAATGCATCCACATAACATAGTAAATTTCAAGCTTAGAATCATAAATCTTTAGACTTACTTTGAAAGTATACAAAGCTTTGAAATCTTTTGCTATCCCTCACTTGCAATTATTCATATAAATGAGATCCAAATATTTAAAAGAATTTACTATTTTCATATTAGTACATCAAAATGGAAGTTATAATAGGTATTTCTTGTACCCTAGATCATCAATTTACTTTTATCTATATTTACTTGAAGACTAGATGAGTGGTAGTAATTTCTAAAATGCAAGTTTAAAGTGGTGTTTATTGCATCTACCAAAGTTCTATGTAATTTTTTGCTTCATAATTTTCTTCCAACCTAAGTTCTACCTCATCATTATTTTAGGGTATATAGTTAAAAAGTTAATTATTTGCTAACTAGAGGTGGCTCAATTAATTAGCTTATGGTCAATGCAAATAAAAGGTTGTCAAACTTGAGATATCTTAATTAATGTTCTATGTAAGTTCTATTGAAGTATCATATTACCTATATGGCTTGGTGATACAAATAGTTAGATTTGAACACCTCCACATTTCTCTTTCCCTTAAAACTTGAGGCACAACTAGGTAGCACAACTAGGTATGAGATGAAAAAGATGATTTTCTACAAAATTAGTTAGCACAAATTAGGCATGACTTAAGGGCTACCAACTTTTAATTGGGACATGACCTAAATGTTATTGCAACGTTAGTGCATCATGAGTACTTGAAATGATAGAATTTGGCTTAGTTTCAAAGATTGATAGTAGTGTTAGCTAAACTAGTGCTAGTGCACCTCTAATGAGAAATTTGCAAAAACCTCACCAACTTTTTGAGCTCTACTTGGGCACTAGCTTTGGAAATAAAAATGTATTTCTAACTCTATGGTTGTAGTATAGTGCTAATTAATCATGTTCGTGGTGAGGTAGTGGTGAGCTATAAATTTCTCATTTCTTATATTTTCAAGCTATTATTATTATTGTGCTGTGCAAGTCATCTTTTTCATGTTTACTTTATATAAATAATGTTTTACTCTTTCTTGTCATCTAGTGAAGGAAGAAAATAAAAGAAAATATGAAAAGTTTTTATAAGAATTGATGGATGGATGCACTTGTTAATGGTCCCAATTCTAACCTTTTTCTCTTATTTTATTCATTAATTTTGGTGTGGATTGTCTTTGAGTATCCACTAACATGGCCCCATTGTTTTTGCATAAATATCAAGGCCATATGATGATGTAACACTTTGGAAAAACTAGTAAGTGGGTTTATGTTTTAATGTGAAAAGTTATCTCATTGCATCTTTGGGTTGTGCTTTTCTTGTTACCAGTTCACAAATACATGTTAGTTGGTTATTCTTTATAATTGCAAAATAGTTCAACAATGAGTGTTACCTTAGAGGTAAGACTCTTAATTTGGAAGTTCCAAGTCATGGGTTTGATTTTGGTAGGCAATGTTAAGTTATAAAGTTCTATTTGCACTATATACCTGGGGATGTACCTATGTTTTAATAATTATTTTGGGTTTCTGATAAATTTTGTTTTTCATATGCTCCGATATTGGAGTGGCTGCGATATTAGGTACACAATATCAGGTATGTGATATTGTAGCCCAAGATGCGATATTGTACATTTGATATCACAGGGTTACTCTTGGGTCTATAAATACAGCCCCTGGGCACATAATTGAGAGTGGTTTTGGCAGTCAAGTAGTAGAACTCTTGTAGTTTGTCCATTTGAGAGTTAGAATATTTTCCAAGTGCCCATAGTAAGAGGTCTAAGTGTGATCAGATCTTTATTCAAGCATTGATGTACTTGAACACACCATTGTGTTGGCAATAAAGATGAGCTATTTAATTCACCTTGCAACACTTGAGACTTTCTTTCTTATGCATTTATATATTGTGATTTCATTCAGTTTACATTAATGTTGTTCATTCGACAATTAATTTTGATTCATTAAGCAACTAATCAAAATACACAAGCACGACCCCTTCGAACATACGTGTGAACACTTGGTAGCTTAGAAATGGTTAGCATTTGATAACCCAATAGTATTTACACAAAGTTCAAGATGTGTTTGGGAAGTGGGAATGGTTACTTATGTTAGGCTAGATTAGATCATACTTTTTAGCACTTAATCTCTCTCACTTTCATTCTTGTTCTAGGTAAGTAAATTGATAAAACAAAAATAATAAAAATCTTACACTTCAGTCACATTTGACCATACAATTACATTGCACAAGTGGGACTGGAAAGACAATGAATGAACAACACACACACATTGTTTAGCTCTAGCGTACTTGGTAATTAAAGTCTATGGAATTCGACCAGATTGCACATGAATGCTTGTGATTCATATGGTTGGGTGTAGGGGTACCTCGTTGCTCATCATTGGTGCCGTTGCCGAGGACTTTAGTTCTACATGTGCTATCTAAACCGAGTGAAACTTAGTAATCTTGTTGTGCAAACCCTAAGAGTCAAATCTTACAAAATTAAAAATTAGAATTATAATTAAATTAAACCTTAACTGCACACTGCTTATAAGTTCATTAACATAAAATTTCTTCTTCTCACAAGAGCTTATCTCCACCTAGGGTAGACTAGGTGCCTCAGCAATACCAGGTGGTATATGGTCATCCTGATGAGTATGTACTGGACTTCACCTTCATCTTGCATCAAGATGAAATGTTGCAGTGGCATGACATGGAAGGTAACATTGTGTTGCCACTTGATCAATCTGTTCTAGTGATGTTCTAGCTAATGCTCGCATGACATGGCTTCAACATATTCATGGAGAGTACGAGATGTGAGATCCTGATTTAAGGGATTATCATCCCACTGAAGCACAAAGGTTAAGGGATCATTAGCTAGAGCATCAACACAAGCTTGTGAAGGGCAAGGGGTTAAACACTTTTCCACCTCTGCTTGGCCCATTAGATAGAGGCAACTGCTTCTTTAGTGATTCTCCTCTCTTTGACTTTGTTCAAGGGGCCCTCGACCAAAACATGCAATCCACAATTCATAATCCATGTTCTGTTTAGAATGGATCCAATGAAAAAAATGGATTTGGAGAGGAAAGTCATGATAAGGGGGGGAAAATGAGGTCACAATCGTGATTGTGGTCGTGAGCATCAAAGAAAGGGTGATAGGCATTAGCACGAAGCAAGTTCTCCTTCCTCTTCCCCTCTATCATCATCTTCTTCTTCTTCATCTAGTTCAGATCGTGGCCACAGAGGGAATAATCATGATGGAGGTGAATGATGGGACTAGAATAATAGAAGGGACCATTGAGACAATCATGACCAGAGGCATGGGCAATCCAGAGAGACCCATCATCAAGAAAGAAGGGCTAGTAGAGTACATCATAGGCATCGTCACCATGGCCTTAATGAACCTCTACTTGCCACTTGAGGCATGTTAAACATTGCAGAGGCCATGAGGATTCCAACAAGGCATGTAAATGATAGCAGAATAAAGAGGCTGGACATGAAGAACATCTCTCAATTTGAGGGAGGATACGATGCTGATTCGCAAAATCATCTCTAGGCCTTCCAAGATGCATGTGCCTTGTAGAATATTGAGAATGATGAGTAGAAGCTAAAATTATTTTCAAGGACACTCATAAAGGAAGTAGAAAATTGGTACTAATCCTTGGAACCAGAATTAATCAGGTGATGGAGTACAATGTTGGAATTATTCAATGACAAATATCGAACATACTCTTAAGTGTCCAATCTAAGGAAGTAGATCCAAGGGTGGAAACAAGGAAACCATGAGCCCTTG
This sequence comes from Gnetum montanum, assembly GCA_015680685.1. NCBI lineage: Eukaryota > Viridiplantae > Streptophyta > Gnetopsida > Gnetales > Gnetaceae > Gnetum > Gnetum montanum. The sequence goes on from MNCI01002249.1 coordinate 538,130, forward strand.
GATATCACTATTGGCTGATACTATTCTCTACTGCATAAGTGTCCTGACCATGGATACTCTTAGCTTGATCAACTTCACTATATCATAGACGGGTTGCATTCTAAAACAAGGAAAACCCTTGGCATCTATGCCCAAGGGAGATTGATAGAGTTAAGCACTTGTTGGATCCAAAAATTAATTAAGTAGGTAGCTAAGGAGGAGGAAGAATTGAGAAAGTGAGAAAGTGTATAGGAATACAATAGGGAACCTTCTATTCACAAAAGGGGGCTTTGATTTTGTGATAATGAGGATGAATTAACCAGAGATGAGGTGGCTAATTAGAAAACCTTACCACTCTAGAAATTGCAATCTAAAATCATAGCTAAGTTTGACCAATTATGGGACCCTATGGACAATAATTTTCAGGTTGTCTTAAAATTTGTTGAAGAGTCCAAGGAGCAAAGTCATGAGTGTGAGCATCAAAGACGTAAGGAAGTTGAATGTGCTATATCTAAGGGTAAGGGTAAAATGGCTATGATAGAGAGGGATATGGATAGTGACTTAGATGATGATGGTGGATGTAACATCTACCAGTATGAACATCCTAAAGGACGTTGCCCAGGTGTGTCACACTTGTAGGAATCTGGGGTGTATGCCTTACATCCACGACTTGCACAAAGGCAAATAAAAGATTGCCTTATCCACAAGGCAATGCTTGATAGTTCCACCAACCACAATAGTACTATCCAAGTGGAACTCCATCACAACCCTATGAATTGTATCAGTAGTGGTAGCAACCACAATCGTGGGTGTTGGCACCTTCAAGACAGTAGTACCCTTACTGGTAACTAGATCCCTATGGTTACTTTGTTAAACAACCTTCATCTCCACAGGACTCCTCTAGTCATATTGTTGCTTACCAACCTTCCCACTACCTTCCTAAAGTATACCAATCACCCTATCCAAGGAGGGATGTCACTTACTATCCTCATGCTCCTCCTGTCCCTACACCTACTCCTCAGTCTCTTGCACAACTACCACCTACTCCATCCATGTAGGGTGAATTACCTACCCAACCACAGCAAAGAAATGCTACGAGGATGGTTAATCTATAATCGGTTAACCCACTAAGAGGGTTGGAACCATGGACAAAGAGAAGACCCTTCTTCTAACCTCGTAGTCCACCAAAGCTCTCATACACATCAATGGTTGGTAACCCTACTCCTCCACCTTCCCTTGTCTCACCTTTATTCAAGTCCCCTTCAAACCAAAATTCCTCTTGAATCCATACTGTAATGCTAACCCATGCTGTAATTGACTGGATTCGAGCTGGTAACCTACCTAGGAAGTTAGCTGATCTTGGGAGTCCCCTGGTATATTTGAAAATTGCTAGGAATGAGCTTTGTAAAGCTCTTCTTGACTCTGGTTTTAGTGTTAATTTGATCTCGCATGAGATGTACATAATATGGAATCTTCCTTCCTTGAAGAAGAGTAACATCCGGTTGGAACTGGTGGACTAGTCCATCATTGTTCCATTGGGACTAGTGGAAGACATTGTAACCACTGTTTATGGGTGGTCATATCCCAACGACTTCCTAGTAATCAAGGTGGAGAACTGCAAGGGGGAATTTCCAATTATTATGGGAAGGGTGTGGTTAAGCATCATTAATGTCAAAATGGACATTAGAGATATTTCCTTGGAGATATCTAAGGAAAATGAATTTGGAAAGATTGAGAAGAAGATTTTTCCATGTATTGCGTACAATGATTTAGGATGCCATTGTGTGTAGAAGTTATAGTTAGTGAAGCGAACATCTATCTCTACATGTAAGTAGTATGCACCAGAAGCTAAAATCCAAATATGTCTATACACAATAGCCATAAAACAAGAAGGTACCTAGTGGCTAACAGCTGATTCTACAATAGTACATTGTGCATGGAACCTACTAAGGGCCTAATGTATGAATATGTTGCAAGTATGGATGAATTTGAGCAAGTTCATCAGCAGCTCTCTGAAGGAGCAAATGATGATGTCAATTAGGGAGAGTTGAAAATTCCTGACAATTTTAAACAAGAGCCCCTTGAATTGAAGATACTATTGGCTGGAATGGAGCATGTGTTCTTGAAAAATGGAAGGTCAGTCATTATTAATGTCAAGCCTATTGCGGAACAAAAGAAAATGTTGATGAAGTTTGTGAAAAAATGGTCAGCAACTTTTGCTTGGTCATATTCCAAGCTCACTAGTATAGATTCAAGAATATGCTAGCACCAGATATACACTGACCCTGCCGTTAAGCTAAAATGACAGTCGCAACGATGTTTGAATCCCAAGTTAAAGTAGATTGTTAAATAGAAGATTGAATAGCTTCTCAAGGTGAGATTCATTTACCCATCACAGACAGTGAGTGGGTCAATCCACTCATGATCATGGCCAAGAAAGGAGGCAAATGATGGGTGTGCATCAAATTTTGGTTGCTCAACATGGAAACTTTCAAAGATCATTTCCATTGCCTTTTGTTGACCAAGCGCTGGACACCATTTCTAGGAACAACTATTAGAACTTTCTAGATGGTTATAGTGGTTACAACTAAATCCAGATTGCACTAGAGGACTAGGCAAAGAAAACTTTCACAAGTTGTTGGGGGACTTTTTCTTACCATCATATGCCATTCAATCTATATAATGCCCCAACAACAAATTGGTAGTGGGGTAGAAGTCTTCATGGATGAATTTTCTACCTACGAAGCTATGTTTGAGCAAGCCTTGGACCATCTTGAGTAGGTGTTGAAGAGATGTGTCGAAAAAAACCTCCAGCTCAATTGGAAAAAGAGCCATCTTATGGTCCAGGAAGGCATATTATTGGGGCACCGTATCTCAAAACTAGGAATTGAGGTAGACCTTGAAAAATAAGGGTCATCTAAGGAATGACCTGTCAACCTAAAACAGTTAAAGAAGTGTGGTTATTCCTTGGTAATACTAGCTGCTACCTGCGCTTCATCAAGAATTTTTCCAAAATCACCAAGCTATTGGTGGAATTGATAAAGAAGGGTGCATCATTCATCTAGACCCTTGCATGTGAAACAACATTTCAACAACTAAAGTAGAAGCTTGTTGAAACCCCCATTCTACAAGCACCTGCTTAGTCTAGACCATTTCATGTGATGACTAATGCATCAAATTATGCTTTGGGGGTAGTGCTTACGTAGATGGATGATCAAAAATGTCCATATTATGTTCACTATGCAAGCTAAAGTATTGCAGGTGCACAGTTGAACTACACCACCACAAAAAATGAGTTGATGACAGTGGTGTTCGCATTAGAGAAGTTCAGGCACTATATGCTTGGCTATAAAGTGTTTATGCACACAAATCATAGTGCCATCTGATTTCTCATGAATAAACCAATAGTAAGTCCTTGTGTCATACAGTGGATCATGATTTTTCAAGAGTTTGATCTCATGATGGTAGATCAAAAAGGTGTGAAGAATGTGGTCGTTGACCACTTATCAAGGCTAAGATGGGACGACAAGGAGAAAGAGAGCTCCTTATTTGATTAGTTCCTTGACAAATCTCTCCTTGTAGGGGCTATTAATGCACAAATGCCCAATAAATCAAAATGGTATGACACCATCCTCACTTATCTAGTCAAGCAAGAACTACTGCAAGGGATGGACACTAGAAAGAAACAACAATTTCTTTACCAAGTCGAGCACTTCATAGAAATTAATGGGAACCTTTACAAAGTCTATCTTGATGACCTAGTATGCTAGTGTGTCCTTGATATGGATCAACTGTGCATTCTCCAAGATTCTCATGAAGGCCTTTATAGGGGCCATTATGTTGGGAGACACACAACCATAAAAATCCTCATGGTAGGATATTACTGGCCAATAATATTTAGGGATGCACACCAATTCATCTATGCTTGTGTTCAATGTCAGAGGGATGGTGGAATAACAACTTGAATGGAGGGGCCATAATAATGGATTCAACCTCTCAAACCATTCAATATTTGGAGCATTAACATTATGGATCCCATCACACTTTTGTCAAATGGAAAGGCATATATCATAGTTGTAGTTGACTATTGCACTAAGTGGGCAGAAGCAGCAATCATCTCCGACTGTACATCCACTACTGCTGCTTGGTTTGTATAAAAAAATGTTGTAAATAGGTTTGGTGTGCCTCATGCATTAATTTCTAATAGTGGAACTTATTTTACAAGTGCCACTTTTCAAAAACTTATGTAGTGCTTGGGGGTTGAGCACAAACTCACAACACCATATCACCCCCAAGCCAATGGTCAAACTGAGGTGACTAATTAGGAGATTACAAAAATTCTAACGTTCACCATTAGCAAATACCAAAGGGATTGGAGCACTAAATTAAATGATGCCCTTTGGGCCTATCACTCCACATGGAAGCTTCTCATAGGTTATTCTCCCTAGGAGCTCGTGTACGGAAAACTACCAACACTACCTATCTGATTTGAGCTTTGTACACTCTCTACAGCCTATGATCTTGACCTAAATCTAAGTCTAGCATAAAAAGAACAATTAATAAACCTCAAATTGCTAGATGAAAATTGGTTAATAGCCCTATCATCTAATGAAACACATAAGACATTCAACAAGGAACGCCATGACTTCAAAACAAGAAAAGTTAAGTTTCAACCAAGTGACAAGGTCCTCTATTGGAATCCTACACACGTACCCCAATGAACCAAATTTTAAACATTGTGGAAAGGACCTTACATTATTGATGAGACTTTTCCTTTTGAGGCCATTATTATCTATAAACATGATAGCCTAGACAAGAAACAATTAGTCAACATCCAACAAGTGAAACCTATCCATGAGACCAAGCTAATAAACTCAACAGACACCTCCACAAATGGACAACCACACTCAATCTTTCAGATCTCCCCCTTCCAAATTAGTCATCGGGGAGATGGCCACCCATACTAACACTTTATGTGGCTTCTCAGTCTTTTGACATTTTTGTTTTACACATTTTTGGTTTTATAACTTTTTGTTTTCATATTCTTTGTTTTACATATTTTTTTTTAGGTTATTGATCTTTTCTCAGTTTTTGTTTTACAAAATCATTAATATAGTTGATATTTATTGCATAATATTTTACTTCTTTTATGTTTTCTTATGTTTGATATGTTTCTCTAGTCTTTCTACTAATAAGGTGTTAGGTACAATGGTGATGTGCTACTTAATGGTGGTATGTTTCATTTGTAATTTGATTGTTGATGTCTGGTTTTTAACTTTGAATGTTATTACTAACAATTGGGACATGGTTTCTTTTCATGTAGTAGGCAGTGAGTCCAAATCATCCACCGATCCACATATTCTATGGTTTTCCTTATTTTGGAAACATGCAGTTCCTTTTTCATTAATGCAACTTTAATAAATTGGTGACTTGTGTAGTTTCTAGAATTGGAAAGGAATCAAAGGTTTGGACAAGATGTGTTTTCAAAAGGATGTGGTATTCTTTGTGCTTTTCTATTTTCCTATGTGCAGGTGTGTTCTCGTGAACTTCTCATTGTTTTGTATCATTCCACAACAAGAAGTCAAATAAGTCTTTGCATGGTGTGATCCTCATTGAAAAAAAAAAGAGAGAACAAATGAGGATTCAAAGCACACCCCTTGGACAAAATAAATGTGAAAATGCATGGGTCTTTGCATGGTGTGGTTCCCATTCAAACAAAAAAAACATGGGAATTCAAAGCACACCCCTTAGACCAAATAAAAGGGCCACAAGAACTAGTTATGGAACTTGTCTTGTCCCCTCTAACTAAGGCCCTTTCTTACTTTCTACTTTCTCTCCAATTTGGAATGATGGTTGTTTTGTGGAAGCATTCTTGTATCTCAGGGGATGGACTAGGCTTAGAATGTCGATGTAGAGTCACTGAAAGTGGTTGGTTTCGGTCTGGACTAAGGATGGATCCTACCAAGTCATTTAATCACAAACTTCACAAGGAACTTCATGTGACCATAATCAAGAACTCCATTCCATTCTCTCTCTCATCCATCTCTACTTTCATGCCTCACCTCATTGCCAGTTTCACGTTTTGATTCAATGTTCTGGTTTGATGTGTCGAGTTTCTTAGTAAGTTACTTTTGGATTTTTGTACTTAACTTTTGATAACCATTAATCATCCATGGTGCCTGTGGACTCCTTGGTTTGAAGTTATGCAAGGGCATAAAAGGCTTGTGATTACTTTGGGAAGGACCCACTTGCATATCTTTTGGTTTAGTTAAGTTAAGTTCTTTACCCTTAGACATTGTTGCAATCAAATTCATTTTATTTATCCCATCCATGTCATCCAGTTGTATGCATCTTCACAACTATTTTTAGTGAATTCATTCTTTTTATTATTGTGAATTTCTATACCCTCTTTCTAGTATTTCTTTTGTTAAGCTTTTTTTTTTTGAGTTTTATGGACTGCTTCTCTTACTTAACCCATTCATCAGTCTTCCCACTAACACTATCAAGCAACCAATTTATCACAATCACAACTCAGCTAGATAAAATCACTGACAAGACAAGGTATTCAGCCGTTATCTATTTCACTTTATATACTAATCCTTGATTTTGTTGTGATTGTAGTGGGGAGCATGGACAGGAAGCGAGACTATCTTCACCAAGGAGGATGCAATAATATCACTCACGGGAGATTGTTCAAGATTGATGGATCTTTTCTACCTCTCCCTCATTCTTCTGTTGCCAAGAGGGGTTGGATGTCCATTGGATCTAAGGGTGTTTTTTCCTATTGTCATGAACACCCAATTTTGTACACAATTGTAATGTTATATGCTTGGGCACTTTTGTATTTATCTATTTTCTTTGTGTCACTTTGCATGTGAGTTGAATAGTCCACACCTCCTAATATATTTTGTAAAGAACTTGTTCCTCTTCTTATGTACTCGAGGATGAGTTTTCATTCAGTCGTGGGGGTATGATAAATCATGTTTTTCATATGCTTCAATATTAGAGTGGCCACGATATTGGGTACATGATATCGTGACCCAAGATGTGATATCGTACATTCAATATCATAGGGTTACTCCCAAGTCTATAAATACAGCCCTCAAGCACACAATTGAGAGTAGTTTTGGTAGTCAAGTAATGGAACTCTTGTAGTTTGTCCTTTTGAGAGTTAGAATATTTTCCAAGTGCCCGTAGTAGGAGGTCTAAGTGTGATCAAATCTTTATTCAAGAATTGATGTACCTAAACACACCATTGTGTTGGCAATAAATACGAGCTCTTTGATTGACCTTGCAACACTTGAGACTTTCTTTCTTATGCATTTATATATTGTGATTTCATTNAAATAATAAAAATCTTACGCCACAGTCACACTTAACCATACAATTTCATTCCACAAGTGGGACTAGGAAGACAACGAATGGACAACATGCACACACTATTTAGCTCTAGTGTACTTGGTAATTAAAGTTTGCGGAATTTGATCAGATCACACGTGAATGCCTATGATTCATATGGTCAGGCATAGGGGTACCTTGCCACTCATCAGTTTCAATACTTCCTTTTTCCAACTACAAAAGAAAAAAAGAAAAAAAAAGACTAGCAATGAAGAAGTTGTATGAATTTGATTCCCCTTCATTTCTACTTCTACTCCATTTTCCCCATATTTTATCATCATCATCCTATCATCATTATTTTATCTACTTTTTCTCTATTGAAGCTTTATACTTATCTTACAAACATTTGCAAAAGATTATTAGTCATCTCAAATTCATTGATTATGAAATTACACTACTCTCATAAAAAGTTTGATTAAATTCTACAATTAGATAGAATTTGAAATGTTACTTTTTAGATCAAACCTTGTTGTGACAATTCTCATAATCTATTCTTAAATTTTATAATTCCAAATTATTGGGCTTATTGAGGCAAATCCATACATATAAAATTCAGCAAACTTTGTGCTTATATTCTTATGATATTTAAGATTTTCATATCAACCATGACTCATAGTTAAGTCATAGTATCAAAAAATAATAATAATAAACTATGAGTTCACCATGACTCACGGTATTGCACAAACCAATTTCTCATTAACCACGACTTGTAGTTAGCCTGTGGCAACACCCATGGCTCATGATTATATTTTGTTACTCAAAATCATAAATCACAACTTGTGGTCATCTTGTGATGAACATTACAGATAAGGAAAATTTAGTTTGACTCATGGTATTATTGAGGTAAGCTTCATAACCCTAGATTTATAGGTTTTCTAGACCATGACTCATGGTGCCCTTGTGGTTCACTTATGGTATCCTTAGTTTTATTTTTATCTCTATTTCTTGAGACCAAGACTCATAATTCACTTGTGATTAGATGACCATGAGTTGTGCTATAATATTATGACTAGTGGTAAATAAAAACTCATTAATTTTCATCACATTTCTATTGTTGAAGATAAGAATAAAGATTATCATTACTTATTACAAGATGATGTTGGGCTTGTTGAAAAGTACTTTAAAAAATTTATCTACTTGCAAAATTTCATGAAAATTGGATATCAAATGATGATAGAAATTGGGCTTGAAAGAATGCTCTAAAATCTAATTGTTTGCTTTTTGTTTGATGAAGAAATATGATGTTTGCAATTAGATTATTGGAAATTGTGACTTGCAATTGATATTAAGTGATGAATAAGTGATGTTGAGGATGTAGAAACTTGTAGGTAATGATGAATTAATGAATTAATATGATATTAATTTAATTAATGATGTTGAAAAATATTGATGAGAAATGATGATGTTGAAAAATGATGATGAATTGATGAAAATATGGTGAAACTAATTGTTGGCGTTGGAAATCTTGGTTGCTGGAATGGGGAAAACTGAAAGATTCGAGCGTTGGAATAGTCTTAACCTTGAATCCCAAGGGCCCTCATAAAATGGAACTTAGAGTGCCCTGGATGGTCTTGCCAATCACCCTAGATCTTACAGAATGTAAAACAGAAATGGTTTTGGAATCATGAATGTAATCATGAATGAAATCGGAAGTGAAAACAAAAATGAAAGTGCAAATGTAGATGGAAATAGAAATGGCCTTGAAAATGGAAATGGAAATGGAATTGTAGTTATCAGAATAATGTAAAAATAGAAATGGAAATTGAAAATTGCACAACATGACCAACCAAATTTATATTAAAAAAAATATAAAAGAATTGGGTTCATGATGTATAGGTTTATGCCAAGGGAATAGGAAGCTACTTGTCAAAGCTTGAACTCCATTGAAGAAGGCTGCCTTCATGATCTAGTTTTTTTCTAGTTTCATCCTACTGCAACTTTCTATCAGTTTTCATTAGAACTACAATGTGGGAATGGGATTAGATTTAGAATTTCGGTGTAATGGAAGTTACGTGGAGGTGTCTACACCTAGTGTAGTACCAGTTTTTGCTACTAAAAGTGTAGTTGGGTTGCAAACCGATTTGATGGGTGATGGAAGTGATTACTAAAAATGGGCAAGTGGTATTACTATCAATGGTTGTGCCAATGCCAAGTACTTAGAGTGCGAATGTGTTTGGAATACCAAGAATGTTTAAAATGCCAAGAGTTCAGAACTATAGTATAGGATGCAAAATTCCAAAATTCTAAGCTTGAAAATGGTATTAACATTGGGTATTTAAGGGTTAGGGTTTTTATTTTTGGGATTGCCATTGATTGCCATTGATTACTAACAAATTAGCATTGATTGTGGTTTTCAATAGTCATCTACTATTAGTGTAGTTGGTCAACTACTATAAGTGTAGTTGCTATTTGTGGTAAATCCGAAATGGACTACATTTACAAAACCCAATCTATTTACTGAAAATAGTAAATAGACTTTTGTGACTATGCTGGTAGTACTTTCACCATGTTAGTAGTGGTCAGCAATCATCTACTATAATCATAGTTTCCATTTATGGTAAGTTCAGAATGGGCTATGGCCACAAAACCAGTTTGTTTGCTATAAATAGTAAACGGACTTTTGTGACTCCATTGATACTATCCCTACTATGCTAGCATTGGTGGACTATGCTAAGGTTTATGAAAAATTTCAAAAGTCGTGGAAAATGTGGAAAGAGTTAGAAACTATGAAAATGGTGGAATCTGCTGGAAAGTGTTGTGCCTGGTGAAGAATGCGGTCTATGCTGGTTGTTGTTAACTTGGAGTGACTATGTTGGTTATTGTTGGAAAGTTGGAAACTTCAACAATCCCAAGGTTGCACTTCTGCTAGATCTTGGTAGTGACTATGCTAACCACTGTGATTATTAAAAGTGTATTTATTGTGACTATTGAAAGTGTAGTTACTATGACTACTAAAAGTGTAGTCACAATGACTACTGAAAATGGCTCCGACGTCTCCGACGTAGTTGGGGTTATACCCCTACAAAAACCCTTGAAAATGTTATTGTTAGCCATTCCAAAGGCATTTTTAGCCTTCCTAAGCCCAAATATGAACATGGGGTACCTTTTCCTATCTGGGAAACAAGGATAAAACAAATTTTGAAGCATTTTTTGGCCTCAAAAATTTGAAGTATGCAAGATTGTAGCTTAGGGACTACATATCTCACATTTACAATGAATCCTTACCTCAAGTTGGGAAATGACAGTTGCAACATGAAATTTGATGGTGTTTCACTAATGATTGATGATGGATGATAAAATTAGGGGAGAATTTAAATTGCTTCTTGTTAACAAATTATCAAAAGTTGTACAATTAAGGACCTTGTTTTCATAGGAAATAAGTAAGATCAAGCTTGGATGTCATGGGCTAGTATTTTTCCAATGAATAAAGAGTCTTGAAATAAAGAAACATGATGAATAGGGGTTACATTAATGTTGCATCTACCCATCAATTCAATTATTAATAATACAAATATGAATTTCTTACTTTGTCCTTTGATCCAACAAAATACAAATAATTGAGTACATGGATTTGGCCCTATGTTACTTAACAATTTATTAAAATATATTAAAGATGATATTTGGATGAGACTTGAACTTAAAACCTTGACTTGGACACTTGATCTTTGATTTGAACTTTTTCTTGAAGGCCACACATTTCATATTATCTCCATCATATGTGATGGAACGCGATATTGCATGTGCCACGATATCGCATATGCGATATCGCGGCGGTCGTGATATCGCGGTGGTCATGATATCGCATCCTCCCCTGTGATATCGTGTACATGATATTACGGTGCATCATCATATCTATAAATAAGAGGTAGCTCTCCCTTGTTTCCTCATCCTAGGCTAGATAGTAGGGAAACTCTGGCAGATTGATCACTCCAGAGATAGAATATTTTTAATGTGCCCACAGTAGGAGCTGACCGTAGTAGGTGGGTACCCTCGCCTGAACTGGAGTCACTGCGAAGACGGAGCATCACCCCCCCTATGTGCGACGCAAAGGAGGAACATCACCCCCGCCGGTCACATGGTCCCGCATCGCACTGAAGGAGAAGAGCGGGGAGGGGGCCAATGTACCTCATGTGCACTCAGTGTAGGGAACGCACAGACTGCCACCACCATCCATCACTCCTTCCTGGGAGAAGCCAGAAAACACGAACGATGGCAAATTTTCAGCCGACCGCACCTCGGGAGACACGGACGACCACATCCGCTGCCCCCTCGCACAGGGCGAAGAGGGCGTGCCCTAGGATATTACGGTGCATCATCATATCTATAAATAAGAGGTAGCTCTCCCTTGTTTCCTCATCCTAGGCTAGATAGTAGGGAAACTCTGGCAGATTGATCACTCTAGAGATAGAATATTAATAATGTGCCCACAGTAGGAGCCCTAAAGTGAATGGATCTTTATTCAAGAAAACATTGTACTTGAACACAAGTTTGTGTATGACAATAAAGATGAGCTTCTTGGATAAACCTTGCAGTGCATGGAATAGGCTAATTAGGATTTTATTTATTGTTATTTATTATTTGTTATTTATTATCTTTTATTTACTGCTTTCTCTCTCAACCCTTCTCTCCTAGTTAAGTGCCTCAATACGATCTCTTCAAGCACGTGCGTTACACATGGTGATCCCAGCAACGACTAGCATTTGGTAGCCATGATTACATTAGTTCACGGTGTGTACCGTAAGTAGGAATGGATGCTGACGCTAGGTAATTTAGACTTACTTCATTAGTTAGAGTTAGTAATTAGTTTCTCAACCCTTCACCTTGTTAGCATAGGAGATAAAACATAAAAAGCTATAAAAATCATATACCTCAGACTTACTTAACCATACACCATGACAACTACAAGTAAGTCTGGGAAGACAACGAATGATTAACGCTAAGTGTTCCATGGGCGTGTAGGCACTTAGTCTGCGGAGTTTGACTAGATCACGCGTGCTACGCTCGTATTTGTATGGTTGAGTGTAGGGGTATCTCGCCACTCATCATTGACACTGTTGCCAGGGACTAAGTGTTTGTGCACTAAATAGAACATAGGACATCACTCACATCGTTGGGAGCCTAAACAAACCTTCATGTTAATTAATTAATTAAAGAAAAAATTATATAACGGTAAATTAGCACACCGATAACAATATCTTCTTCTCATAAGAGCAACTCACCACCTAGGGACAATACAAAGAACAGTCGGCAATCAAAAACACATAACCAAAATCTGCCAAGTCCTCAACAATACCATATAGTCTATACTTATCCTGATGAGTATATTCTAGACTTTACTTTTATCCTCCATCAAGATAAATAGCTGCGATGGAGAGATTTGCAAGGTAACATCGTGTTACCCCCCAGATCAATCAGTCCCTAACATGCTTCTCCGTGCTTTGGCACAGATTTGCATGATAGAATTATATGCTAAATATGTTGCGGAAGACTTTGACATAAGGGATTATTATCCCACAGAAGCACAACATATGAGGGACTTAAGGCAGAAGAGCCAACATACACTATTGAAGGGCAAAGAGGTCCCGCACATCCTTAGTGAAATCAGAGATGGTGAACCACTCATAACGAGTTCTCTATCAAATGATGTTCCCCCTCCTAACGATGGTGAGGAGGTGGGGTATCAAAACCTATGCTTAATGATACACAACCCTAGTTTTGATCCTCGTGAACACCAACTATTCACAGAGGGAACAACAACTCATGATAAGGACGGGCACTTAGATCGTCATCACGATTGGGGCCAAAGCAGCCAAAGAGAAGGTAGGAAACATCATCATGGCAATGGTTCTCCTTCTTCTTTTCCTTCATCTCATCACTCACCCTCTCCTTCCACATCTGGGTATAGCCATCATGAACATAATGGTGAGGATAGGGGTAGACAAAATGAGAGACCTCAACAAGAGAGTCAAGAGAGAGGACAAGGGCATGAATGAAGGGAAAGTAGGAAACAACGAATACATCACAGGCATCATGAAAGAGATGATCATGATGAGCCCCTACTTTCCACCCAAAGTATGCTCAATATAACAGAGGTAGTGAGAATACCAACAAGGCATTTAAAAGATAGTCGGATCAAACGCTTAGACATGAACAATATCCCATGCTTTGAGGGGGGATACAACGCTGATCTGTAGCATCATTTATAGGAATTCCATGATGCCTACACCTTGCAAAACATAGAGAATGAGTGGAAAAAAATGAAGTTGTTTCCTAGGATACTCATTAAGGAAGCAGAGAATTGGTACCGATCCTTAGAGCTGGAAACCATTAGGAGGTGGAGTATGATGTTAGAACTCTTCAACAATAAGTATCAGACATACTCCAGAGTGTCTAATTTGCGTAAGCAGATCCAAGGCTGGAAGAAAGGAACTCATGAACCCTTGGATGCTTCCATGAGCCAATACTATGCATTGCTACATCATTGCCCAGGCCATGGATACACTCAACAAGATCAACTTCACCACATCATGGATGGGCTAAGGCATGAAACTAGAAGAACCCTTGGGAATATGCCCAAGGGAGACTATCAGAACTTAGAGTCCATGATGTTCATTACTTGTTAGAACAAGTAGCAAAAGAAGAAGAAGAACTAAAAAAAAGAGAGAGTGTGGAAGAATACAACCGTGATCCCTCCCTTTGGAAGAAGGGAGTGGAATTTTGCGATGAAGAGGATGAGTCACCACTCGAAGAGTTGGTGATCAGAAAAATCTTGCTGATTCAAAAACTAACAACAGAAGTATCAGCTAAGATGGATCAATTGTGGGATTCCTTAGACTCTAGACTTGAAACTGTCTTGAAAATTGTAGAGGAGTCTAAGGAGGAACGAAGTAGTGACAAAGGTAAGACAAAGTGGAGAAATTCAGGCCCTGCACATAACAAGGGTAAGGGGAAAATTACTATCTTCGATGAAGTTGTGGATTCAGACACAGACGATGACGGTGGATGTGAGATCTACCATTATGATCATCCCAAGGGATGTTATCCAATCATCTCACATCTACAAGAGTCTGGGGTGTATGCACTTAATCCAAGACTCAATTAACGGCAGACACCCCGAAGGTTACCTTATCCTCAAGGTAACCCGAGGTAGTTCCACCAACTATTAACGTACTATCCAAGTGGAACTCCACCACAACCCATTGGATAGCATTAGCAGTGGCAATACCCACAGTCATGGGGGATGCCACTGCCAAAACAACAGTACCCTTATTGGCAACCTAATCCTTATGGATATTATGTGCGGCAGCCGATTTCTCCAAGTGACTCTATGGGTCACATAACTCCCCAACGTCACTACCAAGTTTGGGAGTACTTTAGGAGGACTCCTTCTCCTCCGGGAGGCACCCCACATACCTACGATCCTCCAACTCCATCCACACCTCTTCCACCTGTAGTTCCCACAACACCTCCTGCTCCAACAATGCAAGGGGAATTCCCCACTCAACCGCAGCAACGCCATGCTACGAGAGCAGTAAACATTCAACCCGCTACTAGTTTTGAAAACTATAAAAAGAGAAGACATTTCTTCAAAACCAAAAGCCTAGACAAGCTCTCACAACAATAAGTGGTTGAGCCTATGTACACTCCTCCACCATCTAACACTTCAGAGCACCCTTCAGTCCAACAGAGCTTAATGCATACAGTTATGTTAACGCATACCGTAATCGACTGGATCAAGGTAGGCCACCTTCCAAGGAAACTAACTAACCCTGGAAGTCCCTTAATCTATTTGTAAATCATTGGGAATGCACCAGATAAGGCTCTTCTTGACTTAGGTTTCAGAGTCAACTTAATTTCACGAGAGATGTATCAAGCCTGGGACCTGCCCCAACTCAAGAAGAGTAACATTCAACTAGAGCTGGCAGACCAGTCTATCACCATTCCCTTGGGATTGGTGGAGGACATTGTTACCACTGTGCATGGTTGGTCCTACCCAGTTGATTTCCTGGTGATTGAAGTAAACAACAATGAAGGGAACTTCCCAATTATAATGGAAAGGGCATGGCTGAGTATAGTAGATGCATACCTAGGGATCCGCAATCTTTCTTTGCAAATATCTAAGATAAATATTTATGGAAAGATCGAGAAGAAGAAAGTTCCATGCATCACATATAGTGACTCAGAGGGTGATGACATGGAAGAATGTTTAGCATCTCTTCCATATAATCAGTGTGTCCAAGAAACACAAATTCAATGATGCCTATATGTAGCAACCACACAAGTAGTGGACACCCCGTGGTTGATAGCTACTAGAAAGAGAAAACCAATATGTATGGAACAAACTAAGGAAACAACTCATGTTAACAACAGAGGCATAGATACACTGGAGTATGAGCGTTGCCAACTTCCACCCCTTAATTTGAGAACATTAGTGGGGAGAAGTTGGGCACTTCTACGAAATTCAAATAGACGTTCATTATTTCAAATCTCTCCCTTGCAATCTAGTCATGGGGGAGATGACCACCTATTATAACCATTGGAGGCCCTCAATTCTTTTTAAGTTTTTGTTTTACACGTTTTTGTTTCCCACATTTTTGTTTTACAAGTTTCTTATTTTACACATTTTTGTTTTACACGTTTTTATTTTTCATGTTTTTGTTTTACACATTTTTGTTTTACAAGTTTTTGTTTTACACATTTTTATTTTACAAATTTCTTTAACTTTTCTTGTTTTTGTTTTCCAACATCATTATACTTTTTCATCTTTTGTGTGTGTGTGTGTGTGTGTGTGTGTGATCCACCTTGTAATTTTTTTGCCCAATAAGTGTTCTTCACGATGGTATGAACTGTTTTCTTATTGATTGCTAATGTTGGTTTTTACCTTTAAGTTACGATGTTGATACTAAGGTATGTTTCTTTTGATATGGCAGGCAATGAGATCACTTCATCCATCCATCCACAAGTTTCTATGGTCTTTGTCGACTTGGAAATGTACAGTCTCCTTCATAATAAGAAGCTTAATGAATTGGTGACTGGGAATTTCTCAAACTAAGGAAGGACTCAAGGATTGAAAAGGGTGTGACCTCAAGGGAACTTGATGCATTTGTGTTAGCCATTCTCTTGGGTGATCAGATGTTTTCTTCTTGAGTTTTCTTATCGTTCTGATGTTACCCAATTATCAGAAGCTAAGACAATAAAAATAACAAAGTCTTTGCATGGTGTGGATCTCACGCATAAAAACACAAAACATAAAAATGAAAAAAGAAGAAGAAAAGTGAGATTTTAAAGCACACCCCTTAGAAAAAATAATCCCTTGGGCTACAAGCACTCGTTATAGAACTAAAAATGTTCCCTGTAACTAAGGCCCTTCTCTCTTTCCATTCTCTCCTTATTTGTTTCGTCAGAATGGTGGTAGCTCTTGGAGAAGGCGTTCTTGTTACTTCAAGGGGATGGTTTGGCCGAATGCATTGATGTGAAGTCACTAGATGTGGTTGGTTTGAGGCCGAAGTTGGAATGAGATCTGCTGGTTCACATTAATCATGAACTACACAAGGGGCTATACACCACCTTGTTCTTGGGATTCCATTCCATTCTCTTCTCTCCATCCTTCTCTCCATTGTTCACCTCATTTCCGGTTGTATCATTAGTGTATATATTTTGGTTGATGCATTGTTTTCTTTTTGGTAAATTATTGTGGTTAAGACTTTAACTCTTGTTCCAATTGACATTCCCAAAGCCTACGGACTCTTTGAATGTGGGTTTGTCAAGGCATTAAGGGCATGAGCCTGCTTTGGGGAGGACCCACTAATATTCCTCTTTGGTGCACCAGTTAACTTCTTTTCCCTAACATTTTTGCAATCTATTTTATTTTGTTCATTTACATCTTGACATCCATTTCATCGATGTCATAGTTGTCCCTTTTTATCTATCTTTCTTACTCTTTTTCTTTCTCCATTCTCTTGCTATCGGAGGTTCGCGATTAGTCATGGGGGTACGGGGCCCGATTTTTTCGATTTTCTCCTAGCCCCTATTTTTTCGATTTTTTCCTAACCCCTACACCTTCAGTAGTCATCAATATTATATCTCTAGATCCACAATTAGCCATACCACAACCCAGCCAATTGGACTTACACCGAAGTAAGGTATCGATTGCATTGTGTTCATTTACCCTTGCTAATACAAGATTGTGTTGTGTGTGTAGATGGTGATCATACAAAAATGGATTGGATCTGGAGTGAACACTTGGAATGGAGTAGTGCTAAAGCAGCTATGAAAGGAGCAAGATCGATGACATGCTTACGGATGGACAACAAAAGGCGCAATCTTGGCGTTGGCAGCAGCAACACTTCTTTCTCTCTCTCTTTCTTAGTTGCCAACTAAGGCCTGATGTTAATGTAATAAGGTGCTCACTCTTGTTGTCATGAACACCAGTTTTGTCAAGTCTTGTAATGATGATCCATTCACAAGTCATCCCATTAGTTTCATTTGAGTCAATAATCCCATACCTTCCTGATATTATTGTAAAGAAATTGAGGACGAGTTTTCATTTAGTCATGGGGGTATGATGGGATGCGATATTACATGGGCCACGATATCGTGTATGAAATATCATGGTCGTCGCGATCTTGCATCCCTCACGATATCGTGTATGCAATATTGCATCCTCCCCCGCGATATCGTAGTGCGCTATCATATCTATAAATAAGAGGTGGCTCTCCCTTGTTTCCTCATCCTAGGCTAGACAGTAGGGAAACTTTGGCAGATTGATCACTCCAGAGATAGAATATTTTCCATGTGCCCGCAGTAGGAGCCCTAAAGTGAACGGATCTTTATTCGAGCAAACATTGTACCTGAACACAAGTTTGTGTACGNATCAATTTTACATTATATTATAAGACCTTAAAAGATATATCATTTAAATAATGGATCTAGCTAGGTGACCCCATAACCTCCAACCAACTCTATATAATATCGTGAGGTCCTATGGTGAGGGGTTATAGGATTTCTAATCATGCACTTATTATATGATTTACTATGTCCTTTGAAATAGGATGTAAGTTTATTAGCTAGAAAGTTGAATTCAAGATGGACTATGCCTAGATAATCATGGAGCCTACAACCATTTCAAAAATACCAAATACATATTAGTCTAATGATTAAGGTGTATCAAGTATGTCCCAAATAATAATATAAGTGACAAGACTAATCTCACATAAAAACATACAAAAGATAAAAAAAAAATCTACGTAAGTTTTCATCTCACAAAGTAAACCTTTTAAAAATGACCAATTAATAAGGTTGGGAAATACATGAAAGTTTTAAGAAATATCTAGGTACCAACTAAAAACTATAGGTATTGGGAATAGTAACATGTTATGAAGATTAGTAAATGTAGAATGATATATGAGGATCACAAATTCTATTTTCTACTTTTTTCTATTAAATGCTTTATAAGATCATTCTATATGCATATTGATGGGTGGCGAGATACCCCTACACTCAACCATACGAATACGAGCGTAGCATGCACGATCCGGTCGAACTCCGCAGACTAAGTGCCTACACGTCTATGGAACACTTAGGGTTAATCATTCATTGTCTTCCCAGACTTACTTGTAGTTGTCACAGTGTAAGGTTAAGTAAGTCTGAGGTATATGATTTTTATAGCTTTTTATGTTTNGGACATAGTAAATCATATAATAAGTGCATGATTAGAAATCCTATAACCCCTCACCATAGGACCTCACGATATTATATAGAGTTGGTTGGAGGTTATGGGGTCACCTAGCTAGATCCATTATTTAAATGATATATCTTTTAAGGTCTTATAATATAATGTAAAATTGATTATGATATCATAATTATGCATACTAATCTTGCTAGATGTGTCATAGGATGTTTGTGGCTGGTAGGTTATGAAGGTGATAGAGGAAGACTGAGTATGAGGTGGATATGATTCTCAACCTTGTGCTATGATTATGTATTACAAGTATGGTATCAGTGTTGCTTGGATCATCATGTTATGAGGTCATGATGTTTAGCATGCTATGAACATTCATATGACATGACTAGTTGATAGGAGTTATGATGTTTATATGATTCCATAAGCATGTGGTGGATAGGTTATAATGTCAATAGGATTAAATGGTAATTGGATTGGATGTCTTGTGAGGACGTTTTGACACGTGGGTTCCTTGGTATAATATAGTTATAATATGTTTATATAATAGTTATAATATAGTTGATGATAAAATAAAAACCAAAAATAAAAATAGTTATAATATGTTTATATAATAAAAGCATAATACATTTTTCACCTTTCCTATTCTTAATCTTGTGCATCCTAGTTTATTCTTCTCTTTCATTCTCTACTAAATCTTAGCTAATTTCCATGATTTTAGGATGTTGGAAAGTTGGTGATAGGTAGACTATAGTCTTGGAGGCATGGTTGGAGTCCTAGAGGATCCAAGACTCTATTAGAGGCACTATGATATTTGTTTCCAAATTCTTTAGGTTTAATTGGTTTCCAAATTTTAGATAAGCTTATCTACTTATCTTCTATTTTATGATTTAATATTTTTACACATATTCATGGGACTCATGATTGAATGATTAATTATTGTGTGATGTTTCAAGTATTTGGTTCATTAGAAATTCCATATATGAGTGTTTGACTTTGATGTGTAATTACTGTGATGGATTTGATTTAGATGCATTTTATGGATCTAGATCTCCAATGTCTTTCCATTTGTTATTTGTAGCCTCAAAAGCTTTTATTGGTAGTTTAGATTAGCACTGAATTGCAACAACTAATCCATAATTAAATGAACATCATAATCACCAAGATTCATCACATGTAAGTCATTGATCCATTGTCTACCTTACAACTCTACAAGTACTCCTCTACAAATCTAATTTATGTAAATCTCATGGCCCTTAGCAAAACTAGTGTAGGAACACCTCTGCCAATTTCCTTTTGCTTTGTCCTACAAGTTGTTTTCATAGGTTTTTAGCTCTGGGAAGATGTCTTGGAAGTTCATGAGAAATCTTAGCTCTAACTAAATGTTTAATAGGAGATGTCTTAGGTCTAGAGGAGATGTCTTGACTGAATTGTAGTCTTCTTAGAGGAGACATCTTGCTAATGAGGAGACATCTTGTTGATGAGGAGATGTCTTGTGCAAGATGTCTCAGACAATGATGAAACTTCTTGGACCTTGGTGATACATCTCAATAGCATCCTAGGTTGATAGGGAGACATCTAGGGCCACTAGGAGATGTCTCATGTAATCTAAGAAAGCTCCAACATTCCAATTTTGATGGAAAACATTTGACAAAACTTCAAATCCATTTGGGAAATATCTAGAGAGTCATCTATAAATGATTCCTAGGATTTTGGATCTATATAATTATGTTTTGTATTCATGATTGGTAAGAGAGAAAAAGGACAGAAGATGGAGCAAGCTTTGAGAGAGGAGAGCTAAGCAAGAGAGAGTGAGTGCAACAGGTAAATATAGCTCCAAGATTGGTTTGTGGTATGTTGGTCTATGTGTTATATTCTCTTGTATCTCACTTGTGAGTTGAGATCTCATGCTTGGGTTATCAGAGAAATTTCTATTAGTTGTGTCTTGCATTAAGAGCAACCATTGTGTGTGATAAATTTTGGATCTTTGTGGGTTGTGAGAAGTTGATTGTAATCTTCTAATTGCATTAATTGAAGATAGCTAGTTTTTCTTGTCTTCTAGCAAATAGTTTAATCTTTGCATAATATCTAGATTTAGGATTTGAAGGTGATTATTTGTGGAGTGAACTTGGTTCAACGTTATTGGCATCAGAGCTTAGGGTTTATTGTTATTGGATTTTGGTTGAGGATTTTGTCAATTTTAGTATGAAGTTTACCTTCTAGATGATGGTTTCTTGGTTAGATGAAATCAATGCAAAGGTGGATAGGCATGTTAGTCCTACCCATATTCTGATACACAGAGGAGATGAGAATGTATGTTTATACAACTAGGTGGAGATAGAGCAAATGAAGAGGAAGGACAATCTAGCTATGGAAGTGTAGGAAACCATCAGCTAAGGATTCCAATGGAAGAAATTCCTATTTGTTGAATGAGAGATCCAAGGATTCTAATGGTGTTAAACACTTCTTCTTTGGGAAAACTTGACTAGGAATATGAGGAAAGGCTTGTCAACATATTTAGAAATGCTATGAGACTTCCATATGTGGAGTTGAAGACATTCAATGATGTAGATGACACCAATGCTTTTGCAAGTTGGCTAAAGGTACTTGAGAAGCATTTTCAGTTGGAAGAGGTATCAGATAACTTGACGGTACCTCTTGCTAAATTCATATTAGAAGGTATGGATTCTACTTGGTGGGAAAATGATTTCTAGGATTATGAAAGATGAAGTTGTCAACCTTTCAGGGATAGGGATATGATGAAATTCTAGTTGAAGAGAAAATTTGAATAGTCTTGTTAGAGAAAAGAAACCATTATGAAGTTAAAATTCCTAAGTTAAGGTAACAAGGATGTCAAATAATTCTACATTGAATTTTGGGATCTAATTCATCAAGATAAGATAAATTGGGAAGAGTATGAACAAGCTTCAATCTTTTTAGGAGGTCTGAAAATGACATACTAGTAGGAGTTATCCTTTTCTAAGTCATAAACTCTTGATGAGACTTATGATTTGGTACTCAAGGCTAAGAAGAAACTATGTGGATGTAGAAATAAGAGCAAATAAACTTCTAAGGGGAAGAAGAAGGGATTTAAATTTGAGAAAGGATCCAATTCTAAATATAAAGACAAGAAGGGTAACCAAGATAAGAAAATTGAAAGAGGTGATGACAAGGGCAAAGCTAAGAAGAACCAAGGAAAGGGAGGTAAGGGTCATGGTAGCAACTTATCAAAAATTTAGTGTTTCAAGTGTGGAGAATGGGGATACAAGCAATGAGAATGTCCACTTCACAAGGTAGCCAATGGTAAAGATGTGAAAATCATGGAGGTGGAGAAGACATCAAGCCAAGATCTTTAGAGAGGTAATCTGAATGCTTTAAAAATTAAGGATGTTTCTAAATTAAATTCTTGTGCATTCATGGGGAATGTCAATAGAGGAGATCATCCTGATAGAAAATTATTATTTTGGATTAGGGCTAGTACTTTAGTTACTAGGGAATGGATTCATGTTTTGATTAATGGGTGAGCCCAAGAAAATATTATTTCTTCTAAGGTAGTTGCTAGCTTGGGTTTGGTAACTAACCCTCATCCAAGACCATACAAGGTGCATTAGTTATCTAGAGGATTTTCCCAATAGGTGAGGGAACAATGTACCTTGAAATTTTAAATTATAAGTTTTCTAATGTTGTGAAGTATGATGTAATTACAATAGATTGTGCTTATGTAATTCTTGGTAGACCTTGGAATTTTGACAATGATGCTTAGTTTAATGAAGTAATAAATGTGTAGAGCATTGCTAAACCTAATGAAATCCATGATTTGATTCCCATGATAGCTAAACAAGTGAGGCAACGAAATTCACTTAATGCTTCCTTAATCCTTCTAGGAAAGAGGAAACATATTAAGAAACATGATGAAACTGGTTTTGGTTTTACTGTTATGACAATAGTTGCTACTAACCATGATGATGTGTAGGTTGAACTTCCTATAGGTGTGCTAGGCTTAAAGGAAAAAGTTTTCAAGGTGTTTAAGGAAGAATTGGATGGACTACCATTGATGAGGAATGTACAACATTAGATTGACTTCATCCTTGGTGCTACCATTCCTAATGAGAGAGCTTACTAGGTAGCACCAAATCAGAGAGTTGAATTGCAAAGAAAAGTAGAGGAGTTACTTGCAAATGGATTCATGAGGGAATCCATTTTACTTTGTGTAGTTTCAATAGCACTAGTGCCAAAGAAGGAAAATAATGAATGAAGGATGTACATTGATTCCAGGGCAGTGAACAGGATAACAGTGGGGTACAAGTTTCCTATTCCAAGGATGAATGATATCATTGATGTCCATCACAATGCTAAAATTTTTTAGAAAATTTTATTTGATGAGTAGGTACCATCAAATCAAAATCAGACCTAGTGATGAGTGGAAGACATCTTTCAAAATACTAGATGCATTGTTTGAGTGGCTGGTGATGCCATTTGGGCTCATGAATGCACATGCTACATTCATGAAATTGATTCATGATGTATTGAAGGACTTGATTGGTAAGTGTGGTATTATATTTTTTTATGATATTTTGATACATAGGTCTAATGAGGAAGAGCACTTGGATCGCTTGAGGATGATGTGTATTAAGTTGGAGGAGGTACAAATGGTGATCAATGTGAAGAAAAGTCATTTATTCAAGAGGAAAATCACATATTTGGGAATGTGGTTTCTAAAAATTAGATTTAGATGGAAGCTACCAAGGTGAAGGCTATTAGGGATTGGCAAACTCCTAAGAATGTTGAGGAGGTAAGATCATTCCTTGATTTAGCAGGTTTTTATAAATGGTTCATTAAAAACTTTAGTGGTATTTTGTGACCTATGTTTGCTTTGTTGAATAAAAATATGGAATTTAGGTGGGATAATGAAACCCAAGGGATCTTTGACTTGTTAAAATCAAGGATTAATAGTGAACTAGTACTTGTAATTCTAGATTTTTAGAAGCTTTTCCAAATGGAGGTGGATGCAAGTGGACTTGCCATTGGTGGGGTACCTTCACAAGAAGGTAGGCCTATTGCTTTCTTTCTCAAAAATTTGAATGAGTCAAGGAAAAAATATAGCATACATGAGAATGAGTTGTACATTATTGTTTAAGAAAGTAAGCATTGGAGGCATTACTTGTTGTCTAAAGAGTTCACTTTGGTGATGGATCACAAAGCACTTCAATTTCTAAACTCACAAAAGAAGTTGAATGCAAAACACATTAAGTGGGTTGGATAGTTACATGAATTCAATTTTGTGTTAAAGCACAAAATTGGGAAAACCAATGTGGTGGTTGATGCATTATCTAGGGTGCATGTGATAATTTCAGCATACTTAATGTGGAAGGTATGGGTGATTTTGCTTCTTTGTATGAGCATGATGTTGACTTTGGACAAGTTTGGAGGAGACTCAAAGATCCATTGATGAATAAGATAGACTAATGGAGGGACTATCATATTCAAGATAAACTATTATTTAAGAATGGAAAGGTAGGTCTTTCTAATTGTGATTTTAGAAAAAATATTTTGTTTGAAAAGCATTGTAGTGGCATGATAGGTTACATGAATAGGAGTAAAATAATGGAACTTATGGGTAGGTACTATTTTTGGCCTCATATGGCAACAGAAGTTTGAAAATTTTTGAAGGAGGGCTTGAATTTTTAGAAGTTCAAAGCAGGTAAAGGTATTGATGAACACTATATGCCTTTGCCAATTCCCAAAGGTACATGGAAAAGTATGTTAGTGGACTTTGTGAGTGGTATTCCAAAGACCAAGAGTGAGAACGATGCAGTTTTTGTTATTATGGATAGGTTCTCCAAGATGTCACATTTTATTCCATGTAAGAGGATGAGTGATGCTTCTCATGTGACAAATCTATTTTTCTACCATGTTATGAAGTTGCATGGTATTCCTTTGAATATTTTTAGTGATAGAGACTCCAAGTTTACAAGTCATTTTTGGAGGTCCCTTTGGAATATTTTAGGAACAAATTTGAATTTTTCTAGTGCATATCATCCATAATTTGATGGCCAAATGAAGGTGGTGAATAAAGCCTTGCTAAACATATTGAGATGTTTGTGTGATGGACAACCAAATAGGAGAAAAAATTGTTGTGTCATGCTAAGTTTTCATATAATAATGCTTTTCATGTTGCTATTGGGAAAAGCCCATTTGAGATGAACTATGGGTTTTTATCTAAATATGGTAGACACTTTGAAGAGCTTTGATGATGAAGCTTAACTTAGTGTTGATTTTATGAAAGAGATGAGAGATATTCATGCACAAGTAAAATCAAATCTAAAGAAGAAAATTGAAGAGAGAGTCCTCAAGAGGAATGAGGGAAAACAAAAGCCTAATTTTTCTATTGGTAACTTGGTTTGGAGGCACTTGAAGAAGAAGTAGTTTAGAGGTGTTAACTTATCCAAATTGAAAGCCAAGAAGATGGGGCCTTTCAAAAAAAAGGCTAAGATTAATGATAATTCTTTTGAGATTGAATTACCAAATGATGTTGGTATGTCATTTGTGTTTAATGTTTTAGATGTTATACACTATCATGAACTAGTTAATAAGAAGATCATACAGGATAGTATCAATGAGTTGAAGTGGGCTATTGGTTAGTCCAAGCCTTCAATGGAGAGGAAGGAAATTGTACTCAAGTGGAGGGAAGCTTCTAGTACTTGAAGAGTTAAGAGGCATGCATAGGTGATCCACAAGGAGGAGAAATTTACTAATGATGTTGTATGGGTCCATGAGACCAAACTTTTTAAGTGGGAAATCACTTCTACCCCTATTCCATTGTTCATTGAAGTTCACTTTTTAAAGGGTGGGAGAGTTGGTGTAGGAACACCTCTCTTGATTCCCTTTTTCTTTGTCATAAAAGTTGTTTTTATAGGTTTTTAGCTCTAAAACGATGTCTTGAAAGTCCACGAGATATCTTGGCTAAGACTGGAGGTTTAATAGAAGATATCTCATGTGCGGATGAGATGTCTTGGCCAAATTGCAGTCTTCTTAGAGGAGACATCTTGCTGATGAGGAGATGTCTTATGCAAGACATCTCAAGTAATGGTGAGATGTATTGGACCTTGGTGAGATGTCTCAAATATAGGTGAGACATCTCACACTCATATGAGATGTCTCATACTCATGTGAGACATCTCACTAGCATTCTAGGTTGATAGGGAGACTTCTAAGGCCACCAAGAGATATCTTGTGTGATTTGGTAAAGCTCCAACATCACAGTTTCAATGGGAAACATTTGATAAAAATATTTATCCATGTGGGAAATATCTAGAGAGTCATTTAGGAAAGATTCCTAGGGTTTTGGATCTATATAATCATGTTTTGTATCCATGCTTGGCAAGAGAGAAAGAAGGTAGAAGATGGAGGAAGCTTTGAGAGTGGAGAGCTAAGCAAGAGAAAGTGGATGAGCACATCAAGTGAGTGCAATCAGTGATTGTAGCTCCAAGATTAGCTTGTAATGTGTTGATCTATGTATTCTATTCCCTAATATCTCACTTGTGAGTTGAGATCTCATTTTTGGGTTGTCAAAGAGATTTCTATTGGTTGTGTCTTGCATTGAATCATTTCAATATGATAGATATTGGGTGTTTGTGGGTTGTGAGAACTTAATTGTAATTTTCTAATTGCAGTAATTGAAAATAGCTACATTTTCTTTTCCTCTAGAAAATAGTTTTGTCTTTGCATAAAATCTAAATGTAGTCTTTGAAGATGATTATTTGTGAAGTGAACCTCCTCCAAAAACTTATCAACAACATGGGAGGAATATCTAAGATATAATGCTAGGGCCTATGAATGAATGACTAGCACTAGGATCAAATAAAACTAATTTATAAAGATATAAAATCATGCCTCCTATCTTCATAATAGTATTAGACTACACATCCAACCCTTCTTATCCACATGTATAACAGTTTGGATAGTTCCTTTGGAGATTCCTTGGCTAGTCACATTAGAATCATATAAGATAACCTCTGTAATTTGTAGAAGGAGAAACATCATTGAATGCTAACTACTTCCTATCACTACCATCACCATGATCATGACATCATACGAAAGCTTTCTTGGAGGGTCATGATCATCCTCAAGATGTGGTTCCCACCTTTTTCTTAGCTTGCATCCCTCTTGTGTAGCATTCTCTATGATACTTCTTTTTAGATCCATAGCCACTCAACACACATCATCGTATGAAGTGAGGTGGAGAGGTAACATATGATGCTTTAGGATTGGATGAAGTCCTCTTGCAAATTATCTTACATTATCCCAAGCATCCATAGGCTTAGTAACATAAGCATTAAGCTTAGCAAAAGGGATGTCATAATTAGTCATTGTTCTCCTACCATGGTATAATTGGCAAAACTCTTCCTTCACTTGCACATACTTAGTGGAGATATGTTGGCAAATAAAGAAAACTAAGAAATTTATCTACAAGACCTAATATATTATTAATTCCTTAGCTTTCTCCTTATACATTCACCAACATTTAGTAGTATTAGTGATTTGGTATGTTGCAAGTCTAGTTTGCTAAGTTGGTTCAACCCATTAAGTCAAATACCTTTCTTAGCTTCTCCAACCACTCTATAGCTATAGTGGGATCCTTTATGTAAAAAAAAAATTGGAGGATCTTCTTGATCTTTTGGTATGTCAAAATGTTAAGGAAAATGGAGTATAAGGATGATTGTGTGGTTGTGTTTATAGGAGCAAGAGCAAAGGACTCAAGGACTCACAAGCAAATTCAGGATCACAAGGACTTAAGGGAGCATGGAAAAATACAAAGAATTTAAGAAAAATATGTCTATTTTTGTTGAGGATGATTCTTGGATGTTTTGGAATGTTTTGAAGTATTTCTAGCTCATTTTGATGAGTCTAGGAGGTTATATGGGGACTTTTTTGGGGGCATTTGGGGGCTTCCAACATTAAAATAAGTAATTTCATTTTTGGCCTCTGTAGAAGAGACATCTCTCCCATGCCAAAGACATATTTTCAACAGGTAGCAGAGGTGAAGATGTCTCTGCAAAAGAGTAGAAGTATTTTCATAAACAAAGATGTCTTGCTAGAATTAAGACCTATTTCAAAAAGTCATCTTTTCCAGACAAAGACATCTTCCCAGAATAGAAGGTAAATATAGAAAGACATTTCAGGCACAAAGAAGACATCTTCAATGATCATTAGTGACTATTGGCTAGCCATTGTATGAGTTCAAAGATGGATTTGGAAACATGAAAACTATAAGAAGACATCATATGCATTGGGAAATATACAAGCTTGTGTACAATCATTGTCTAATCATTTTTCTATCATTGTAATCACTATTACTCTTCATTGTATCATCATTTGTTCATTATAAAGTGTGTTGTACCTCAAAGTACAAGGATCAAAAAACTAAATTACATTCATCCCTTGTAATTTTTGTTCTCTTTTTTCCTTGTGGGGTTGATGTGCTTCTTGCTGGAATGCATCTTGCTTGAGCTTGTTGGGATCTTATGAAATTGAGTGATTGGTGTTGTGGCACAACACTTTAGAGTAAAGCTTAAGATTGTAAAAGTTGTGGAATCCTAGAAACCATATTCCAAGCTTGAAAGGACCTTGCAGGGTTGAGTGGTTAGTGTTGTAGAATAATACTCTAGAGTGGGGCTTGAAGATTGTATAGGGTGTGGATTCTTCAAACCACATTTGAGAGCAATAAATTCTAGAGGTGTGCTTGCGATCTACCCTCTAAGTGTGGACTACCCAAGTCAGGGAACCATGCTTCATCAATTGCTATGCTTAATTCCTATTTCACATCTGCTATAAAGGTAAGTCTCTCATTTCCTTCCTTACATTTAGAAATAAAGAAAACTTTACTTGTAAAGTTGATAAAACTCATAACAATATGAATGATGTTTCCTTTGACAAATGATATGGGATATTTTTTCATGAAGTTATTTCTTTTAAAAATTTATCCATTGAGATAGAAGATGCTTTACATGCCAAGGAAATAAAAATTAAACTTCTTAATGATGAATTTTTTTATCTCAAGAATGAGAACTTAGACCTTAAGACTAAGATTCAAAAACTGACCAATGTGATTGAGTAGATGAGTAAGATCTTTGAAGGTAAGAAAAGAGGTAAACATTTTTCAAATTCTAATTTTGATTCACCTTCAATAGAATGCTTGGTATGTGGTGAAAGAGGCCATGTGGTTTGTAAATGTCCTAGTAATGTCAGGTTACAAAGAAAGGATAGAAATGATGAAGCGATGAGAAAGACCAACTTCTACTCGAGTTGGGATGATGAAGAGCAAAGTAAAGAAAAGGTGAAGGATGATGCAAAGGATTCATACCTCATCTGTATGGCTCTCACAGATGATGACACTGATACCTCAGATGGTGGAGTTAATGAGGATGAAAGGTTTGATTTATTGTGTAATGAACTTTTAAATTTTTAAAATCTTTGCACAAAGTTGAACAAGCAAGTAAAAACAAAGGATCAAGAAATTTCTTTATTGAATACAACAATTTCTAATCTTACAAAAGAAATCTTAGACCTAAGGGCTAAGAATGAAAAGCTAACCTTTTCTTATGAGCAGATTGAGGAAGAAATTACAAATGTAATGTTTGTGAATGAGAGGCTAGTTAAAGGAAAAGAGTCCCTTTGAATGGTTCTTGGACAAGGAAGAAGTCCACAAGATAAAAGTGGACTTAGATGTTGTTCCCAAGAAGAAGAACCTGCACAACCTTCATTCCATCTAAAGTAATCTCCGAGTAAAGGTACTACATCAAAAGAAGCTCTTATCCATCAAAATACTTCTCAAAGGTTTGATCATTCTAATCAGTTTTTCTACAATAGGAGGGTTAGATGTTATTATTGTAATAAGTAAGAAATAGGAGTGCAATTTAAAATATCATCACATGAGCACTTGGTCATATCATAGGACTCCTTGGTCTTATTTAAATGTTCCTAGAAATGATTTTTTGTAGATTAAAAAGGATGTGCAAATAAATCATAGGAGTCAAGAAAGATTGAACAATTCAAAAGAAAAAGGGAGTTCAAAAAATTTGGATAATCAAGAGGAAGGAACCTAAGAATGAGAAGTCTAGCCAATTTGTGAAAAGGAGCCAAGCCTTGAAAATTGAAGAATTCTATGCAAGAAGAGAAACCTCAAAAGAGGAATCTCATTCTCTAGCACTCTAGGCACTTTAATTCTCATTTTCAAGTAAGGTAAATCAAGGTAAGTCAAGGCAAGTTTTTATTTCCTTCCTTGCTAAATATCATGTCAACATTTAGTTTGGAAAGACTAAATTGTGTTGATGTGTGCTTACTTGATTTCAAGCTATGGGATGTTTTCTTTAATATTCTACAATTGTTAAGATAAATGCTTTCAAGAAAAGATATTTAATACTGTTAGAATATTTGATTATGGTATCTCTTGTGAATGTATGAGCTTGATGTAATTAATCTTATAATTAAATGAAAGTTTATTGTTCTTGTAAACTTTTAAAGCTTTTATTGATAAATCATCTTTTGGAATCTTATTTAGAATGTGTTAGTTTTAAGTGATTTAAAACTCATATTCGAAAAGCTCTTTGTTGAACAATTATTAATTTTTAAACATATATGTCATGTGCTCCAATCCCTTAATTAAGCTATGGCATTGTTGCTTCATTATTAAATCTTAAAGTATGGTTGTTTTTAAGAATTTCTTTTGGTCATTGTAATGTAATTCATGTATCTTCTAAAGATAGCTACACTGAAAAAGGAATTCCTTAAGCATGTGAATTATTTGCTATCTTTGTGAGAGGTCTTTCTTTCAAACTTGATCCTAGGTGTTATGCCATGTTTTGGGATGTTTTAGACTTATTTTGACTAGTTTGAAGGTGTCTGGAGGTGCTAGACCTCAAAATGAGCATCTATATTTTTAGCCCTAGCAGAATAAACATCTACTCTAATAGTTAGATGTCTCCCCTACATTTAAGACATCTTATTTTGATAGCATATGTCTCTCTCAAGAGGTAGTCATCTAATCTAACATCTTTGCTCTCAGGAAAGATGTTTACTATTTCTTTTAATTTGTCTCATATTGATTTTAATGGATGTTTCAACAAATAGATGTATTACAAAAGTTGAAGTCTATAGTGGGTTTCCTTAAAAAAAGGGATTTCTTGTTAATTATCTAGGAGGAAATTGCCTGCAATAAATTTTTTCATCTTCTTTGTTGAAAGGATTCACCAATGAGAGACCTTAGTCTCCACATTTGATCTTAGAATTTTAGTGTAGCATGAAGATCTTAAAAGGCTTAAGGGAGAATATAAATCTCTGTCCAACATATGCATTATGACAAAAGGAAGAAACTCAAGCATGTATGTAGGGGAAGCATGTACCTCTTCAATAATTTTCATCCTATAGGCCATTAATGTAGGGGAAGTCTTTTGAGACTTTGACCAAAAGGCACTTAGATAGCAAGATGATCAAGAAAATGATTATTCTTTTTATGGTAAAGTATCCAAGGTAAAAGTATGCTTTGATCAACACATCCTTTGAACATTTTTCCTTGAGATATACTTCATGGTTCAGACATTTGAATTTGGCATGGCTAGTTACAAATTGCATGATTTAGAGATGTTTATAAAGTTGTATTGCTCTATTCTTTTTTATGCATATACTCTCTTTATGATAAAAATTTCTATGCCTTATTCTCTTAATGATGTTTTAAAAAAATGGGAATATTGGAAAATTAAAGAATCATGCAATATTTACTACTAATGGATTATTAGGTTAAAGATAGGTTACTTGATCTTCAAGGATCATACTTTACTTCAAGCTTTGAGTTTTTTAGATATTCTTGAATATTACTTGAAAGGCTTAGATGAGCTAGTTTTAAATAGAAAAGGGGTAGCTCTTCATGGAACTTAGTGATAAAAGATGTTTAGTCTTTCACTAATATTCATTCTTAGCTAAAATGTTTTTAATTGGATTACCATGCATATTATGTAATGTTGCTATGGTATGATATATCTTTAAGAGATAGGTTTATATGCATCATCCTTTTTGGTCATGTCCAAAAAGGGGGAGAAGTAACTTATGTATTGTGCTATTATGATAAAGACTAATTCATTTTCTTAAGTTTTGGACATTACCAAAATGGGGGAGATTGTTGACCTTTTTGTATGTCAAAATGTTAAGGAAAATGGAGTACAAGGATGTTTGTATGATTGTTGTGTTTATAGGAGCAACAACAAAGGACTCAAGGACTCATAAGAAAATTTAGGATTACAAGGACTCAAGGGAGCATGGACAAATATGAAGAATTCAAGAAACATGTGTCTATTTGTATTGAGGATGATTCCTAGATTTTTTTTCCATGATTTGGAGTGTTTATGGCTCATTTTGATGAGTCTAGGAGGTCATAAGGTATATGGGGAATTATTTGGAGGCATCTGGAGGCTCTCAGCATCAAAACAAGTAGTTTCATTTTTGGCCCTTGCACAAGAGACGTCTCTCCCATACCAAAGACATCTTTCTAGTAGGTAGTACATGTGAAGAGATCTCTACAAAACAACAGACATCTTTCATCAAACAAAGATGTTTTTCCTTAAGTAAATACATCTTGGTAGAATGAAGATCAATTTTAGAAAGATGTCTTTCCTAGACAAAGATGTATTCCTAGAATAGAGGACAAATACAAAAAGATATCTTAAGCATGAAAAAGATGTCTTCCATGACTATTAGTGACCACTGGCTAACTATTGCACAAGTTTCAATATGGATTTGAAAAGATGATAGCTATAAGAAGACATCATAAGCATTGGGAAATGTGCAAGATTGTGCACAATCATTGCCTAATCATTTGTCTATCATTGTAATCAATGTTTCTCTTCATTGTATCATCATTTGTTCATTGTAAAGTTTGTTGTACCTCAAAGTACAAGGATCAATAAACTAAGTTGTATTCCTCACTTGTAATTGTTGTTCTCTTATTGCCTTGCAAGGTTGATGTGCTTCTTGCAAGAAGACATCTTGCTTGAGCTTGTTGGAATCCTATAGGATTAAGTGATTAGTATTGTAGCACAACACTTTGGAGTAGAGCTTAAGATTGTAAAATTTGTGGAAGCCTAAAAACCACATTCCAAGCCTAATAAGACCTTGCGAGGTTGAGTGGTTGGTGTTGTGGCACAATAGTCTAGAGGGGGGCTTGAAGATTGTATAGGGTGTGGACTTCAAACCACATTTAAGAGTAACAAATTCTAGAGGTGTGCTTACCATCTGCCCTCTGAGTGTGGACTACCCAAGTTGGGGAACAATGTTAAATTTGGTATGTGTGCTTTGTCTCAAAAGTCTTAATTAGGGAAACTTATTCATTCCCCCCTCCCCACCGCACACACACACACACCCCCCCCCTTTTCTAATTTCAATGATCCACATACCTAGCCTGGTAGGTCCTCTACCATTACCCATACCTATTACTACACCAGTGGCACTACCACTACCAATCTCTATGATAGCTTATCAACCTATATTGTTATCACTCCTAATCTTCAAGAAAACTTTAGAAGGATGTGGGGTAGCACCTATTTAGACTACATGCTATTGTAATAGCTACATCATCTATCTTACCAAGTTCATATGAGCATCATTGGTTCCTATGTCCATTGGCCATGCATGTGTCTGACTCACCATTGGTGTCTTTATAGCCTTTGTACTTAGAGATACTTAAGTCTCATTAGCATGATGGCCTTCGCCACTAGATCTTTGCCTACCTAACATACCTGTTACTTGCAATCACATAGGTAAGTATTACAACATGC
Organism: Gnetum montanum; assembly: GCA_015680685.1. Lineage (NCBI taxonomy): Eukaryota > Viridiplantae > Streptophyta > Gnetopsida > Gnetales > Gnetaceae > Gnetum > Gnetum montanum. The sequence continues at coordinate 572,012 of MNCI01002249.1, forward strand.
CATAATAATCAAAGTAATCCACTTTGATACCACTTTGTAATACCCTAATGTCCTACCTTAGCCTAGTTGAGGAAAGGATTGAACACTAATGTAAAATGTATACATTGAATCATTGGAATAGATAAATGGATTGCATATGCTATAGAAGATCATAAATCACTCCATAAAAATCTTAAATGTATATCACCAAATAAGCATGATGCACACCCATAATTATTACATATACATATACATATACATATATATCATCAACCTCTAACAATGTCATATACATAAATATGTCCAAGATAAATACATAATAAGCCCATATCGTGAATATGACATCATATTAGTTTTTTTTATTGAGCACATGTCCTATTACTATATACATCATACAAACAATATACATAAGAGTCATAGCTCATAGTAAATCCAAGCCTACACCATATGCAAACACATCCATCTCACATACAAAAATATACAATAGAAGAAACACAAGTATAGAACCAAGGCCTCCATTACCTTTCTCAAACTTACTAGCCTCTTGAGCTCCCATCTTCATATCTTGCATATAAAGGTAATTAATACATGATTGAGTGGGAGTTTGTACACATTTCATATCAATGTGGAGTATGATGCTATGTTAGAGGTAAGGTGTTGAAAAACTCTAAGCCTTCTCTATCATGGTTATATATCTAAGCATAGTAAGCATATCAAAGCAAGCCATATCCATCATTAATTATAAAGAGACATGTTCATGATGTTCAACTCTATCACAATTGTCGACATCATGATATCAATACCATAATTAACCTAGGCTTCCAACATCTCATGGTTCAAAGAACCATAAATAAACATGTAAATCATACACATATGATGTATCCCCAACAACTATTGTTCTAAGGGATCATCCATCCTTGTACTTAAAATACAAACACACAACACATCTCCCTAGCATCCTATGCCCCAAGGAATCATAGTGCACACATAGATCCTATACATTACATATACCACACATAACATATAATCCAAGCATAAGGCATGAAATACAACATGTATCCCTAGTAACTAGTACTCTAAGAAATCTCATACACATAGAACATAATTCCTATGGTAACTAACACATCGACACTCTATGTAAAGCATGATAAAGTTAACATGAGTACTCATTATACAATTTGTGCCTACATGTCTTTTATTAGTTTTCATTAACATGTATCCTCATTGGTAATAGTGCCTAATACCTTATATGTAGCTCCAAATCACTAACCTTTTGGAGGGTAGATCTTTTCATGTCTATATGTCTTAAGATCTTGATCCATATCCTCCATGGTGCTTTATTATCAACTCATCAATACCCTCATGTTGGCTCTACTAATCCCCATAAATACACATATCATATGGACAATACACATATCATATGCATGACATAATTCAAAAAATGTTGACCTAAAGCACTTACATAGCATATGAGATTAGCTTATAAAGCTAATTATTATGTTGTGATATTTGGTGTAGGGACACTTGGTTTGATTCTCTTTTGTCTTTCCTATAGGTAGTTTTTTCATGTTTCTAGAGGTTAGAGAGAAATCTTGGAAGTCTAAGAGACACCTGGGCCAAGTGCAGGTATTTTTTAGAAGAAGTCCCAAAGTTAGAAAAGATGTTGGACTAAGTTGTAGTCATCTTAGGTGAGACATCCCACATATGGGTGAGACATCTTAGTTCAAAGGTGAGATGTTCCATAGGTTAGGAGATGTCTTACACATGGGTGAGACATCCTAGCTATAGAAGGGACGTATCATATCCAAGTGAGATGTGCCATTTTAAAGTTGTGTTTTATAGTATGATGATTTAGAAAGCCCAGAGATGATCCAAATGATTAGGGAAACTTTTGAAATTACCATTCCAGTTTGAAAAACAACTAAAACAATGGAGAAAAATACAGAAATAGCATAAGATCCTCAATTTGAGTTTGGAAAAAGATTTTTAAGTTTCTTGTGTTCTAATTATAATAAATATTAATGTTGTTTCTTCATGAGATATCATGAGAGATTAGAGCTCATGAGGAGAGCTAATGTCTTATGCAAGAGTTATCATGAGAGCATTTTATGAGTGCATATTGGATTGCAACTTAAGGTCAATTATGTGTGTGGATTGACTTATGTATCTTATGTGTCTTGCTTGTATGTTGAGATCTCAGTCCTGAGTTATGAAAGAGACTCTTTATTGGTTGTTTCTTGCATTGAGAACTATTATGTAGTTGTAAAGCCTCATTCTCTATAGTATCAATTGAGTGTTGGTAAGGATTGTTAGATGATTTGTGGTTGTGAAACCACCATTGTAATATTTTTTAATAATTGAAGATAGCTAGTTTTCTTGTTTTCTAATATATTGATCTATCTTTTAGAACATTTGAATTTAGTGGGTTTTAAGGTTACTTTCTATTAAAGTGAATGAACTCTAGATTTATTGATATTAGAGAGTAAGGTTGATTATTGTTTGAATTTGGTTGCAAATTTTGTCAAATTCAAATGATGCCTAAGAATAAATAGTCCAAGATGTGAATAGGAACATGGAGAGTATGAGTCTACCTTCTAACTGATGGTTGTTATTTTATTCTACCTCAGTAAAGAGTATGAGTCTAGATAGCTAAATATTTTATTCATGCATTTAATTTTTAGCTGGTTTTAGCTAATTAAGTAATTAAGTGAGATAAGCTAAATAGTGATTAAGTAAACATATAAGTACAATTGATTTGAGCATGGGTATGATGTTTGGTAATCCCAGTAGCACTTAACGCTTGGTAACCTAGCAATGTTATATGTGTTCAGGATGTGTATGGAAAGTGGGAATAGATGCTTATGTTAGGACTAGTTAAACAATAGTAAGCTCATTAGATTAAAGTAGATATTAAATTACTTTATTCTTTATCCTATTTATTTTAAGTAGAAAAACCTTAAATTATAAAATGATAAAAATCATATGCCTTGATTACACTTAACCATACCTTTTTACGTGACAAGTGTAATTGGGAAGATAATGAATGACTGCTAGGGTAGGGTTCACTTCCTAGAAGACTAGTGTACTGGAAGACATAGAGTCCTCAAAATTCAACCAGATCATGTGTGAATGCTTTGTGATTTATATGGTTAAGCATAGGGGTACCTTTCATCACTCATCATTAGCACCATTGTCGGGGACTCTTTCTGTTGAAACATGCACTATCTAGGATTAGTGAGCATCATTAACATTGTTGGATGAACCCCAAGGTCAACATCCCTCTTACACATAATATAGCTATATAAGCATAGTGATCTTTTATTTACTTACAAAAGGTCTTCTTCTCTCAAGTGTGATGATGCTAACTTGTTGATCCCACAAGAGTGCAAGGTGGTATATACTCATCTAGATGAGTATGTTCTTGATTTCACCTTCATCTTATAACAGGATGAATAATTGTGGTGGCATGACATAGAAGGCAACATTGTAATGCCTCTTGATCGATCTATGTCTGTGATGTTGCTTCAAACTCTTAATATGTTAGGCATCCATGATCTTCAAGAGGAGTACGTTATGCATGATTACGACTACCAGGACTACTGTCCCACTGAAACACAATGTTGAAGACATCAATACCAAGCAAAGCAACATGAGTTTGTGAAGGGGAAATGGTTCACCAATCCCTTGTTCCTGCTAAACCAAGGTGACAATGAGGACCCTCTCCATCCCTTATTACTAGTGATGGGGGTGTGAACCTAAATCTACATTCCACTATCAACAAACCAAGTTTAGGTAAATATGGTAGTCAAGGTAGAGGCTTGGAAAAGCATTAAGATGATAAGAAACCTAACAAATGTGATCATGAAAACTAAAGGGAAGTTGGTAGATACTATGGTAGTGGCAGTCCTCCTCCTTCTTCATCCTCTTCATTTACATCTTCTTCTTCTTCCTCTTTTGGCTCTAAAAAACATCACAAAAGAAAAAATCATGATGGAGGTGAGCAATGAGATAATAATTACCAAGCCCACAATAATTGAAGGGGTAACAGAGGACATCATCAATGACAATGAAAGAATGATGATGATGAGCCTTTGCTAGAAGCTCAAAGCATACTTAACATTATATAGGTAGTTAAGATCCCAACTAGGCATGTGAAAGATAGTCGGATCAAGTGCTTAAACATGAATAATATTCAAATATTTGAGGGGGATATAAATTTGATCCGCAAAACCATATATAAGCCTTTCACAATCCCTGCACCTTATAAAAAATAGAGAATGATTGGAAGAAATTGAAGCTATTCCCTAGGATACTCATCAAAGATGCAAAAAACTAGTATTGGTTCTTAAAACCAGAATTCATTCACAGATGGAGTACTATGCTAGAACTATTTAATGATAAATACCAGACATACTCTAGAGTGTCTAATTTGAGGAGGAAAATCTAAGGTTGAAAACAGGGAATACATGAACGCTTGGATGCCACCATGGGAAGATATTATTCTCTCTTGCATTAATGCCCTAGCCATGGTTATTCTTAGAGAGAACAACTCCATCCATCATAGATGGGCTCAAAGCAGAAACTAGAAGAACTATTGGGGTTTATGCCCAAGGGAGACTATCCAAACAAAGAGCTCATCATATACAAAGGTTGATAGAGTAGGTAGCAAAAGAAGAAGGTGGGTTGTGAAAAAGGAAAAGTGTAGAGGAATATAATAGGAACCCTTTCATCAAGAAAAGGGAGGTTCAATTCTATGATGAGTAGGAGTCACCACATGCAAGATGGTGAATAAGGTGATAAATTATGGGACTCTCTGGATGAAAAATTTCAAACTACTATGAAGATTGCAAAAGAATCCAAAGAGAAGAATAGTGATTACAACTGTAGGAGGTGGAAAGAAGTTGAACATGCCTACCAAAGAGGTAAGGGCAAAGTTGCTACAATATAAGTTGTGGAGATAGACTTTGATGATGAGGTTGGGTGTAACATTTTTCAATGTGAACATCCTAAGGGATGTTTCCCTATGGTGTCACACTTACAAGAGTCTAGGGTATATGCATTGAATCCTCAACTAGCACAGAGGCAAGCACCTAGATGATTACATTATCCTCAAGGTAATCCAAGGTAGTTCCACCAACAACAATAAGCTTAATATCCAAGTGAAGCTCCATCACAATCATATGAGAAACACCAACAATGACATCAACCACAGTCATGGGAAATGCCATTGTCAAGACAATAGTACCCTTATAGGCAACCAGATCCATACGGGTACTATGTTTAGCAACTTATTTCTCCACAAAGTTTTTCTAGCCACACCTCATTCCAACATCACTATTATCCTCTAGAGTACCATTGAACTCATTCATCATCTACTCAAAGAAAGCCCCCATATCCATACCATCCTTAACTTTTTTCTATACACATCCCTCTGCCCTCAACATAGTTACCTCCTACTTTGTCTATGTAAGGTGAAATTTTCCCATAGCCATAGTAGCAAATTCTATGAGGGCTATAAATTTACAATTGGCCTTCAGATGAGTGGTTTGGAAAATTGATCTAAGAAACAACCATTTTTTGATCCAATAGTTCTCCTAAATCATCATAACCTAATTCGGCTAGTCATCTTGTATCTCTAGCATCCTCGTTTTCTACATCAAATACATTCGACGAACCTTCAAACTAAATGTTCCCTCAGATCTGTACTGTGATGTTAATTCATGCTATCTCTGATTGGATCAAGTTTGACAACCTTTCTAGAAAGAGATCTGACCTAGTAAGTCCTCTTATTTACCTACAAATCATTGGACATGAGCCATGCAAGGCTCTTCTTGATTTTGGTTCCAGTGTCAATCTCATCTCCTATGACATGTACAAGGCCTGGAACCTACCACCTCTCAAGAAGAGAAATATCCATTTGGAAGTTTCAAACCAATCAATCACTATCCCTTTGGGAATACTGGAGGACATTTTGACTACAGTTTATGGGTGGTCCTATGTTGTTGATTTTCTTATAATCAAGGTAGAAAACTGCAAAGGCGACTTCCTCATCATTATTGGACATGCATCGTTAAGCACAGTTGATGCATGAATGGGCATCAAGGACCTCTCCTTGAAAATCTTCAAGGAAAATGAATTTGAATAGCTCAATATGAAGCAAGTCCCATGCATTATGTAAAGTGATAACAAGTGCAATTGCATGTAGAAAATTTGGTCCATTAAAAGTACATACATTTAAGCATGTAATTAGTGTGCACATGAAATGGATATCCAAAGGTGCCTATACATAGTAGCCACAAAATAGGAGGGCACCTAGTGGCTAACAATGACTCTGACAGCAACACACTATGCATGGAACCTACTGAGAACCCAACATGTGCTTATGTCAAAGGTATGGATGAACTTGAGAAAGTTCATCACCAACTCTCTGATGATGAAGTTGATGATACCTATTGGAGAGAATTGGAAATCCCTAATAATTTCAAGTTAGAGCCCTTAGAGTTAAAAACTCTACTAGCCATCATTGAGTATGCATTTTTTAAAAAAGGCAAGTTGATGATAATCAATGCAAATATTTCTCCCAAACAAAAAGACAAGCTATTGAATGTGGTTAACAAATGGCCAACAACCTTTACTTGGTCATATCCTGAGCTAACTAGAATTCATCCACAAATATGCTAGCATTGTATCTACACCGATTCAACCATGAAGCCAAGAAGGCAGCCATAGAGACGACTGAACTCCAAGTTGAAGCAAATCATCAAAGAGAAAATAGAACAACTCCTCAAGCCAGGGTTCATCTATTCCGTTGTAGATATTGAGTGGGTTAGCCTACTCGTAATTGTGCCAAAGAAAGATGGTAACTGGTGGGTCTACGTCGACTTTAGGTTGTTGAATATGGCAACATTAAAAGATCATTTTCTACTACCATTTGTAAACCAAGTGTTGGATAATATATCTAAGCATTGCTATTATAGCTTATTAGATGGTTATAGTGGCTATAACTAGATCCAAATTATGCTTGAAGATCAAGTCAAAACAACATTCACGAGTCCTTGGAAGACTTTTGCATATTGCAAGATGTTGTTTGATTTGTACAATGCCCCTGTAACATTTCAACACCTAGTCCTTAGTATTTTTTCTATAGCATATTGGTAGCAAGAAGAAGTCTTTATGGATGATTTCTCTACCTATGGGGCTACATTTGAGCAATGCCTTAAGTATTGAAAAGATGTGTTGAAACAAACCTTCGACTGAATTAGTGGAAAATCCATTTAATGGTCCAAGAAAGCATAGTACTAGGGCATAGAATTACTTAATCAGGGATTGAAGTTGACCCTGAAAAGATAAGGGTCATCCAAGAAATCACACACCAACTAGAGATAATCAAAGACGTTTGATCATTCCTTGGATACACTAGCTACTACTAGTATTTTATAGAGAATTTCTCTAAGATCGCAATGTTGTTGGTTGAGCTTACAAAGAAAGATACTCCATTCATCTGGACCAAGTGCGAACATGCATTTCAACACTTGAAGAAAAAACTCATAGGAACTCCAATTCTACAAGCACCAGACTAGTCCAAACCATTTCATATAATGAAAAATGCATCTAATAATGCCTTGGGAGATATGCTTACATAGTTGGATGATAAGAAACATCCATATTATATCCACCACATGAGTTGAAGCATTATGGGTGCATAGGCGAATTACATCACAATTAAGAGAGAACTAATGGTAGTGGTGAATGTTCTTGAAAATTTCAAGCACTATGTGCTTGGCTATAAGATGTTTGTACACATAGATCATAGTGTCATCCAATTCCTAATGAATAAGCCTATTGAGCCCCCATATCATACAATGGCTTGTGATCTTATAAGAATTTGATCTCATAATGGTAGATCAAAAAGAAACTAAGAATGTCGTCGCTAACAATCTCTCTCGGTTAAGATGGGATAACAAAGAGGAGGAGAGCCCGCTCTATGATCAACTTCTAGATGAACTCCTCTTTACAAGAGTAATAAATGACCAAATGCCCACCAAATCAAAATGGTATGATAACATCCTCACTTACCTTTTCACTTAGGAGATGCACAAGATCTTGACTTTAGGAAAAGAAAATAGTTTCTTTATCGAGCTAATTACTTCATGAAAATTAATGGACACCTTTACAAGGTGTCCATAGATGGCCTAGTTCATTGGTGTGTCCCTAATTTGGACCAATTTCATGTTCTCTAGGATGATCACAAAGGCTCTTGCAGAGGCCACTATGCGAGGAGATGCGCTACCATAAAAATCTTAATGGAAAAATACTATTGGCCTACAATCTTTAGGGATGCCCACTAGTTTGTCCAATCCTATGAGTGCTATCAATGAGATGGTGGGATGACTACACGAATGGAGGATCCTCAATAGTAGATTCAACCATTGGAGCCATTTGACATATGGGATATTAACTTCATGGATCCTAGCATACCCATGTCCAATAGAAAGGCATACATCATCATAGTAGACAACTATTACAAGAAATGGATAGAAGTAGTAGCCATCACTAACTGTACATCATCCACTATTACTAGATTTGTACAACAACATTTGTAAATAGGTTTGGTGTGCCACATGCACTAATTTCTGACAATGGAACCCATTTTATAGGTGCCACCTTTTGAAAGTTGATGTAACATTTGGAGGTTGAACATAAATTAACAACACCCTATCACCTCAAGCCAACAGTCAAGCAGAGGTAACTAACAGAGAGATTACAAAGATTCTAACAAGAACTATTAGCAAATATAGGAGAGACTAGAGCTCAAAACTCAACAATGTCCTTTGGACCTACTACTCAACATGGAAACTTCCTATTGGCTACTCTCCCTATGAGTTAGCATATAGGAAACTTCCAACACTCTCGATTCAATTTGAACTCCATACACTCTCAACAACCTGTGATCTGGATCTTGACCTAAGTCTAGCACAAAAAGAAAGATTGATCAATCTCAACATGCTAAGTGAAATTTCAATTGGGAGATAAGGTTCTTTACTGGAATCCCATACATGTACCTCAAAAAACTAAATTTCAAACATTGTGGAAAGGGTCTTATATAATTGGAAAAATCTTCCCTTTTGGGCTCATGATCATATACAAACCTGAGAGCCCAAATAAAAATAAATTGGTCAACATCCAACAAGTAAGGCCTCTCCATGAGCCTAAGCAAGCCAATGCAACAAATACCTCAATGGATGGACAACCATGCTCAATTTTTTGGATCTCCTCCTTCCAAGACAGTTGTGGGGGAGATGGACATCCATACTAATCATACACATGGTTCCTTAATTTTTCTTTTTTTTGTTCTACACATTTTTATCTTTGCAATTTTTTTCTTTCACACCTTTTTGATTTTCAAAATTTTTCCTATTTTTACATCATTCTGTATTTTACATCATCATTAGTACATTTAAACTTTTCTTGAATATTTTGCACTTTCTTATATATTTTACTTATTTTTAGTGTGTGATTTTTGTTACTTATGCTAATAAAAGTGCTTTATAACAATAGGACATAGTGGTGTTGTAGCTATTACTAATGATGGTTTGTGCTTTATGTTTTGTTTGCTAATGCCTAGTTTTTATTTTTGAATTTTTGTTTTGATGGCTAAGTCATGGTTTCCTTTTCATGGAACAGGTAGTGAGTCCATGACATTCACTCATTTACAAACTCTATGGTTTTCCTTATTTTGGAAGTCTGAGGTTCCTTTCATTAAATAAACTTTTAATAAATTTATGACCTTGGTAGTTTCTGGAATTGGGAAGGATTTGAAGGTTTGCACAAGGTGTGGCTTTAAGGGAACTCAATAGTCTTTTTACCCTTCTACTTACCTGGGTGCTTGAGTGTTTTCATAGACTTGTTACTATTCCAAGTTGACTAATAATAGGAAGTCAAATAAAGTCTTTGCATGGTGTGGTTCCCATCCACACAAACAAAAACAAAAACATGATGGGAATTCAAAGCACATCCCTTAGGTAACTAAATGGGCTACATGAATTGGCTATGGAACTAGAAGGACATGTTACCCCTGCCGAAAGGTCCCCTCTAACTAAGGCCCTCTCTCAGTTCCTACTCTTTTTTTCTCTTTACGGAATAGTGGTTATTCTATAGGAGCACTCTTATGTCTCTGGCTAGGGAAGGATGGATCAATCTTGGAGTGGTGATGTAAAGTCACTAAAAGAGGTTGGTTTTGGTCTAGACTAAGGCTAGATCTTCTTAGGTCATTTTAAACACAAAACTCAACAAGGGACTTCTTATAACCTCAATTTGGAATTCCATTCCACCTTCTCAATCATCTATCTGTGTTGTCTATAACTCAACTCACTACTAAAGTCCATGTTCTTGATTTTGTGTCTTGGTCTGATGTACTTGAATTCTTAGGTAGAATCCTTTGGGTTTTTCTCCTTAACGTTTATTGACCATTAATTACCTATGGGGCCCATAGTGTCCTTAGGTCAAGGTTATGCAAGGGAAAATAAAGCATGTGCTTGCTATGGAGAGGATCCACTTGCATCTCTCTTAGTTTGGTTCGTTAAGCACCTTATCTTTAGGCATTCTTACACTCAAAATATTTTGTACACCTATCTTCTACATCAAACCATGTGCTCCTTTACATATCTTATTCAATAAACACATTCTCTATCCAATTTTTTAACTTTTGAGCTTTCAAAGACCCTATTTAATGATTTCATCATATTCTTGGCTTTTTTGGGACTCCATGGACTTCAAATTCATTGAAAAATTCCTTGTATTTTTTAGGATATTTAAAATTCAAAATTTTTCCTATGGGCTCTGTATACTAGACCCCATCCATGGAGTAGACACATATATGAGCCCTCTTATAAATGGTCCCATCAACATAGCTGAAAAATACTATATATATGTGTCACCCCAATTTGAATTTTTACATTTTCTCACAAATGCCAAGGGAGTTTTTCCAATTTTTAGAGCCTAGAACCTTTCAAAGACCATAACTTCTTAACCATTTATCCAAATCACTCAATTCTTTGACCCTGTAGCTACCAATGGTAAGCTCTTTGTCGTGGGGGCCACAAATGTGCCATTTTTTTCAAAACATTTTTCTTATTTTTCTAACTCCCACAAAGGTTTAACTAAGAAATCAACTATTAAACACCAAATTACAAGAGTTAAACCTTTCCAACAAGCTTTGGTGACATTTACAATAAATAATTAATAAAATAATTAGTCTACCATGGTCCAACCTTAGGCAAAGTGTAACTAACTAACGAGATAAGGTATTCAAAAATTTAAAGTTACACATTATATCTACTAATCCATGAATGTATTGTGACTATAGATTACATTAAAAGGCAAACACATGTAGGAAGTAGGATCATCTCAACCAAGGTAGAGACAACCTAGAACAGGAAGGGGCCAAGAATAGACCCAGGAAGAACCACTTGCAACCCACACCACAAGTCCTCTTAGGGAAGAGGCTGAGGTGGAATCTATTCAATAGATTCCAAAAATAGTAGTAGCAACAAAACATTTCCATTAGGATGATGCACCAACTCAATAAGTAAATCTTGAGGTGACCTTGATAGAAGCTTGCATAAATCAAATCAGATCAAGGGAAGTCCAAAAAATAGTGCTTTAGGAGTTAAACTTTGGCCCTTTCTTGGAGCAAGAATCTAAAGAAGTATAGAACAAATAAAGGCCTCTCCCATGTGGCCAATCATCACTTCCACTAGGGAGTGGTACATGGGAGATATATTTTTATTCTGGAACAACAAGTAGGCCAAATCAATGGTAAAAATCAAGGACATCTCAGTGTCTTACTTAGTGTAGGCCATTGTTGAAGTGCTTGGGTTGCCAAAAATAGGGATGAATCTCACTAAGATTCTAATGCAAGTAGACCCTAGCATTAGGAAAGAATGGATACAACGATGTTATGATGTTGATCGTAAGGAGTTTGGTGTGCTTACACTAATAGAAAGGATTCATTACAAGATTGTGGCCTTTCACCTAAATCCCATGATGAGGCCCAACAAAATCACCATATTTTTTTCCCATGCATGTGCCACTCTGACTGGGAGATTCTCTGTCAACCTTCCATAGCTAATCTATTTAGAGATGGAGAAGTGATTTAAAGAAAATGAACATGGAAGGAAGACACTCTTCTTTCCATGCCTTATCAGAAAACTTTGTTAGAATAAAGGAATAGTTTGTTATATAAATGATGTTGTCAGACATTCTTTGACCAGTAATTTGGTGGAGATGATGAAAGATAAGACACCTACAATAACCATTTAGAAAGAAGAGTAGCAACCACCGACTTTACTTGCTACTCAAACAACTATGCTAGATGTCACTACAATAGCCTACTGGTTGCACAAGTGCCAAGAATGGATCTTGAGTGAACAAGAGTGATGAGACGCAATTCACATAGGCTGCGATATCGCGTCCGCTACTATATCGCATCCCCCACGATATCGCGTACATGATATCGCATCTTCCCTACGATATTGTGTACGCGATATCGCAGTCCGCCGCAATGTCTATAAATAGGAGGTGGCATTCCCTTGTTTGGGATCCTAGTTTTAGAGTAGTGAAGCTTTGGCAGTTTGATCCCTCTAGAGTTAGATTTTTTTCCTATGTCTACCTGCAGTGTGATGAATGTAATTGTACAGTGTTTTTATTCGAGTGTGCTGTACTTGGACACGCACATGACCGACAATAAAGATCAAGATTACTTCATCATTGCAGCATTCACTTTGTCATTTATTTATTTTTTATTTATTTAATGTTATTTACTATTTTCTCTCTCTCACCCTTAAACTCCTAGAACACGGAACGAGTACAACTTGATTACGAGCATTTAAGTGTGACTACTAGGTAGCCTAGTGGTGTATCTAGGATTTACGCTTGGTAACCCAGTGGCGTATCTGGGATCTGTGCTTGGTAATCCCAGTGGCGTACCTAGGATCTACACTTGGTAGTCCCAATGGTAGTCGTGCACGAGGTCCAAGATGTGTACGGTTGATCAAGGAATCGGTTGCTCGTCGCACTTAGGCTAGATTAGATTTTCTTACCCTTTTCCTCCTAGCTTAGCTTAGTTAATATTATTTTCCACTGCCTTCAAGAGTAGCATAGATTAGAAACACATCATACACCTCATATGGACTAAACCATACATGAAAAATGCAATACTAGTCTAGGTGGGAAGACAGCGAACTGCGACCTAAGGATAACTGTCTAGGTGCCACAACTAGTCCGTCTGCGAAGTTCAACCGGATCATGCGTGCGACGCTCATTTCATATGGTTGAATGCAAGGGTACCTCGCCACTCATCATTGGCACCATTATCGGGGACGGTGCTAGTTATCTAG
>MNCI01002249.1:586732-654101 GCA_015680685.1 Gnetum montanum
TTCAACATTATTATCCTTTCCCTCCTTCGACAATGTCATCAACTGTTCCTAACGTGTTTGTGCCACAACAACAACCCATGAACAACACTTGTGCTACTATCTCAACAGTAGTGAAAAGCCTCCTCAACATCAAAAGCGTCCTTTCTTTAAACACAGCCATAGGAAGGGACAACACAATTCAAAGGCCACTGCACCTTCCAACCCAGCACAAGTCCAACCATGTTGTGCACCCTTACCTTCGAACCCAATGCCTCATGTAACTTTATCAAGGACACCAACTTACACTCCAACAACCATACGGCCCAATGAACACAACCATGGGAGGCATCAGCCCAATCCTTGCATACCATCTAGCAGTCCTAAATATCATAGTGGGTCAACTCATTATCCGGGAACTACATCGTATGAAGTGCCCCACTATGCTTATTATGAAGTGTGTGAAATCCAAGGTGATAGGTATGAACCAGTTTTAATATTTCCAACATGCAAGGATCCTTATTTCCCATTTATTAATCCTTACCATACTTAATCGTTTAGTTATGGGGGATATTTCCCATTTCAATAACAAGTAGGATTAATAAATTTTTTTCATTTTCTTTAATTTTACAACTTTTTTTTTCCAGTTTTTCATTTTTCAACTTTTTGTTTTATCTTTTTTATGTGTTTATATGTTTGTCTTTTTCCATTTTTGTAAGTAATCTCATCTATGAATAAAACACTCATGTGGATCGTTGGTTGAGGTATGTTTTATGTTATTAAGTCATGAGTGATCAATTATTTGAAATAGTGAGCCCATTACACCCACTCATCCACTCTATAAATAAAGAGGTTTTGTTCAAGGGTACAGTGATATTCTTGAAATTCCTAAAACTTAAAATTAATTTTGTGTTATTGTACCCAGAATGAAGAAGGATGGACCAAGAGGGAATGATTAGGGTGTGACATCAAGGGGNTGGTACTCTCATAGTTGTTCACCATGGGATGACACAATGAGATGTCACTGATTAGAAGGATGGACTTGGTCCTAATCTTGGAACGTTGGGTTAATGACACCTTAATCATGCTTCACACGTAGGATTCATTGTGCCCTGGGTCAGTCACCTCATGTCCCAATCTCTACGAGCCCTTCTATAGTTCATCTCATCTCACTGTTCATGTAATTGTAGCTCGTGTCCCATGTAGCATAGAATTTTCATCTCATTTCGGTGATATTTACATGTGTGTGTTTTGTGGAGTTAGTGTGGATTACAGTTAACCCTTCTAGTGCCCACGGACACTTTAAGTGTGGTTACACAAGGGCATAATAGGTTGACACCTGCTTTGGGGAGGACCCATTTGTGTAATTTTTTGTAATATTCACTAATTATCTAGCTCAAACACACAATTTCTTACCCTGAGCTTAATTTTTTAGAATTTTCTTTCCCTATTATTATCCCTCCAAATTTTAATGTTCCAATGTACCATTACATTCCCTTTTCTTCATAACTACCAAATTTTTAATTGCTCAAATTCACATCATTATCATTAATCGTGCCTCTCGAATTAATAAAATTACCCTAGGATTTCTTCATACTTTCCCATGTCCTCTTTTTACACCATTAATTTCAAAAACATCCTTAAAAATTAGGTAGTTTTCATGTGTCCCACATCACTTGGGATGAGATATCGCGTACGCGATATTGCGTCCCACATGATATCGTGTACGCGATGTACTGTACGCGATATCGTGTCCTATTTACTTATAAATAGGAACCCCCACCACAACACTTGGCATCATTTTTCCATTTACGTGGGGGGAATTTTTGAAATTTTTCTCTACGACTTGCAATTGCATGACCCTCACTTTTTCACTCAGATCTCGTGTGTTGGTGCTTCGATTTTAATTCCGTTTGAACCTGCTTGAACCCAAAGTGTTCAGTTTAGTCATGAGGAAGAGACACTTGCTGAAAAGTACCTACCTTTTTTGAAATTTATCATCATCCAAAGGACATCAATTAGGGTAATTAACACTAACACCTTAGGTACACCGGGAGATTAAAATGAAACCCACCTAAGTCATAGGATCCATTATTATAATTTTTGGGCACGATCACACAATAACATAATATCTTTAATTAAAGGCATGTAGTAAGGTATAACTTGACTTTGAAAACAACCTTACTAACGTTTGGCTGTGTGATTGCAGATGGCCCCGAAACGTGCATAGTGAGAGGGTCCTATTCAAGGTGAAGCAAAAAAACCTTAGAGAGGTGGAAGAAGGGTCCCTATCGGATAACATGCAGAACAGGAGGTTCAATCATTTAGCATCCATCAAGAAGAACCTCCTACAAGATGGTCTGGGTAGG
Organism: Gnetum montanum; assembly: GCA_015680685.1. Classification (NCBI taxonomy): domain Eukaryota; kingdom Viridiplantae; phylum Streptophyta; class Gnetopsida; order Gnetales; family Gnetaceae; genus Gnetum; species Gnetum montanum. The sequence continues at coordinate 589,078 of MNCI01002249.1, forward strand.
CAGAAAGAGGAGCTGCTGTTGCGCCTGAACCGGGACAACAACTCACGTTGCCCTCGAAATGTGTTCAGGCTATCCATACGAAGTCCACAGTTGCTGCAGTGATCATGGAGCTTAACTTCAAACCTTTTGCAGAGTTTGCTCCTGAGGCTGTTAGGGATCACCTTAAAGGGTCTCCCTTATGGCCTATCCTCTCTGAGTGTGGTGCCTGGTACTTGGGTGAAATGTACCTGTTCTGGCACAATAAGGAGCAAGGCACCACGGTTAACATTTGTGGTGTGACAGTAGACTTTTCTATGCAGGAAATTTTGGAAGTGTTAAACCTTCCGAATTCAGGCCCCCATGTTGCTCAGTTATCTACCTGGTCGGACCCTAATGTGTGAAAGGATTGGTTAGAGAAGGCTTATGGTAGAGACAAAACTTTTGGAGAATTGACGACGGAAGGGCGAGTTTATTTCAAAATTGGAACCTATCAACTCTTCCCCACAAAAGGTTTGAAAAGAATATCTACGTATGTGGCAAGAGGATGTGCAGTGTTGATGGGAAAGGTTAATGCTAACCTTCCCCATCTATATTTGATAGAGATCCTAAGGCGATTCGAAGAATGGAAGTTAGGGAAGATGGCGTTGCATTTTCCCTACCTCATTAGAAAACTGTGCTGACAGGCTGGTATTCGGGGATACACAAATGACGTCCTCTGAAGGGCCCAGAATGCTTCTTATGCTGAGTTATTAAAGGTGCCAGCTCTAAGAAAGAGCACTAGCGAATAGCTGGAACCAGATGAAGAAGAAGAACAGATGACTGGATCACCTGCAACTCAACTTGCAGGACCCAGTCAACCTCTAGCCACAGGTCCCAGCCAACAACAAGAAGTAGGACCCATCATAGGCCAAGATCAGCCACTGTTGTCGCAAGACTACAGACCGTCGATAAGCCATCTTAGGGCCATCACCGAGATGGTTAGTTGGGGAAGTCGTGATGACACAAACCTATTCCACGTCATCGATGATGCCGACCAGCCTACTATTTCATTAGATTGCACAAGGGATGAATTATCAATTCAAGAAGGAGTAGGAAAAAGCAAATGGTCACAACAGATCTCTGGAAACATGACATCTTTTCAAGTGCAGTTAGAGACTAGTGAAGGGACCACTGTGATGGTCATGCAATACCAGGATGCTGCGGAAGCTGCTGAAGTGGTCACTGATCATATCAAAAAATCCTTTAACGTACCTGTTGTGCCACCAGTAGATCTTTCAGGAGCACGGGATGCTCAAACTCTTGCCGAAACCTCAATGACTCCTGCGGAACATGAGGATGCCTTGGACAAATTGCTTCAAATAGGACAAGTTTTGACGTCTCTATTTGACATCCCCCATGATGTAATAGCAATTCAATCAGACCTCATTTCGACAAAGGGAAAGTTGGTCATATCCGAAGTAAGGGTCGAGCATGCTGAAGCTGAAGTGTAGAAACTACAAGAGTAGCTTGTAGTCTTACAAGCAGCACAATGGGATCCTTTGCAATTTTTTCCTGCAGACCAGCTAGAGAATTTCAGAACTGAGCAATTAACAAAGCTAATTGTAAAAAATAAGAAGGTGGTAGAAGAAAAGGAGATAGCCACTTGGGATGCCTCCGCAGCACAAGCGCAAACTCATGCGCATCTCAAGGCACTCAAGGCCTTAGAAGCAAAGAATAAGCAATTGGTTGCAGATAACCTTCGGTTGACTTCTGTGGAGAAACAAAAGAATGTTCTCGATGAACACTTTCATCAGTTACGAGAACAGTTCATTCAGGTCAACCGAGATGTAAGCCATTTAGCTAGAGAAAATCGAACCCTCTCAATGGAGGAGGTACATGCTATTCATCAAAAATTAGCCATCGAGATAAGCACGTAGTAGAATGAGGCTAAACAATATGAGAAGCTGAAGGAGCATTTCCATGATCAAGTGGGGATGTACAAACAAATCTTGGAGAAAGAGATCCATATGGCCAAGGCTCAAATCAACAACATCAGTGCTTAGCACACTGATTGGAGGGCCATATTGGACACTTACACCTTCGCCCACCAAGCAAAAATTAAGAACTGGGACCTATAGATCCAAGACTTGACCGAATACATGGAGTTAGCAAACCTTAGATATGCCAACCTCGCCATGTTAACAATAGGATGCCTGAGGTCAGAGCTTGAGAAGTAGGTAGCTTCCACCCATATCAAATATGAAGCAGAATTTGCAGAGCGCAAGAAGTTGGCTGAGAAACTAGATGTTGCAAATTCTGAACTTGCGGTGGTAAAAGAAAGCTACCAAGGACAGAAAGATGTTGCAACCGACTTGGCTTGATGGCTAACAGAGCTTCATGAATACAAAGACAAAGCTAGAGCCTATGAAGAGGAACGACGAGTGTTCGCGTCATGGTATGTCAAAGCTAATCAGATGTTCCCGCAACTACCCTATCCATGGGAGGTGCTGACTCTGTCAAACATCGAAACATTAGCATGGATGGCATAAGATCCTTGGACCAAAGAGGAGAAGCTCCAGGCCATTCTTCAGCATCGTCAACCTTCAAAGCTTGGAGCACGTGATAAAGGGAAAGCACCCATGGAGAAGCCACTGCCACTAGGAACTACATGAGTTCCATTTTTTGTAGTGTAGCATTTTTTCTGTGTTGTGTCTTCCCACATTGCGACATCATTTCCTTTTTTTCCAGTTAATAATCCTATACCTATCCACTGTGTAATCAATGAAGCTTGTTCTCCTTGTAACTCGAGGATGATTTTTTATTCAATCATGGGGGTATGATGAGACGTAATTCGCGTAGGCCACAATATCGTGTCTTCCCTACGATATCGTGTATGCGATATCGCAGTCTGCCGCAATGTCGATAAATAGGAGGTAGCATTCCCTTATTTGGGATCCTAGTTTTAGAGTAGCGAAGCTTTGGTAGTTTGATCCCTCCAGAGTTAGATTTTTTTCCTGTGTCTGCCCGCAGTGTGGTGAATGTAATTGTATGGTGTCTTTATTCGAGTGTGCCATACTTGGACATGCACATGACTGGCAATAAAGATCGAGATTACTTCATCATTGCAGCATTCACTTTTTTATTTATTTATTTAATGTTATTTATTGTTTTCTCTCTCTCATCCTTAAAATCCTAGAACACGGAACGAGTACGACTTGATTACGAGCATTTAAGTATGACTACTTGGTAGCCCAGTGGTGTATCTAGGATTTACGCTTGGTAACCCAGTGGTGTATCTGGGATCTTTGCTTGGTAATCCCAGTGGTGTACCTAGGATCTACCCTTGGTAGTCCCAATGGTAGTCGTGCATGAGGTCCAAGATGTGTACGATTGATCAAGGAATCGGTCGCTCTTCGCACTTAGGCTACATTATATTTTCTTACCCTTTTCCTCCTAGCTTAGCTTAGTTAATATTATTTTCCACTACCTTCAGGAGTAGCATAGATTAGGAACACATCATACACCTCATCTGGACTAAACCATACGTGACAAATGCAATACTAGTCCAGGTGGGAAGATAGTGAACTATGACCTAAGGATAATTGTCTAAGTGCCACAACTAGTCTGTCTGCGGAGTTCGACCAGACCGCACGTGCGACGCTCATTTCGTATGGTTGAGTGTAGGGGTACCTTACCACTCATCAAAGAGCAACGAGTAGGCATGAGTGACAAGAACCCATTTGTGTACTAACCAACAATAAGTTATCTAAATGAGGTGCCTTAAATAATTAGCCTGATGGGTGGAGGTGGATCCGTTTTCTTATCCCAAAGAACATAGTTATCCATGAGATTGAATCCTAGTGCTGGAAAGGTTATGGTATCTCTCACAAACTAGCAGCAACTCCCATAAATCTCTAGGAATGCCAAGACTTTCTCAGTGTGCTTGGAGGAAGGCAAGGGAGCAATAGTATTGGTGATGCAACACCAAGGATAGGAGACAATAGTAGAGGTGGTTGCTGATCGAATTACTGAAATCTTCAATGAACCTATAGCATCTATACTAAATTTCAATGCACTAAAAGATGTGTAGATATCCTTAGGGACTACAAGTGATAGAATAAATGCATCACAACATGAAGAACTCTTGGACCGACTAGTGGAAATTAGGCAACCTCTTCCAAATGTCTTTGATCTCCTAGAAAATATTATTGCAACCTAGTCAAATTTGCTAGGGGCAAGGGTCAAAAACATCATCTTGGAGGGGCAACTTGAAATAGCCAAAGAGTTGAATGAATGCTTGGGTACTGAAGTTGTTGAATTAAGAGCCCAAATTGCTAAGCCTACATTTCTCAACTTGGCATTAATAAGAGATGAAGATCTTGAACAGCTTCACACTAGACTGAAAGGGGTTGAGGGTGCAAAGGAGATGATAGTGTTCTACCAATCCTTGGCAGAGGCTACACATCACAAAATTTAAATGGCCTTGGATCAGACTCACCAAGAGAATGTACAATTAATTGCAAAGGATCATCACCTATGAAATGTTAATGAGCACAAACAATAATTAACCAAGTTCATCCATCAACAAAAAGAGTAGCTAGCTAGAGTAAACACAAAGCTAAGGAGATTGGTAGTTGAAAATAGAAACCTCTCCATGGAGGAGCCCTTTGCCAAAAGACTGCAATAGAGGTAGCCACCTAGAAATTAGAGGCTCTCAAATTTAAGAGAGTCAAAGATAATTATAGAGATCATATTAGTCTATAGAAAGAAGTGAATGAAAAACACATCCAATTGATGAAGGAAAAAGTAAATGAAACCCTCCAGTAACTCTATCAAGGAAGAGAATTGTGGCAACCTATTGTTAAATGGATAGATGCCTACAACAAGGAGGAAATCTGCATGAAGGAGTTGTAGATTAAGAAGATGATAGAATACATGAATCTTGCTAATATTTAATATGCAAATCTAGCCACACTGACTACTAGATGACCATGGTCAGAACTAGAGAAGTAGGTGGCCAACTCATACTTGATATACGAGGCTGAGTTCAAGCATCACAAAGACACCAAGTAAAAGCTTGTGGTGGCAAATGTTGAACTTGAAGTTCTAAAGGGAAAATACACTAATCAAATATCTACCACCAAGAACTTGGCTAGAAGAATGAATGACTACCAAGAGTTGTAAAATCCAATTAGGGCATTCAATGTCAAATGCAAATAATTCACTACTTGATTTGTAAATACTAAGGAGTTATTTCTAGTAATGCCTAGTGTGTGGAATATCCCCATTCCAGCCCACATTGGTGATGTTGCTTGGACTGTGAACAATCCTTGAAGTAAGGAGGAGAAGATGAAGACATTATTGGATGCCTTTTGCCTTCCACTAGAGGTTGTAGCCACATCAGGATAGCCATAGTCACCTTAGCCACTACACATGCCCAATGCTGGTGAAGGTCCTTTAGAACCTCAAGAGCCTTCATCGCTTGGGATTATCTGATCTTTACCTCCATCTTCATGCCATCAAAGGATGTGCCATCCAATTTTGTGTAGTCATGGTATGGTGTTCAATATTTTGTCATGAACACCACAATTTTTGTAATGTGTTGATTTGTACACTCAGGCACTCAATTTTGTCAAGTCAGTTTGTTATGTCAAGAGTCAATCAATAATCCCATACCTTCCCAATTTTGTAAAAGAACTTGAGTACAAGTTTTGATTCAGTCATGGGAGTATGATGAGCATTAAAGTGTCTCATTGATGGATCCCTATTGATGGGGTCCCATTTACGTGGTGTTGCCCCATCGACAGGGCCACATTGATGCAGCATTTGCTACATCTATGGGGCCCCATTGACATAACCCTATGATAAAAACTATAAATACAAGCTCACAGCCATATTTAAGGGAAGTCATGTCATAGTAATAGCCGAACTCTTGCAAGTTTTACATTTGAAAGTTAGAATATTTTCCTGAGTGTCCATAGTAGCAGTCATTGAGTGTACAAATCTTTATTTGAGCATTGTTGTACTTGAGCATGATACTATGTGTAGCAATAAGATGAGCTTTTTGATAAACCTTGTAGCATTATGGATAGCTTAAATATTTTATTCATGCATTTAATGTTTCCAGTTATTTATTCAATGTTCCTTAGTAATTAAGCTAATTGAGTAATCAAGAAAGATAGACTAAATAATGATTAAGTAAACACATAAGTACGACTACTTTGGGCATGCATATGACATTTGGTAATCCCAATAGTGCTTAATTCTTGGTAACCCAACAATGTTTTATGTGTTCGGGATGTGTATGGCAAGTGGGACTAGATACTTATGTTAGGACTACTTAAACAATAGTAAGCCCATTAGATTAAAGTAGATATTAAATTACTTTATTCTTTATGCTATTTATTTTAAGCATCAAAACCATAAAGTATAAAATGATAAAAATAATATACCTTGATTACACTTAACCATACCTTTATATGTCACAAGTGTAATTGAGAAGATAACAAATGACTATTAGGGTAAGGTTCACCTCCTAGAAGACTAGTGTATCAAAAGACATAGAGTTCACAGAATTCGACCAGATTGTGCATGCACACTTTGTGATTCATATGGTTGAACATAGGGGTAGCTTTTTCCACTCATCAATGAGGAAAGAATTACTAGAGCATTCTAGAATGTTGCTAGACATTTGTACATTAAGCTGAAAAATTTCAATGGTGTAGATGACACCAATGCTTTCTCAGGTTAGCTAGAGATACTTCAAAAATACTTTGAATTAGAAAAGGTATCAAATCACTTAAGGGTACTAATTTTTGAATCTAGATTAGAGGGCATGAATTCTACTTAGTGGAAAAAGAAGTCCCAAAGTCATGAAAGATAAAATGATTAATCCATCAAAGATTGAAATTTGATAAAATATAGGTTATGAAGGAAATTTAAATAGTCTTGATAAATAAAAGAGATGATTATGAAGTTTAAATTCCTTAGGAAAGGTGATAAAGATGTCAAATAATTTTACATAAAATTTTGTGATCTATTCCACCAAGCTAAGGTGAATTGGAAGGAGTATGAATAGGTTTCAATCTTTCTAGGAGGTCTTAAAATGACATATTAATAGGAGTTTCTATTCTATGAGATATAAAATCTTGATGAGGCTTATGATTTAACACTCACTACAAAGAATATTAATGGATTTAGAAATAGAAGAAAACAAGCTTTTAAGAGAAAAGACAATAGATCCAAATCTAAGAAGGGATCAAGGTCCAAATATGAAAACAAGAAGTGTATCCATTATAAGAAGATAGAAAACAATGATGAGAAGGACAAAGCCAAGACATACCAAAGAAAGGAATGCAAGTTCCAAGACAATATCTCCTCTAATATTCAATGCTTTAAGTGTGGAGAATGGGAATACAAGCAATTAGAATGTCCACTTTACAAGGAAAACAAGGGCAAAGATATGCAAACTATGGAGGTGGAGAAGACATTAAGCCAAGCTCTTCAAAGAGGTAATTCTAATGCTCACAAGATTTAGGAAGTTTTTGAATTAAATTCTTGTGCATTCATGGGGAATTTGAATAGAGGAGATCATACTTATAGAAAATTATTATTTCAGATTAGGGCTAGATGTTTACTTAGTGGGGAATGGATTTATGTTTTGATAGATGGGGTGGGGGGCACCAAGCAAATCTTCTTTCTTCTAAGATAGTTACTAGATTGGGTCTAGTAACTAATCCTCATCCTAGGCCCTATAGGGTGCATTGTCTATCTAGTAATTTTTCTCAATAGGTGAAGGAACAATGTGTTTTAAAATTTAAAATTATGAGTTTTTATGATGTGAAAAAGTGTGATCTTCTTCCAATAGATTGTGCTAATGTAATTCTTAGTAGACTTTGGAATTTTAACAATGGTACTTAATTGATGGAGCAAGTAATGTATGAAGTGTAGTAGGACTTAATGGAATCCATAAGTTGATTTCTATGATAGTTGAATGAGGTAGAAAAACTTACTAAATGCTTTCTTAATTCTTCTAGGAGAGAGGGACTACATTAACGAACATGATAGGTCTAGTTTTGATTTTATTGTTGTGTCAACAGTTGCTTCCAACCATGATGATATACATGTTGAACTTCCTACAGGTGTGCTAATCTTGAAGAAAATATTTTCCAAGGTGTTCAAGGAGAAATTGGATAGATTACCACTAATGAGGAATGTACAACATTAGATTAACTTCATTCTTGGTACTACCATTCAAAATAAGAGAGCATACATGATGGTACCAAATGAGTAGGCAGAATTGCAAAGGAAAGTAGAGGAGTTACTTGCAAATGATTTTGTGAGGGAATCCAATATACCTTATGTAGTTCTAACAATGCTTGTACCAAGGAAGAACAATGATGAATGAAGGATGTACATTGATATAAAGGTAGTGAACAAGATAATAGTAAGCTACATATTTCCTATTCCAATGATGGATAATATTCTTGATGCCCTTACCAATGTGAAGATTTTCAAGAAAATTTAATTAAAGAGTGGTTACCATCAAATATAGATCAAACCTAGTGATGAATGGAAGAAAAATTTTAAAACATTAGATGGATTATTTGAGTGGTTGATGATGTCATTTAGGCTTACGAATGAACCTACTACATTTATGAGATTAATGCATAATGTATTAAAGGATTTAACTAGTAAGTGACGTATTGACATTTTTTGATGATATTTTGATGTATAGCTCAAATGAAAAAGAGCATTTGGATCACATAAGGATGGTTGTATCAAATTAGAGGAGGCAAAATTATTTATGTTCATAATGATCCATGGTTTCCTTATGCTATCCAAAACACAATCCATGGTTGATTTGCACTATTTTACATAATATCATGAGTCACCCACAACTCTTAATCATTTGGATACTAATTCTTCTAGGGCTTTAATAGAATTTCACAAATTTTGATGAGGTAAAAATTGTATTTAATTCTCTATTTCTATAAGATCACAACATGTGGTCAACTTGTGATTTGAGATCATGACTTGTGGTATTCCACCACAACTTATGGAAATACTAATTTTGAGATTATGACTCATGGTAAGTTAAATTTTTAATTTTTGAAGATTTTAGCGATCAAAGGGGGTTATTATTCAATTCATAAATACTTCCAACTACCAACCTCTAAAGAAAATGATCCTAAAGGACATGCCTAGAAGAACAAAGCTGCCAAAGTGGCCAAGAAAGAGAAGCCTCAACATTAGCATCAGGATATTTTTTCTAGTTTTTCTAACCCATAAACTACTATTCCATCTCACTTTCAACATCCTCTTAATAATCAACAATCTTAACAAAATCAACCAAATGACCTCTTTCATTATTATCAAATTCTAATAAAGTATACAAAATTATTTTTTTTCTTTTTTGTATGAAAGATGAATGCAACACAAAAACATTTCTCATTAGTTATGAGCTAGATTCCATTACATTTACAGGCTAGCCTTAGATCCTTTTGAGCATACGCAAGGTAATCTAATAGTTCCTCAATGATATGACATCCTCAAGCTTTGCTAGTATCATTAAGCTTTGAAACATTGCATGAACAACTATAACACTTTAAAGGATGACATCAAAATTATAATTGAAACAGGTGAAATTATTTTGAAAAACCATATGTATACATAATAATACTTCAACTTTGCATTGAAGGAAAACCCCACGCCTAAACAAATGGAGTCTTTCATGTTTCTTAAGCTTTTTCAATTCTATAACAAAGTACTAAAATGTAATCTCCTTTTGTTCTTTGCTATTCTCCATGTTCCTCTTCTTTAAATTCTTAGTAGTAGCACAACAATAGAATGACTCCCTTTATTTTGAACTATGCTCTATCTTATAAATTTCCTTCTATAGTGCTTATTCCTTGTACCCTTTCATCAATTTCCATAACATTTATGAAAACTCATCCTAGTAACATTATCTTGGATTTTCATCTAAAGAAGAAATTTGAGCCAAAGTAGAAGAAACCATTCATCATTTACATGACTCCACCTTCTTCATGTTCTTCATATTCATCATAGAAGAAAAATAAGAGAGTTTCATTTATTTAAAATTTCCCACTATCTTCTACATCTTCCCTAGCTTCTAAATAATAATGTAATACTAAAATGACTTCTTTTATCATTAATTACCATCCATCCTTCAATCTTGCATGTAATGCCTTCATCATTCCTTATTTCTTCATCTTGCTCATATTTTTTCTCACATAGACATATTTGTATTTCATTTTACATATAACCAATGTACATTACTCTATTTTCTTAAACATGTTCTTTTATGGTAGGTTCCTCTATTGACATATTCAAGGTAATTCTTCATGAGGATGAATTGTTATTCCATGAGGCAATGAATCGCTACTCTAGCATACTGATGAATCACATTTTTCATCTACTCTGACATCGGAGCCATGACATCGAGTAACTGATGTCAGAGCTAAGATGTGATGCTGGATATTCGATGTCATAGGGTATACACTAGCCTATAAATATAGCACTTAGGCTCATGAGTTTCATATCAGTTTTTGTCATAGTTAGTGAAACTCTTACAATTTGTTTCCTCCAAAGCTAGAATATTTTTTGAGTGCCTATAGTAGGAGTCTGAGTGTGTATGGATCTTTATTCAAACACTGATGTACCTAAGCATAGTAGTGTGATGGAAATAAAAATGAACTCTTTTGATAATCCTTGCAGCACTGAGAATAGATTAATGTTTTCTTTAATGCACTTTACTTTAATGCATTTGAATTAAGTAATTAATTTCTAGTTGTTAATGAACATAAGCACAACCATTTCGATCATACATATAGTGCTTGGTAACCTAGCAACACTTAACATTTGGTAGCCCAGCAACACTATATGTGTTCAAGAAAGTGGGATAGGTACTTGTGTTAGGCTAGCTAGGCAGTATTTAAATTAGACCCTAAATTACTCTATCTTTCATTATTGTTGGAGGTGATTAAACTTATAAAACATAAAATGATAAAAATCATGTACCTTAGTTACACTTAAACCATATTTTTGAGCTTCACAAGTGTGGTTTGGAAGATGATGAATGTTCTCAACACCCATCTCACTTTCTAGAAGAACTAGTGCACTGGAGAACTATAGGTCCACGAAATTCAACCAGATCACATGTGAACACCTTAGTGATTCATATGGTTGGGCATAGGGGTACCTTGCTACTCATCATTGGTGCCACTACTAGAACCTTTTTTTTTTTTTTTGCACTATCTAGGATTTAGTGGAACTCATTCAAAATCATTAGAACGAACCTAAGAGTCATATCATATTTTACAATTCCCACAAAAAAAATTTAAAAGCACACTACATTTTTATCATCTAATTAAAAATTTCTTCTTCTCACAAGAGTACTTCTCCACACAAGTATGATGGAGCTCTTCAGTCAATGCCTCAACAATATCGAATGGTATATGCTCATCCTAATGAGTATGTATCCAATTTCACCTTCATCCTACATTAGGATGAATAGCTGTGGTGGTGTGACATGAAGGGCAACATTGTGTTGCTACCTGATCAATCTGTTCTTGTAATGCTTAACTAAATGCTTATCTGTTTGGGTCTTCACAAACGTCATGTTGAGTAGTGCAAGATAGTGATGCCAGGGATTATCATCCCATTGAGGCACAACATCATTGAGATCACCAGTTAGAGAAACATCATGAATTTGCAAAGGAAAAGGGATTTAATGATTCCTTATTTCTATTGTACCAAAATGATGGTGGGGAACCCTTCTCTAGGAGTTTTCCATTTAGTGAAATTCCTCTCTTTGACTTTGATGATGGAGGTCAAAAATAGAACTTGTAGTCCACAATTCACAATATTGGTTTTGGTAAGAATGGATCCAATGACAAAGAAGGATCCAAAGAGGCAAGTCAAGGCAAGGATGTGGACAAGAAACAAGATCGTGATTATGGTCACGATTGCTGAAGAGGTGGTAGCAGGCATCATGATGATGCTAGTCCTCATTCCTCATCACCTTTGTCGTCGTCATCATCATCTTCTTCTGGCTTTGATCACAACTGCAGAAGGCAATATTGTGATGGAGGTGAACAAAATGATTGATGGGATTGAAATGATCAAAGGGATCGTCGAGAAAGGCAAGATCAAGGGCATGGACATACCATGAATGAAGGGGTAGTAGAGGGCATTATAGGCACCATGATCAAGGCCTTAATGAGCCTTTTCTTGCTACCTGAAGTATGCTCAATATCATAGAGGCAGTACAAATTCCAACAAGGCATGTGAAGGATAGTTGGATCAAAAGGTTAGACATGAACAATATTCCTCAGTTTGAAGGAGGATATAACTCTGATCTACAAAATCATCTCCAAAATTTTCAAGATGCATGTACCTTACAGAACATAGATAATGAGTGGAAAAAACTTAATTTGTTTCCAAAGACACTCATTAAAGAAGCAAAAAATTAGTACTGGTCCATAGAACTGGAATCTATTAAATGTTGGAGTACCATGCTTGAATTGTTCAATGATAAATATCAAACGTACTCTAGAGTGTCTGAATTGAGAAGGCTAATTCAAGGATGGAAACAAGGAACACATGAACCCTTGGATGTTATCATTGGTTGATACTATTCTTTAATGCACAAATGTCCTAGCCATGGTTATTCTCAAATGGATCAACTTCATCACATTGTAGATGGGCTTTGATTAGAAACAAGAAGAACCCTTGGTGTCTATGCCCAAGGGCAACTATCAAAATTAAGTTCTTGTTAGATACAAAGACGAATCGAGCAAGTAGCTAAAGAGGAAGTCAAATTAAGAAAAAGAGAAAGTGTAGAAGAGTACAACCATGATCCTTCCATTCACAAGAGGGAGATTTGATTCTATGAAAGTGAGGAAGAATCTGCACCTAATGAGGTGGTGAATAGAAAAACCTTGCCACTCCAAAAATTTCAATCAAAAATTACAGCTAAGGTTGATTAGTTATGGGACTCCATGGATAGTAGATTTCAAGTTGTCTTAAAAATTGCTGAAGAGTCCAAAGAACATGGTAGTGATCATGAGCACAAGAGGTGCAAAGAAGTTGAACATGCCTATCAAAAAGATAAGGGTAAGATTGCTACAATAGAAGAATTTGTAGAAATTGAATCAGATGATGATGGTTGGTGTGACATCTACTAGTATGTACATCCTAAGCGATGTTGCCCCATAGTGTCACATTTACAGAAGTTTGGGATATATGCTTTGAATCCACAACTACCACAAAGGCAAACATCTAGAAGATTACATTATCCTTAAGGTAATTTTAGGTAGTTCCACTAGTAACAAAAATATTATCCAAGCAGAACTTCACCAAAATCATATGAGCAGTATCAACAATGGCAACAATCACAATCATGGGTGCTGGCACCACCAAGGTAGCAATACCCTTATAGACAACCTAACCCATATGGTTACTATGTTCAACAACCCTTATCTCACTATGACTCCTCTAGTCATGTTTCTACTTTCCAATCTCACTATTACCCTCTTGATAATTACTGAATGCATTCTCCACATGCAAGGAGGGATACCAGCTCTTACCCTTATTTTCCTCCTATCCCTACACATGTCCCTCCTCTAGTCACATACATATCACTTGCTCCACCTGTGCAGGGTAAACTATCATCTCAACTACAATAATGTAATGCTAAAAGGGTTGTTAATCTACAACTGGTTCATCAACCAAGTGGGTCAGAAACTTGATCAAAGAAAAGACCTTTCTTTGGACCCCGCATTCTACCTAAGCGTTCACCTACACCTACAATTGACAACCCTATTCCTCTATTTTTCTCTATCTCAAATACCTTTGATCCCCTTCAAACTAGAAATTGCCCAAGATCCATACTGTTATGCTTACTTATGTAATATCTGATTAGATCTATGTTGGAAACCTTCCTAGGAAGTTAGCAAATCCTTAAAGTCCTCTGATTTATTTGCAAATCACTGGGAATGAACCATCCAAAGCTCTTCTCAACTCAGGTTTCGATGTTAACCTGATCTCTCATGAGATGTATACTACATGGAACCTGCCTCCTTTAAAGAAGAGTAATATCAAATTAGAATTGGCAGACTAGTCCATCACTATTCCATTGGAACTAGTGGAAGACATTGTGACCATTGTCTATGGGTGGTCTTATCCTGCTAATTTTTTAGTGATCAAGGTTGAGAACTACAAAGGGAATTTTCTAATCATCATGGAAAGGGCATGGCTTAGCATCGTTGAAGCAAGAATGGGCATCAGAGATCTTTCCTTAGAAATATGCAAATAAAATGCATTCAGAAAGATCAAGAAGAAGTGTGTTCCATGTATCATGTATAGCAATACAAGGTGCAATTGTGTGCAAAAACTCTGGGCTATGAAACAAGAATCTATCTCTACATGTACATAGTATGCACTAGAAGTAGAAATTCAAAGGTTTGTGTACGTAGCAGTCACAAAATAGGAGGGCACCTAGTGGTTGACCATTGATTTTGAAAGTAGCACACTTTACATGGAATCAATTGAGAGCCTGACATGTGCATATGTCACTGGTATGGATGAACTACAACAAGTTCATCACTAACTCTCTGATAATGTAAATGATGATACTTATTAGGAAGAGTTGGAAATTCCTAAAAATTTTAAGTAAGAGCTCCTTCAACTAAAAACACTACTAGTCGGAATGAAATATGTGTTTTTAAAAAATGGGAAGATGATCATAATCAATGCAAATCTTGCTCTAGAGCAGAAAAAGATGCTATTGAATGTGGTTGAAAAATGGTCAGTGGCTTTTTCTTAGTCATATCCTAAACTCACAAGGATCGATCCTAGGATATGCCAACATCACATCTACATTGATCTGGCCATGAAGCCAAAGAGACAACCATAGAGGTGATTGAACCCCACATTAAAGCAAATTGTCAAAGTGGAAATCAAACAACTCCTCAAGGTGGGGTTTATCCCATTGCGGATAGTAAGTGGGTTAGTCTACTTGTAATTGTGCCAAAGAAAGGGGACAGGTGGTAGGTCTGCATCGATTTTCAGTTGCTGAATACAGAAACATTTAAGGATCATTTTCCATTGCCATTTGTTAATAATGTATTAGACACAATATCTGGGCATTGCTACTACAATTTTCTAGATGGTTATAGTGGCTATAACCAAATTCAAATTGCACCAGAGGACGAGGCCAAAACAACATTCATGAGTCCTTGGGAAAATTTTTCATATCATAAGATGCCTTTTGGTCTATGCAATGCTCTTACTACATTCCAATGCTTGGTTATAAGCATTTCTCAATAGCAAATTAGAGGTGGTGTGGAAGTCTTCATGGATGACTTCTCCACTTATGGAGCTACATTTAAGTAAGTCGTGGACTACCTTGAGCAAGTGCTAAAATGATGTGTTGAAATGAATGAACTTGCAGCTCAATTGGAAAAAAATTCACTTAATGATCTAAGAAGAAATTGTATTGGGGCACAAAATATCACAAGTAGAAACTAAGGTAGACCCTAAGAAAATAAGGATCATCTAAAGA
This sequence comes from Gnetum montanum, assembly GCA_015680685.1. Lineage (NCBI taxonomy): Eukaryota > Viridiplantae > Streptophyta > Gnetopsida > Gnetales > Gnetaceae > Gnetum > Gnetum montanum. The sequence continues at coordinate 604,622 of MNCI01002249.1, forward strand.
ATAACCCACCAACCATAAACTATTAAAGATGTTCGATCATTTTTTGGACATACTAGCTACTACTGATGATTCATAGAGAATTTCTCTAAGATTGCAAAGCCATTGGTGGAGCTGACAAAAAATGATGCTACATTTGTTTGGACCATGGAATGTCAAAAAGCATTCCAATGGCTAAAAGAGAAACTTGTAGAAACTCCAATCTTACAAGCACTTGATTGGTTCAAACCCTTTCACATCATGACAAATGCATCAAATTATGCCTTGGAAGTCATTCTTATGCAAATGGATGAGAAGAAATGTCCATACTACATCCACTACACTAGTTGAAGCATTGTATATGCACAACTAAACTACACCACCATAAACAAGGAATTGATGGTAGTGGTGTTTTCTCTAGAGATTTTAAGCATTATGTGCTTGGATACAAGGTGTTTATGCACATGGACCATAGTTCCATCTGCTTCCTAATGAATATGCCAATGGTGAGCCCTCATGTTATACAGTGGTTGGTGGTCTTTCAGGAATTTGATCTTATGATGGTAGATTGAAAAGGCACTGAGAATGTGTTCGTTGATCACTTGTCTCGGTTGCAATGGGACAACAAAGAGAAAGAAAGCCCACTATCTGATATGTTTCTTAATGAACTCCTCTTTGCTGGGGCTATAACTGAACAATTTCCTAATAAGCCTAAATGGTATGATGGCATTCTCACCTATCTTATTACCTAAGAGATTCCACAATGGTTGGATCACCAGAAGAAACAATAGTTTCTTCACCAAGTAAAAAACTTCATGGAGATCAACAAACACCTCTACAAGGTCTGCATCGATGGCCTAGTTCATTGGTATGTCCTTGATGCCGATTAACTACATGTTCTCCAAGATGCTCATGAAGGTCCTTGTGGAGGACACTATGTTGAGAGATGCACAACCATTAAAATCCTGATGGTAGGGTATTATTGGCCAACAATCTTTAGGAATGCTCACCATTACATCTGCTCTTGTGAATGATGCCAATGAGATAGTGGAATGACTACTCGAATGGAGGAACCTCAACAATGGATTCAACCACTAGAATCTTTCAACATCTAGAGCATTGACTTCATGGGTCTCATCATGCTCATGTCAAATGAAAAGGCATACATCATAGTCACTATTAACTATTGTACAAAATGGGCAAAAGTGGTAGTCATCATTGACTATACATCTTCTACTACTACTCGGTTTGTACAAAAAAATGTTGTAAATAGGTTTCATGTGCCACGTGCATTATAGGTACTCACTTTATAGGTACTACTTTTTAGAAGCTCTTGCAATGCTTAGGGGTTGAACATAAAGTCACAACATCCTACCACCCTCCAAGCCAATAGTTAAGCTAAGGTTACCAATAGGGAAATCACAAGGATTTTAACAAGAACTGTTAGAAAATATAGGAAATACTAGAGCACAAAACTCAATAATGCCCTTTAAGCCTACTACTCAATGTGGAAACTTCCTATCAGCTAGTCTTCCTATGAGCTTGTGTAAAGAAAATTACCAACACTTCCTATTCAATCTAAGCTTCATACACTTTCAACAGCCTATGACCTTGACCTTGACTTGAGTCTAGCATAAAAAGAAAGACTAATGAATCTCAACCTGCTAGACAAAAATCAATTGGTGGCCTTATCATCTAACAAGTTTCACAAGGCCTACAACAAAAGTGCCATGACCTTAAAATCAGAAAAGTTAAATTTCAACTAGAAGATAAGGTTCTCTACTGAAAACCACATACATACCTCAACGAACTAAGTTCCAAACATTGTGGAAATGACCTTACATCATTTACAAAACTTTTCCTTCTAGGGCCATGATGATCTACAAACCTGAGAGCCTAAACAAGAAATAGTTGATAAACATACAACAAATCAAACCTTTCCATGAGCATAAGCCAACTAATACTTCAAACGTCTCATCAGATGGACAACCACGATCCATATTTTGAATCTCCTCCTTTCAACTTAGTTGTGGCGGAGATGGCCACCCATGTTAACCATATGAGTGGCTCCTCAGTTTTTCATCTTTTTGTTTTACGCATTCTTTTCTTTACAAATTTTTTATTTTACACATTCTTTATTTTACATCATCTTGTTTTCATGTTATTAATCTTTTCTAATTTTTGTTTTACACCATCATTAGTACATTTGCTATTTCTTGAAAATTTTACACTTTCTTTTATATTTTCTTTTATTTTGGTGTGATTTTCTAACTTTTTGTTAATAAGTATCAAGCACAATGGTAATGCATTGTTTGATGGTGGTATGTACTATACTATTATTTGATTGTTGGTGTCTAGATTCTAGCTTGGAATTTTGTTACTAACAATTAGGACATGATTCTTTTTCATGCAATAGGTAGTGAGTCCACAACATCTACCCATCCACAAATTCTATGGTTTTCCTTATTCTGCATACATGTAGTTCATTTTTCATTAATGAAACTTTAACAAACTTGTGACTTTGATAGTTTCTGAAATTGGAAAGGATTCAAAGGTTTGAATAGAGTGTGACTTCAAGGGGATTCAATATTTTTTGTGCCTTTCTACTTACTTGGGTGCATGTGTGTTTTCATGGACTTCTTATTATTTCATGTCAACCAATAAAGAAAGTTGAATAAGTCTTTGCATGGTGTGGTTCACATCAAAAAAAATGATGGGAATTCAAAGCACATCCCCTAGAAAAAATAAATGCATACATCTTTGCATGGTGTGGTTCCCATTTAAAAAATGATAGAAATTCAAAGCACACCCCTTAGACACAAAAAATGGGCTACCAGCATTGATTATGGAACTAGAAAGACATCCTACGCATGCCTAAAGATCCCCTATAACTAAGGCCCTCCATCACTTCCTACTTCTCTTTCCTTCTTCAATAAAAAATGAAAGTTGTTCTATGGGAGCACTCTTGTATCCCAGGTGGATGGATTGGACTTAGAATGGCAATGCGAAGTTACTAAATGTGGTTGGTTTTGGTCTGGACTAATGATGGATCCTATCAAGTTATTTAACCATAAAATCTACAAGGGACTTCATGTGACCTTAATCAAGAACTCCATTCCACTCTCTCTCATTCATCTATGCTTTCCATGTCTCACCTCATTGCTAGTTTCATGTTTTTGTTCAATATCTTGGTTTGATGTGTCAGAATTCTTAGGTGGTTTCTTCTAGGTTTTTGTACTTAACTCTCCATAACCATTAATCATCCATGGACCCCATGAACTCTTTGGTTTGAATTTATGCAAGGGCATAAAAGGCTTGTGCCTACTTTGGGGAGGACCCACTTACATATCTTTTGGTTGGCTTAGTTAAGTTCTTTACCCTTAGACACTCTTATGATCAAATTCTTTTGTTTACCTCATCAATGACATCCAATTGTGCACATCTTTACAACCTTTTTTAGTGAACTTTCCTTTTTATTGTTGTGAATTCTTACACCCTCTTCAAATATTTCCTTATGTTAAACTTTTTCAAATTTAATGAACCGCTTATCTATTTTACCCTATTTGTCAACCTTCCTACTAACATTCCTAAAGGAATCAATTTACAACAATCACAACCTAGCTGAGTATAACCACCGACAAGACAAGAAATTTATCAACTATGTGTTACACATTGCATAATAATTCACAATTTTGTTGTGATTGCAATGGGAAGCATGGACTAGAATCAAGACTATCTTCACCAAGGATGATGCAGTAGTACCACATGATGCAGACTATTCTTGATTATGGGATCTTCTCTCTCACTCTTCAACTACCATGAGGCATTGGATGTAAGTTTTATCTAAGGTGCTCACTTCTCTTATCATGAACACCCAATTTTGTAAAGATTGTAACTCCATACACTTAGGCACTCAGGGTCTATCTATTCCATCTAAGTTATTGTGTATGTTAGTTAATAATCCTATACCTTCCCAATATTTTGTAAGGAACTTGTTCCTCCTCTTCTTCACTCAAGGACGAGTTTTCATTTAGTCATGGAGGTATGATTAATCACATTTTTCAATTGCTCTAATGTTGGGTATTCAACGTCAGAGCCTTGACATTGAGTATTAGATGTCAAAGCCAAGATGAGATGTTGGATATCCAATGTCTCGAGGTATACGCCAGCCTATAAATATAGCACTTGGGCTCACGATTTTGATATTAGTTTTGGTCATAGTTAGTTAAGCTCTTGCAATTTGTTTTCTCTAGAGTTAGCATGTTTTCTAAGTACTCGCAATAGGAATCTGAGTGTGTACAGATCTTTGTTGGAACACTGATGTACCTGAGCACAGCAATGTGATGGGAACAAAAATGAACTCTTTTAATAATCTTTGTATTACTAAGAATAGATTAATGTTTTCTTTAATGCATTTTAATTAAGCAATTAATTTATAGTTGTTAATGAACACAAGCATGACCAATTTGAGCATACATATAGTGCTTGGTAACCTAGCAACACTTAACGTTTGGTAGCTCAACGATGCTATATGTTTTCAAGATGTGTTTAGGAAAGTGGGATAGGTACTTGTGTTAGGCTAGCTAGGCAGTAGATAAATTAGATCCTAAATTACTCTATATTTCATTATTGTTGTAGGTGATTAAACTTATAAAACACAAAATGATAAAAATCATGTACCTCAGTTATACTTAAACCATATCCTTAATCTTCACAAGTGTGGTTGGGAAGACAATGAACATTCTCAACACCCATTTCACTTCCTAGAGAAACTAGTGCATTGGAGAACTATAGCTCCACAGAATTCGACCAAATTATGTGTGAACACCTTAGTGATTCATATGGTTGGGCTTAGGGGCACCTTGTCACTCATCACAAACCATAGATTTTTCCTTTTTGCAAACCTAGTTTAGTTACCCATTTGAACCATTAATCTATTGAAAGGATAAAAGATAAATAAAAATTAAAATAAAAAAAACTTATAAAAATATATAAATTCATGAATCTTTACAAATGCTATCTACTTTATAATCAAAGTTTTACTTCACAATTAAATGATGTAATGCAAAATCATAACATTCAAGTCATTCATGCAAGGTACTATTCTTTTTTTTCTTTTTTTTCTGCGCTTGTTAAGCTAGGTAATGTCATGATGGTTCAATATGACCTAGGTATAGGATCATTTATGAAATGAAATGAAATGAAGCTTTCTTACATCTAAAGACCCATAGAATCTATTGGACAAATATTACATTTTCATGAAAAATAAAGATAGACTCTACAAATTGACCAAGCACTAATGGGGACATAAAAAATTATATATCCTTTTTATTATAACATTATAATGTTGTCTCGAATGGTAGTCATAGTACAAGAAAGAAAGACATGTAACTCATCTTCAAGGGCTCCTGATCTACACAACCTACAAATGCACTCTTCTTAGGAAAGTTGAATCCATCGTCCACTTTCAATTCTAAGATAAAAAACTTAAGTGAAGCTTCCTGATAGCATTTTTTATACATGATAGAAATAGTAGATGAGAGATAGTGAGCTTCTACATCTAGTTTATTAGATCTAATATAGTGTAAATAAAATTGCTTCTTACCTTTTACATTAGTCGACATTTGTGTTAAGACCTTCTTCTTGACTAGTTGGTGAATATACTTAGGATTTTGTTACATGTTCTCCCAAGAGGTATTTCATTTTCTCAACCATTACATCCCTTGAAAATACCAATCATGGTCTTGCAAATCCTCAAGAACTTCTTTAGAAAATTTTTTTTGCCTTAATATATGCAAGCTATAAGTGTATGTAATGAATTGGCATAATTTTTCTACTTCTAAAGGTAATAAATCACATTCACATAATAATAGTGAGTAAGACATGTGTAGCTTCACTTTAATTCATCAAAAGAAATACTTTATGCACTCTTTCAATATTTTTCCAAAGTTTAGCACTAAGTCTAGATACCCAAACAACACATCCATACAATACAATAGGATAGATGATAGTATGAAAATGTTTTTTTTTTTTTACCTTCCAAGCCTAGAGGCCTAAATCCTTGCACTTATTTTTGAAAGCATACAAAGCCTTGAAGCCTCCTACTATTTTTTCTTTGATGCACTTCCTTCATGTGTAATTATTTATATAAATGAGATTTAAATATTTAAAAGAATATACTTTTTGCACATTGGTACCTCCAAAATGAAAGTTATAACAATTATTTATTATACCCTAGATCATTAATTTGATTTCATTTAAATTCACTTGAAGATCAAATGAATGATAATAATTTTTAAAAATTTGCAACATATTTTGCATACCTTCTTCAATAGAGGAGATCAAGGCAGTATCATCTACATATAAAAGAGGATTCATTGCTTAGGATCCAATTTTAATAGCATGACTATCTTACCCATTGCACAACCATTCCTACATTTCATCAATAAAGGTACCAAAGAGAGTTTGAGAAAGTGAACAATCTTTCTTCACTTCAATTTTATTCTGAAATTGAAATTTTTTCTTTAAATTATTATCTATAATTTCAATATTCACTTCCTCATATAATCTTTAATTTTATGCAATCAAATTTTAAGGAAGTCCAATTTTATGCAAGTGCAACCACAATTTTGTATAGATCACTGAATCATATGCTTTTACAAAATTAATAAAACAAATAAAAATATTTTTATTAAGCATTTTTGTAAACTCCATGTAGTGTCTAAGAGTAACTAAGTGATCAATAATAGAATGTTTTTGTCTAAAACCTACTTGGCATCTTGCCTTGAGCTAGTTACCTTCATCCTAAGAACATATTCTCTTTTTTAGCAAAGTGCCTAGTAACTCATTAAAAATATTACTCACAATGATCATTCGATAATTGTTCAAATTATTTTTGTTTCCCCTTTTATATAAAAATATAGATTTACTAGTTTTCCAATGTTGATTTAATCTTTTCTTCATTGCTCAATTTAATTTGTGTTAATTGCCCACTTTAATAATTCTACATATAAACCATTTGAATTTATAGTTTTTCCAAATCGTAGCTTTTTAATACCATTTGTGACTTCCTCAAGAGTAAATTGGAGAGGTGCTTTCTATATAATAGTAGTAGAATTATCATCTTGTCCTATAAATACCTTATAGTAACATGAGCAAATATTTTGAAAACAAAAATTAAATGATGAAGAGGCTTTATGATGAAAGATTGCTAAAACTATCTAGGTTTCTTTTTAATTGTGCAAACAAAATATTCATGTTATTCCTTGATAAATTTCCTTCACTTAGTTTGAATCACTCAATTATATACCTTAACTAAACACTATTTGTGACTTTTATTTGCATTCTTAATATTTTACTTAGCTTGCATGCAATCCTCATCAAACCAAGTCTTTTAAGCACCTTGTTGTTGTAAGCAAATTTAATATAAGCTTCTTATGTCATCTTTCAAAAGCCCATCTATGCATTTATATATTTTTTCTTAACTATTAGGGTGAGTCTTTATTGACATTTTTTCTATTCTTATTTTTTGTTGTCTAAGAAATAATTGGAATTTGCAACAAAAACTCAACATGATGATGGCAAGACTTCACTAAATCTTTTCTAACTTTCAACTCCTTAATAAAAGAACTATATTCATAAGAACAAAAAATTAAATTAATGTTAAAGTTACCTTGAGGTCTTATGAAAATAAATGATAAAGATTGAGAAAATCTAGCAAGTCCATTGCAAATTATAAGATTAAAAATCTTTATCCATTCTAATAATTGTTGGCCCATCTTATTAGTAGTTCTATCTACAAAATGTTGAGTCCAACTGTAATCTTCGACAATGTCTAGATTGCCAACATTATGTTGCCATTGAATAGTTTTTATTTTCTATAAATCTATCCTTGCATTAAAATCTCCACAAATAAATATTAAGCCTTTTGCTATAAATTCTACGATATCTCTACTTAAGAGTTGAAAAGGATGATCATGAGAAAGCTCTATAGAATCATATAATGTAGCTTCTCTAAGAGCAAAGTAGCATATAACAAGGAAAGCACAACCATGCTAACATAAAATTTTTAGCCAAACATATTATTTATGATTATAAATTATTTCTAAAAGCACACAATCTCAAACAAATTTCCTCACTAACATTACAATGTCTCCAGAAGGTCTACCTCTTTGCCTTACTTTTGTANGTTGGCCCATCTTATTAGTAGTTCTATCTACAAAATGTTGAGTCCAACTGTAATCTTCGACAATGTCTAGATTGCCAACATTATGTTGCCATTGAATAGTTTTTATTTTCTATAAATCTATCCTTGCATTAAAATCTCCACAAATAAATATTAAGCCTTTTGCTATAAATTCTACGATATCTCTACTTAAGAGTTGAAAAGGATGATCATGNTTTAACAATTACATGTCGAGGCTTTTCACATCATTTATTTGAAACCTTAAAAACTTTATAAATTTTTGGAGAAGTTATATACATATTATCTATAAGTTTTTCAACTTTCTTAAATAAAGTTTCATCTATTTTACCCTTTGTCTTTTGGATACATAAACAACATTCTTTTCTTTTCTTTTTTCTTTTTTTCTTTTCATCCTTTTTTCATCTTACTCTTTTAAAGCTTCTATGATTATAGATCCCATCTTTGTCTTTGTTGCTTTAAGATTAGATTCATTTTTATTTTCCTCCACCTTGGCTTGAAGCCATGCTAATTTTAGTAAAATATGTTCATTGTCCTTTGGAGAAATACTAGTCTCCTTTCCCCCCTCAATCTTCTTTGAGGGCTAATACTCTTTGAAGAATTTCTTTGTTTTGTTAATGGATTTCATCTAGCAATGCTCTTTTGCTAACCATATACTCCCATTGTGCAATTGGAATTTCTTTAAGAGCAATTGCATTTTGTGTCCTGTGATTTGGTTAAAGGTTGTTAAAGCTAGCTCGATACCAGGATAGCTTCGGGCCTCTTGTTCTCTTACTTCCCTTCCAAACCCTATACATTGTTGGACATCCTATTGTTTTCGCTCTACACTAATTGTTAGTAAATAACAAATTTAAACTCATTGTTGAGAAGTTTAATTCAACAGTAGCTGATAAAACAAATTAACAACCAGAGAACAAAAAAAGGCATTCAAAATATTAACAAAATCTGAACTTCATTCTCTCCTAATATGCAGAATAAACAGAAATAAAATTGCCTGCAATAGACTAGAACAAACAAAGAGAGATAAACAGGCCACTGGTTGTAGAAATTAACAGAATTCTGAAAATCAGATAACATTCTGTGCTAATATGCATAATACAAAAACTTATTTCTTGGAATAGTCAAAGATAGACAAATTGGAATAAACAGTGACAGAATATTTGCTTAGTGGTTGCTAAAATTGAAAATACTATTTTGCAAAGGTAGAGACATGATGCCACAGGAAAACAACACAAAAGAAGATCAGAAAAAAGAAGCACAACGTGCTATACCATGTCTAAAATTGGTTGCCCAATGGTTGCTGCTGATGCCTCCACTCGTAAACTGCCACCTAAATTTATATGAGAGGAGAGGCTATTCAATTATTTTTCAAATAAAATAATACAACTAATAATTTCAACAATGATTCATGAATAATCTTCCATGTTAGCCTCTAAGGCTGTGCACTGCTAGCCTCACATAAAAAACAACAAAATAGGGGCAAACAAAGGCAACTAGATTTCACATTTTTTTCAAATGATAATGGCCTTTAAATAGAAAAATATATCAATAGAAAATAGCAACTGAATCCTAATATGAAGCAACTTCTATAACAATCAACCCTTTAACTTGTATAATGGCCACCCTTCAACTTTTGTAACAACTGACCCTTCAACTTCTATAACATCCAACCCTTCAACTTCTATAACTACAAACCCTTCAACTTCTGTAATGGCTAAACCTTCAACTTTTGTAACAGTCAACCCTTTAACTTCTATAATGATAAACCATTCAACTTTTAAAAAATGAAAATAGCAACCAAATCTCTAAGGATAGTTTCTAAAGACTAGGACAAACAGAAAAAACATGTTTAAAAATTAAACACATTTAACACCCTCCCGTAAACTAAAAATTTGCAAACTATTAATTTAACAAGAATCATTCAACGTGCAGAGTCCAAGTTGCTTTCTCAACCTCTGGAATGTTGATAGCTTAAGGGACTTGGTTAGAATATCAACAAGTTGATCTTCACTCTTACAAAACATCAAATCAATAACATCATCATTGCATAGATCACACAAGAAGTGAAATCTCACATTAATACACTTGTTTCTTCCACGTAGCACAAGATTTTTGGATAAATTTACAATAGAATTGTTGTCACAGAAAATTGTAGTAGCCCCCTTTTGCTTGAAATATAGCTCATTAAGAATTTTTCTTAGCCAAATAACTTTGCAAGCACAAGATGTTGCAGCAATAAGTTCATCCTCTATGGTTGACAATGTGACAATTGATTGCTTCTTGGATGACCATGAAATAGCCCCTGTGCCCATCATAAAAACATATCCTGAAGTGCTCTTCCTATCATCTTGATCTCCTACATAATCAGTATTAGTAAATCCCACAAAATTAGATTTCTTACCTTTCTTGTAAGATAGCCCAAAATCTTTAGCCCCTTGCAAGTAATGAAATATTCTTTTAGTAGCCAACAAATGCATCTTCTTTGGAGACTCCATGTATCTACTGATAAGACTCACATCATGCATTATATTAGGTCTCATTACAATCAAATACATTAGACTCCCAACAATTTTCTTATAAAGTGTAGCCTCCACCTCGCTTCCTTTAGGATCTTTGTTTAGCCTCAAGCCAATCTCAATTGGAGTGCTTATAGAATTGCAATCCTTCATCTTAAACCTCTCCAAAATTTCTCTAACATACTTCTTTTGAGAAATAAAGATTCCAACTAGGGATTGCACTACTTCCATGCCAAGATAGTAATGCATTTTTCCAAGATCAATCATTTCAAACTCATCAATCATTGACTTCTTAAATTTTTCAACAAATCACTATAATTCCTAGTGAAAATAAGATCATCAACATATAAACATACATTGAGCACTTTTCCTCCATCAATCTTTGTAAAAAGTGTATGCTCATATGGACATTTTTGAAATCTCTCCTTAGAAAAATAGGTATTTATAAGACTATACCAAGCTTTTGGAGCTTCTTTTAGTCCATACAAAGCCTTTTTTTAATTTATAAACCTTGTGCTCACTACCAAGCTTCACAAAACTAAGGGGCTAATCCATAAATACCTATTCCTCCAAGTATCCATGCAAGAACGTAGACTTGACATCCATTTGGAAGATAGGCCATGAATTTTGTGTTGCCAATGTAATCACCAATCTAATTATATCATGCCTTGCAATAGGAGCAAAGACTTCTTTATATTCAATCCCATATTCTTACTTGTATCCCTTAGCCATCAATCACACCTTATACTTGTCAACTTCACCAGTATCCTTTAGTTTTGTTTTGAAGATCCACTTCACACCAATGGTTTTGTTCCCTTTTGGAAGATCAACCAGCTCCATTGCTTTTCTCCATTTTGATTCTTTAATAGCCCTTTCAAAGGTTGTGGGATCACAATATGCAAATAAAGCAAAGTGTGTAATTGGGTCATCAGATTGGTCAATTCCTTTTACCTTGTAATCCATCATCCATAAGGGTCTTTTTCGAATGCAGCGAGATTCAACTGTTGCTACTATTGGTAAAGTCGTAGCCTCCATAGTTCTTGATGCTTTATCCTTCATGGCTTTTGGGATTTCAGCCTCAACAATTCTTGATGCTTCAAAGTCTGTAGTTTTGGGTTCTGTAGTTTCAAGTGTTGTGGAGTCTATAGTTTTACTATGAAAAATAATTGAAGTAGGTTGCTGCCCATTTCAATTCCAAGTGCTCTCTTCATCAAAGATGACATGTTTGCTAGGCACAATCTTCTTTGTTAAAGGATTATAAAATTTATATGCTTTGGATGTTTCACTTATGCTAAGAAAGACACATTTTCCACTCTTATCCTCTAGCTTCTTCCTCTTCTCATTGGGGATATGTGAGTAGGTAATGCAACCAAAGATTTTGAAGTGATCCACTGTTGGTTTCCTTGCACTCCAAGCCTCTTCTAGTGACATGTTTTGAATAGCAAAGGTGGAACTTCTATTCAAAACATGAATGCTCCAATTCACAACCTCCAACTAGAAACTCTTTGGAATACTTCCTCTTTCAAAGAGGCTTCTCACGATATTGAGGATGGTTCTATTTTTCCTCACTGATACACCATTTTGTTGTGATGTATATGGGGCTATGAGCTCTCTCTAAATTCCATGATTCTCACAAAAAACATCAAACTCTTTTGAATAATATTTTCCTTCCCGATCTATACAAAGAGTCTTAGTGATCTTTCCAAACACATTCTCAACACGTGCCTTGAAGCTTTTAAATGTATTAAAAGCTTCAAACTTCTCCTACAAAAAATAAACCCAACTTTTTTGAGTATAATTATCAATGAAGGTGATCAAGTACTTCTTACCTCCACTTGAAGATGGTTTTATTGGCCCACAAATGTCAGAGTGAACCAACTCAAGGACATTCTTTGCTCTCCATGATTTTCCTTGAAAGAATTGAAAATGATGTTGTTTACCAATAACACATTCTTCAAAGACTCCAAAAGGAATTGTAATTTGAGGAAGACCAATCCCCATATATTTTGTTGTAAAGTCTTTAATCCTCCAAAATTCAAGTGGCCATATTAAAAATGCCAAAGCCATGTTGGGTCTTTTACTTCAACCTTCAGGCAAGATTGAGCACTTTCAATCCCTAATGGAAATAATCTGTTGGAGCTCATTTGAACAACTGCAATAGCTTCTCTTGAAGGATCATAAATTTCACAAGAACCTTTCTAAATGGTTATTACATAACCTTTCTCTTAAAATTGACCAACATTTAACAAATTTCTTTTCAAATTAGGAACATTAAAAACATTGAAAATTGTTTATACAAAACCATTCTTGGTTCTAATGTTAATATCCCCCTTTCCCATTACATTTACAATAGAAAAATCACCAAAACTTACTATATAATGAAAACTTTTATCTAAGTAAGAAAAATAAGACTTACATCCACACATATGGTTGCTACAGCCAGTATCCACATACCATATATCTAACTAAGACTCTTGGTTGGCTTAAACTACCATCAACAAAGTCTCAAACTCCTCTTCTACAAAATTTAATTTCTCTCCTTTGTCATTGGGTAGTTTAGTGTAGCATTCAGAATGATAGTATCATTTATGACATCTAAAGCATTCCACCTTAGATTTGTCAACTTTTCCTTTGCCTTTGCCTTGAAATTTATCACCATCCCCTTTGAAATGTCTGCTGCCATCTCTGTTACATCAATCTCCTCTTCCTCTACCTCTTGCTCTTCCTCTTGGGGAATAAGTAAAATTAAAGGTCTTCAAAGCTTGCTCTTCAAAGGTTGAATTTTGATTCATCTTTTGTTCATGAACTAACAAAGAACTTTGAATTTCATCAAGGAAAAGTACATCAACATCTTTGGATTCTTCAATTGAACAAACAACATAATCAAACTTAGGTGATAAGGAATGCAATATCTTCTCAACAATAATCACATCCTCCAACTTCTCACCATGAAATTGCATGTTATTGGCTATCCCCATTGTCCTTGCATAATAGTTGGTAAAAAACTCCCCATCTTTCATATGCAGCATCTCAAAATTCCTTCTCAAGGCTTGAAGCTATGCAAGATTTACTCTCAAAGACCCTTGATATTTATTCTTCATATAATCCCAAATATCCTTGGAAGTTTCTTTGCTAAGAATAGTCTCCAGGATATAATGATCAATTTCTTGAAATAAATAATTATTTTCTTTTAAATCTTTTAGCCTTAGTCCCTCTAGCTCCTTTCTTTGTTCATTTGTGAGTGCTACCTCAACTACAAGTGCTACTACACCATCTTCAACAACTTGCTAGTACTCCTTAGACTTCAAGAAATTTTCCATCAACATGATCCAATGGTCATAATGACCATCAAAACATGGAATGGCAAGCTGTAAAAAATTTTTAGAGGCCATTTATGCACCACTATGCTCTTCTATTGAGCATCCTAAACTGGGTGCACTACTATGCTTTTCTCTCTAGCCTTCTAAACTCGGCTTTCTCTCTAACCTCCTAAATCAAGCTCTAATACCACCCTCAGCCTCTAAGGTTGTGCACTGCTAGCCTGTACACTACTAGCCTCATATTAAAACAACAAAAAAAAGAACAAAATAGGGGAAAATAGAGGTAACTAAATTTCACATTTGTTCAACTGATAATGGTCTTTAAATAGGTGAATACATCAACAAAAAATAGCAATTGAATCCTAATATGAAGTAGTTTCTGTAACGATCAACCCTTCAACTTCTATAATGGTCAACCTTTCAACCCCTATAACAACAAACCCTTCAACTTTTGTAATGATTGACCCTTTAACTTCTGTAAAAGCCGACCCTTAAACTTCTATAACAGTCGACCCTTCAACTTCTATAATGACCAACCATTCAACTTCTAAAGAACGAAAATAGCAACTGAATCCCTAAGGATAGTTCCTAAAGACTAGGACAAATAAAAAAAATCATGTTTAACAATTAAACACATTTAACATTCCAACACAAAATTGGGTTTCATCACCAACACCAACATGAAGGTCACGTAAAGGCATGTGAAGACAATGTCATGTCATTGAATCATAGTTACCAGAAACATAATGAATTGGGCATGTTTCATGTTTTTCATTTCAGAAACAAAATCACATTTCAAAATGACATTGTTACTCCCCTTTCAAAGTTGTGAGATAAATTCAACATTTCCTAAAATTTTGCAACTTTTCTTAATTTTTGCCATGTTTTTGTACATTAAAAATTTATTTTATATTAATTTATTAATTTAAACCTCTACCATATCTTCACATTTTTAGAATTTAATGTTTGCTCTTCAACCACTCCATGTTTTTTCAATTACAACTTTAGTTTTTTCTAATTTAATGTTTGCAATCACAATCTACTTCAATTGTAGATGGACCTTGTCTTGTAGATTGGAACAATTGCAATGGAACTTCTCTTGCAAATTGGATGGGGATATAGGAAAAATTTTTACTCTTTGTCATTTTACTTCAAAACTTGTATAAAAAATCACACTTCACACTCATCACTCATCTATTTGAAAGCTAGAATTACAAATGTGTTTGGGAAAAGAGAGCACAAATATTCACATTTACAAAATCATAACTCTGGATCGAACAGATTGCACTCCCAAGGCTTACAACATCTATACCCTCACTTGCCTTAATCTAGCACTTTGAGGCCTTCGAACTCTTTCAAGATTTAGAAACTTTGTATGTCAATGTTTGATTTTTATGTTTACTATTTCATTTTTGTATCATTCAATTTTTACAGTTAAATTTATTTTAATTGATGTTTTTAATGTTTTATATATCTTTCATGGATGTCTACCATTGTTTAGAAATATAGTTGCTTATGATTCTTGCACATAGAAGTAAGAGAACTAGGCACAGGTGTACAATAACTTGCTTGATCTTGATGTCTAGAAAGCTCTTCATGCCAATACAACCCCACATTTCTTATGTATGGATAGCTTGTAGGTTTGCAATTTAACATTCACATCCAAGTCTCATAAAATATTTGAATGTTTTTTAACTTTATTTACCCCAAAAGTTAAAATTGTTGTTAATCTCATAAACAAAAATTGAGCCAATCTTTAATTTGCATTACAGTAATGTCCTTTAAAGCACATTAACAAATTCAGCCTTTGATATTTATCCAATCTACAAAGAGCTCATAGTGACCGACCTTGGGATTTAGGTCTATAAGTTCTAATATGATGAAATCCCAAAATAATGAAATTTTAAAATTCATTTCTTGCAATCTCAAAATCCTTATTAAGTTTTCCTCTGATTAAAGTGGGGACTTTCACAAATTTAGTAGTTCATATGATAGTCACCACATTCTCCATTGGTCATCTTCATCTTTCCATTAATGTTGCATGGTATATTCATAACTTGGTAGGTACCTTTAAAATCTTTTATTTTTCCAAATATGGGCTCTCAATAATTTAAAAACATTTTTTTGTTCTCCATTAATTTAAATAGTTCAATTTCATTTTTTTATCTTCTTTTGAACTACAACTTTTAATGTTTTTGTATGGCAAACAGAGAGTAGGAGGTTGTACTGAAGTATATGATGGGCTAACATTTGTAACAGTGATGGGAGCAAGCCATGAGGTGCATTATTCCAGCCAATTAGACCTTTGAAACTCTTCAAAACATTTATCATGTGACAAAGCTTGCCTAGTTGATAGTGATTAAAATAATAATAGCAAGAACCTACATATGATTCTTTATTGCAACAATAAGTAATCACAAGTCACAACTACATCAATCTACATACATAGCAAGTATTTTTTTTAATGCATGAAAACTAAAATCTTTCTATTTTGTATGAATGGTTGTTACTTTTGCAGACTTTTTGAGGATAGTTTATGGGAACATTATATCAAATAAATCATTTTTTCTATCTCTTTGAATTATTTTTTTCACAAGACTAAAAAAAGCTCTTTCTCAAAATATTCTCTCAACTAAATTTTTGTTTAAATCTCTTACTGATGATTAACTTAAGTGTTATAAATGTTCAAATCTGTTACGACTCTCTAAGACTAATACAATTTTAAACCAAGTATAATGTAAGTTCTAAAACAGTGCATCCCTTTCCATATTTACTTTTTTACTCCTTGTATTAATAGTGCATTGTTCTAGATTTTCATTGTTAGTAATTGTTTTAGCTCATTTACATTACACTATGTTTGTTTACATTATACTTTATAGGCTCTATCTTGAAAATGTTAATGGATGATAATCCTAAACATGCATGCAAACATCCTTGATAAATGAGAAAAAAGTTGTTTTCATGTATTTTTAATAATTTTATTTAAACTTGTTATTGATAATAGTAAACTTATATATTATATGGTATGAAATTTTAATTTTCAGTTTTACCATTATGAATGTCATCTATAGAAGAGAATTTACATTCTAAAGAATGTGAAGAACGTGAAGGACATGAAGGGATATCAGAATATCATTCATTAAAGAGAGATTTTCTTTAAAAAAAAAAAAGGCTATGGGGCATGATTACTATTAAAGAAAATTATTTTAATTCTAAAGGTAAGTATAGTAGCTTAGGAAGCAAATCATGGATTTGTCCTTATTACAACATAAATAGAAATAGTTCTATTACATGAGTTAGGAATCACTTACTTGGAATTGGAAAGAAAGAACAAATTGTGGTATATAAAATAATGTCAAAATTTGAAAGAGAAAACCTCATAAGGTAGTTCTAGTTTGAAAAGATGTATGTAAACAAAATAAAAAATATGCATGCAAATGCTAGTCATTCAATGTCAAACACTAGTATAAAAGAAATGTTTGATGGTTCAAATAGAAAAAATGTGGATGCAACAATAAGAAGACTTTTTTATGCTTGTGGCATGCCTTTTAAATTGTTAGATCTTCTTATTAGAAACAAGAGATACAAATGATAAATTCTACTCCAAAAGGTTATGTTTCACGTAACTATCAAAAGATTAGGATAACTCCATTAAGTGAAGAAAAAGCTCAAATGGAAGCAAATTTAAGATACATAAAGGATAGTTGATCTACAACAGATGTATCCATTTTATTAGATGGATGAACAAATATTAGTAATAAACCACTTATTAACATTCTTGCATCATCTTCAAAAGGTATTATATTTATAAAGTTACATGACACCTCATGAATTGTTAAAAATGCTACATATTTAATGGAATTGTTTTGTGAGGCTATAATTATTGTGGATAGAGATATCATTATGTAGATTATCATAGATAGTGTTTCAAATAATGTGTTGGAAAGAGAAATTATAGAAGATAAATTTTCAAGTATATTTTGAACTCCTGGTGCAATACGTTGCTTGAATTTATTACTTAAGGACATTATTATAGGTGTTGAATGGTTATTACAAGTTATAACTAATGCAAAAAAAAAAATTTAGCAGTTTATCATAAACCATTCATTATATCAAACTATTTATAAAAAGTATTCCTTCTTATAGTTATTGAAATGTATAGAAACCAGGTTGCTTCACAATTTATAATAGTTGAATGTCTTTTTTAAGGTTAAATAGTCCCTTAGAGAAATGGTTATTTCAATTGAATGGGAAAAGTGGAAAATTTCTTCTAATACTAATTCAAGCTTTTGTGAAGAGACTGTTGATATTATTCTTGGAGGTAGGGAAAATTTATTTTGGAAACAAATTGAAGCACCTCTTAAAATTTTTACTCCCATCTATGAAATTTTGAGACTTATAGTAATATTGCCTCTATGGGGGAAATATTAAAACAATCTATGGGTGAAATATTAAAACAATGGATTAGATGAGAGAAAATTTGCAACACATTTTATATGATGATTCTTTTCCATTTGATCAACACACTAAGGATTTAGTGTAGGAATGTAGTGAAAAGAGATGGAGAATGCTTCATTCAATTGGATTTCTGTTAAATCCAAAATGGTTTCATAAAAACCATGGCAGGATGAAAGAGTTAATAAATGATAGAAAATTTACATTAATCATTGTTTTATAACCACAAAAGATCATGCAAAGATAAAAAAAGAATATGGCATTTACATTAAATTAGAAGGGGATTTTTCACATAATGATTGGACATATAATCATGAAACATTAGATGCTTTTACATTTTGAAATCAAAATGGAGCTCAAACTTCATTATTAAAAGAGACAACAATTCATGTTTTATCTTAAATAAGTTCTTTGTAAGGACTTGAAAACCCTTTTGTTTGATTTATTATGATTAAATATTGGACAATTTTGTATGTATCAAAAGTGTTAACTAGAAAATTTTTATGGCATAGGTCTCTCTAGCATCTTCATGTGAAAGAAGTTGGAGTGAATATTCCTTTTTTCACTCCATAAAATGTAATAGACTTGGTACTGTAAAGGCTAAAGATTTAGTTTATGAACATTCAGTTATTATTATTTGAGTCTTCTTCAAATTACAGATTAGGTCCTTATCAAATGTGGGATTATGCAGGATGTATGGACAATGGAGATGACTAGCTTCCCATTGAAGTTTTACATTCTGAGAAAATGCTTGATAATGCTAAAAATAAAAGGCACTTTTAAAAAGGTAATCATCAGATTGTTTTATGAAAATATGGTTTTTTTATTATCAAATAGTATATAATATATGACTTGAAAATATTTTTTGATTTTTGTTAAAACTATTATCATTATTAAATAGCATGTTATGAAGTTGCTTTGTGATCTCTGCCATAAAGTTATTCTTGTGATCTTTATTCATGTTGATAAATATATCTATGTATTTCATGTTCAAAAATTAACAGCATTGTAAAAATATGTTATATAGCTTATTATGCAAATTTCTCCATTGTATCATGGAACGCTGTGCATCTAATAAGATATGTAAAAATATGTTATATAGCTTATTATGCAAATTTCTCCATTGTATCATGGAACGCTGTGCATCTAATAAGATATATAATTAAAATTTGATTGATATTTTTCTAATTTTTATGTTTTTAACACGTTTCTTATATGCAACCTTTCACTTTGCCGCCCCATTTCCCGTTTCTGATAACTATTCATAAAGATAAATGTTTTTTTTTTTTTTTAATGAGTATTCATGCTTCAGCAAACAAGTTCAATTTTATTCAGTGTCTTCAGCCTTCAACCGCTAATAGCAAAACAGTGGTTACAAATTTGTTTTTGCCTTGGCCTACTTGCAGTTGCAGGCAGGTCCAGAACTTTCAAATTCATTCATTGATATATTTTTGTTGAATTCCACACTAAGTAGGATCGGTAGTTACCGAATCAAATTGCTCTAAGCGCCTTAACCAGGAGTGTGCATTTCTGTTTACACTCACCTTGTACAACCCCTGAAGAAATGCCTCGTTACCATATGTAGTATCCATGTGTTGATGCGTAAATTTTGGACACGCGAACACCTGTGAAAACTCGTTTGAGGAGACTATCGCCTAGGGCGCCTCCCGTATGGGTACGGAAACCCGGGAATAGTCTCAGCTGGAAAGGGCAATGTGACAGAACAATAATAACAATATTTTAAATGGAATATCAAAATAAATCTTAGATTTAATTTAATATCTAAATACTTCAATTTAATTTAATATTTGGAACTTAAAATAGTTTGTGCAATTTGCAAAATAAATAATTCAAAGTTAAATTTCATGTCCCGTTGTTGCTGATGCAAGCGGAGTGGCGAGCGGCAGGCAACGGGAGCAGCGATGCGGCAGCAGGCCAGACAGACGGGCTGCGAAAATAGTTACGCGGCAAAGGCAGCACAACGTAAGCAACGGGAGCACAGAGGGTGGTGGCGAGCGCAGAGGCCACGTGCAGCAGTGCGGAGAATGCACAGCAGAAACAGCAACACACGCAATGCAGGAGTAACAGCCAAGGCAGCGCTGAAGTGGAAGGCACGGCAGCGGAGAGGCAGAAGGAAAACAACGTGATGCGAGGTGGCAGCCTCCTCAGGGGACGAAGTAATTCTCCGGAGGTAGACAGAGAGACGTCGCGGTTTCTGGTGCGGCAAAGGAGGTGCAGGATGCGCAGCGGCGGCGGTGAGGAAACCAGCGGCGGACGAACAGGTGGCAGGAAACAGCGGGTGGTGCGGCAGGGGAAGAGATAGCCACGCGGAGGCACGGTGTGGCAGTAGGTGTGACGTCAGGCTCGCAAGCGGGAGAGTCAGCTCGGCGGGCAGAGGGCGTCGGAAAAAACAGCGCGGTAAAAGGAGAAGGGAGGCCGGTGTGCAGTGGACGTGGAGACCACGATGTGGAGGCTGTGACCAGATCTAGCGCGTGACGGCGGCGGAACGGGATGGCAGAGCGGACGGAACAGAAATCCGCTGCAGGTGGCGGCGGATCTGCCAGAGCAGACAAAGAGAGATGGCGGGCGCACGGCAGGCGCGGACAGATTGTGCAGGGACGCGGGAGTAGAGAGGACGGTGATGCTGCAGCGGCAGGTGCAGGTGGCGAAGCAGCAGCAGCGGGTGGCGCTACGCGGCAGACAGGGAACGTCAGCGAGAGCAGCGGCGGCACAGCAGAGAAACGGCAGGCACGGTAGGGCAGAAACAGCGGCAGCAGCAAAGAGGAGCAGCGGCGGCAGCCAGAGATGACGCGGCGGCGGCAGCAGGAAAATAGAGGGAGCAGCGGGAACACGTGGAACAGGTTGTTCTGGCGCGGGTGGCGGCCGAAAACAGCAGGAGCGGCGAGAACAGAAGCGTCGGCAGAATTTCGTTGCAGCAGGCGTGGGGACGCGGGCGAACGGATGGTGACGAGGGTGGCGGAATGTGCAACGAAGGAGCTGCAGGCGGAGACGGCGATGCAGTGCAGCGGCAGATGGAGGTCGTCGACGAGAGCAGCGGTGGACAGGAACCAGCGGCTGCAGGCGTCAGCAACGGCAGCGTAGGAAGCAGGGACAGTAGTAACAGCGACGTGCAGAGGCAGCAGACAGAAATGGCGAAGGAGCTGCAGGCGGCAGCCGATCAGAGGGCTGCGCAGATAGCAGCCAACAGAACCTTCTCCCCTCCTCCTCCTTCCACAGCTCATCTCCTGCCCATTTATAGCGGCTACCGGAGGAAGCAGGAAAACCTAACCCTAAGTTTATTTTATTTAATTTTATCTTTAAAATTTATTTTCTTTTTTAATTTTAAATTTTAGAATTTTAAAGGTTCAACAAGGCCCCATGCCCAGCGTGGGTGAAAGTTGGCCTCAACACCATGGTTAACCCACACTCTACAAGGACGTCCCTCATAGCCTCGGAATTTGTGATCCTGGAAAAGTCTTAGCTGCTAATAAGGGCAAATTTTGCAATTTCGTTGTATGCAAGGTTCTTAACCTGAAATCACAGTTTATTCCAGGCAGAGTATCCAGGTCAAAAGAAATTTGTTTGTCGTCTATTAAAACGATTTCTTGTAGTTTTCTTGAATGGATCAGTTTGCCTTTGATTGAGACGGAAATTGACATTTCATATAGAGTAGCCGGTACTTCTGTTCCTGCTTCCAAGTCAAGGTGAAGCCCGGGATATGCGAGGAAGCAGTGTTTGCTGCTGTTTCTTCTTGGGTGCTCCAGCAGTAATGCATGGTCATCCGTAAAGAGGCACCGTCTTCTCTTCCATGTCAATCCTGATTCTTCTTCCTGTTGCAAACATCCCCCAAGCGGTAAAATTTAGCTTAGCTATTCTATTCTGGTTGGGACAGAAGAAAGAAAAAAAGGGGGAAGAAAACAGAGGCTCAAACTTCTTAACCATCACACGTTATTACAGAACGAATCAATGCTTACCGTAATAAGACTGTTGTAATGACGAGATACTTTGGTTATTTGGCAACCTGCAATGTCAAGGGCTGAGAATTCAGAAATGCAGAGGTGAGAAGGCAGTTCTGGGGAAAAGATGTTGCATATCTCTGGTGCCAGAATAATGTGGCATGCGTCAGAGTAATGCTCATTACCATCACTAGAATAAAAGTCAGAGTTGCAATGTGTGAGCATGCCTGTCTTAAAATAATACGTGGTTTGAGATGATCGACTTTCCATGGATGAGCAATCAATGTAAATGGCTGAAACAGAAGACAACACAACTCGTGCGTATGTCTTGTTCTCGAATCGGCCGCAAGGGAAATCTTTGGTGCTGCTGAGCAGATCTCTGGCCCCTTGTTCCATTACTGAAATCAATAGCGGGTTCTTTTTCATACTGAATATTCGATAGCTCCTTATTTTTGCATTTAATGACAAGTCTGGAATCGACGTATCATCTGCAATCAATATCATTGGGAACAACACTTCGTCGTCGTCGAAAGAATGTTGAGGATACGTTGAATAATCTACTCTACTCTACCCCATTGATAGATAAATCATGAATATATAAATGAGAATTGCATAAATGCATATGTGCCTCGCAGTTCCTGTTCAGTGATTGCTTGAGAAAGTAACGGTTGATCAAACGCCACATATCAGTTAACTGATCAAGAAGGGCTTCCACGAGGCCAACAAAGAAATCAGGGCACAAAAATTCAGAGCAAAAGGGATCAGGGAATAACTGTTGGCAACTGTCGATACCAAGCATTTCCAAAAATTTGAAGCTGGCATTGCCGAATCTGCGGGGCATGCGTGTGAGACTTATACACCCTTCAATGCCTGTGAAATTTAAATGCCCTTCAACGGTAAGCCATGCCAACCTAGGAGGGCCTGAAAGCCCAACAATACTCCTGAGGTTGACGCAACCATTTACTTTAAGATTTACAAGACTAAGCAATCTCTGGATGACTTCTCCGTTTCAGCAATTTTCCACTTCTAGATTTCTCAGCAGAAAAATAAATAACCTGCTTTTTATAAGTATTGAATAATTAAAGATCCATCATCTTACGGCAGTTTTAACACTACTCTAGTTATGGAGCATTAATGCTTCTAGGAAGCACTAGTGCCACTCCATTCAAAATTGTTGAGGTTCCTTGCCTAATCTATAAAATGTGATTTGCCTATGCCATCAAGGTGAATCAAATCAGATGCAAATAAGATCCAATTCAGTTGTAGCAATAGGAATAGGCAAAAAATTCTTCAATAGGATCCAATTCAGTTTACAAAGCTTTTAAAATTCCACTGCTTTCTCTTCCAGCTGTTATGTCTTAGTTTTTACAATGAAAGTATTTTATTTCTACGAAGTTATTTTTTGTCCATTCATAAAATTATATTTTGTTTTATCTAATGTTAACTAGCCAGATTATTGAATGGGCAATATAGAAATCCTTGTTACTTTAATTTGTTTAACATTTGGTGTCACAGCGAGGTTTGTGATTTGTGCTTTACCGATTTTTAGAATTTCTTTTTGTAAACTAATATTGAAGAAATGGTATCTCAGTAGAAAGCCATAGTTTCAGAAGTTCAAGAAATGGTGCCATCAATCGTTGTGGGAAGGCTATTTCAAGAGCATAATCGTAGTGGGCATAGGAGCCATAGCCGCGTCATTTTGTGCAAAAAGTTAGTAAAATGGTCTTACCTTTTTTTCCCATGTTTTCGTAATTTTCCTTAAAAATACTTTTGCCCATCTTGATATAGAAAACGTTGATTTTTTTGCCACATAAAACTAATAATGCAGCTTTTGTTTTTATTGTCATCATATTTGAAATTCTGTCAATGCTCTTATTCATTTGTTTCTAGGAGAGTTTCTTTTCGATGTCATCGTATTTAAAATTCGGTCAATGCTCTTATTCATTTGTTTCTGGAAGAGTTTCTTTTTTGTGCAAACATGGCTTTTCCAACCATGGCTCTATTAGTTGTTCTGTAACTCTTGTTAGAATTTAACATTTGTTAAAGATTTCGACATTTGTTAAAGATTTCGATTGATTAACAGCCTATATGATTGCTCATTTTGTGGGACATTGTAATATAACTATTTTTTATGGCATGTTGTCAATGGCATTATGCTGTGATTGGCCATGAACATATGTTGCAATATGGAATACCGCATTTATGCTCTACTGGTTTTATGATAAATTTTAATGGCAACTTAGGGCCTACAGGCTGCCAGACTTTAATTTACAGTGGAATTTATGATTCACCTCTACAGTTGCATATAGGGCAGAAAGTATTAGTGACCATTAACATTTCAAAGTTGATGAACAAAAGTAAGTTGATATTATTTTATGCATTATATTATTTGATTTGGAAATATGTGGTGTGACTTAAGGGTAGCCATAGCATCTTAAGTCATATTCACATTTTCTTTGGAATAATAGCTAAAAAGGATTAATACATGAATTTATCACTCATATAAAGCATTTTTTTTATTAAATGTAAAGTATGAATATTTTTGTACATCAATTTGTTGCATTTACATGCTTTAGAAGTAGTCTTGTAATGCTATAATTACATGATAAATAAGGTTTTAGCAAAATGTAACTTAAGGATTATCTTGAACATGAAGATTATATTCTTATGCATTCCATGTTAATAGCATAAGGCATGAATATTTTTATATGTTATCATGCACATATGATGAATTACTATTGAGATTATTGGATAAATTTATGAATTGTAAAGATTATTCATGATATTCTTGATGTTGTATTAAGAAAGACTTCAATATGGCTTTAGGGTAGCCACAACACCTTAAGTCATAACGATGTTTTTAAGATAATGGTGTCATTTAGAAAGTTGCAATTAGTTCATAATTTAATTGCTTAGCCCCACAAGGAGGTGGTTGTTCTTATGACCTACTTGGTATAAGATAGTGAATCTAAATTAAATGTTCCTATGCCCATAGGTATGGATTATTTATTTTAGATTTACTAGTGTTATTAAGGAATTTGGCATGTAAATTCATGCATGGTGCAACCTCTACCCATAGGAAGGTTTGATTTTACATAGAAAGGCTAAATTTTTAAGGATCTTAAAATTTAGTGGGAGATAATTTCCTTGAAGGTTATAGTTGAGGAAATAAAGGAATCTAATGAATCTCTAAAAGATAAAGAGAATTTGGTAATCTTCCAAGGATGATCCCTTTTCATTTTCATATGTCATGATTAGAGGAAACTTCACACTTTTATAGCTCAAGAATATATATATAATCAAACCTTTTAAATTGCCCAACAATGGGTCTATAAGACCAAAAAGCATCTTTGGAAATGTCAAATGAGCTAGAGAAGGGCATTGATTACTATGAAACCTTCTCTAAAGATTATAGAGGGTTTTGTTTGGAATAATCATGGCTTTGGTGACTTATTTTCCTAATCTTGATGTCCTTTGGGGAATTGGGATTGTTCCCCCACCCCCTCTCTTTAGCTACAAATTATAAAGACCCCCACTGTGATCATAGAGTAGGGATCATAGACCTCCTAGGTGTATTGCTCATTCCACTTGGGATTAAAGCTCTCAATGATAGTCTTGGTCTTGACCCACTTCTGGTTGTACTTGGCAACACAATATGCATCAATGGCTCTCTTACCATCCTTAATTTTCATGGGCAATAGGTTTTGGGCACTCAAAATCCCAACTTCCAAGATTCCAATTGAAGGCTTCCATAGCTGCTTAGCAGTGGGTCTAAGATCATTGCTATACAAGGTGGACTCGTCAAGAACATGGTAACCACCATCAAGATAGGCCCTGAGATGGATCCTGCTAAGAGCCTTACCACTTGCATCCTTCTCCTTCTTGTCTTCTTCTTCTTAATTCACAGGCTCCTGATCAAACCTTCTCTCAAGCAGAGAAAGAAAAATAGTGGTGATGAGTGACGAGGTACCCCTACACCCAACCATATGAATCACAAGCATTCATGCACAATCTAGTCAAATTCTACAAATCTTAAGTTCTTAGGTACACTAGTTCCAAGACGTGAAATCTAGTCGTGACAATCATTGTCTTCTTAACTATACTTGTGGAGATTAATTGCATGGTTAAGTATAATTGAGGCACATGATTTTTATTTTTTAATATTTTATTTTTCTACAATTAAAAACAAGTTGAAACGTAATTTATAATCAATTTAACTTAATCTAATTGCTAATTATTAACTAACTATCTTATCATAAGTATACAATCCTACTTTCCATGCACATCCTGAACATGTATAACGCTGCTGGGTTACCAAACATTAAGCATTGCTAGGTTACCAAGAGTCATATGCATGCTCAAAGTGGTTGTACTTATGTGCTTAATTAACTTCTGTTTAATCGAACTAGCTTACTTAGCTTAATTACTTGAGAGCATTAAAGGAAATTTCATGAAACATTAAATGCATAAATAAAATATGTAAGCTAGCCAAGGTGCTACAATGTTTGATTAGAAGACTTGTCTTTATTTCTACACACATTGTTGTGCTTAGGTACAACTATGCTTAAATAAAGATCCATACAATTAATGACTCCTACTATGGGCACTTTGGAAAATATTCTAACTATGGAGAAAACAAATTGCAAGAGCTTTGCTATGCTATGATAAAAACTATATGGAATCCATGTGCCCAATCACTATATTTACAGGCTAGCATATACCTGCGATATTAGATAACTGACATTGCATCTTGGGGCCCAATATCATGTACCCAATATCAAGGCTTCAATATCACGTACTTGATATTGGAGCCAAGAAAAACACTATTTATCATACCCCATGACTAAATGAAAACTCATTCTCAAGTGGACAAAAGGAGAAATAAGTTCCTTACAAACTATTGGGAAGATATGGGATTATTGACTGACATGCAAACTTGACTTAGATGGAACAGACAAATTCTAAGTGCCCGAATGTATGGATTTATAATCTTCTACAAAACTGGATGTTCATGACAAGAGAAGTGAACACCCTGGACAAAACTGACATCCAACTCCTTTGGCAGCTAAAGAGTGACAGAGAAGATCCAACGATCATAATAGTCCTCGTCACATGGTGCTGCTATGTCTTTCTTGATAGGACAATCCTGCTTCTAGTTCATGCTTCCCATTGCAATCACAACAAAATCATGGATTAGTATACAATGTGTAATGTATAGCTTTTAAGTACCTTGTTTCATCAGCAATCACACTTGGCTAGGTTGTGATTATGGTGGATTGATTCTTTTAATAGTGTTAGCGGGAAGATTTAAAAATAGGATGAAATGATTAAGTGGTCCATTATTAATTTCTATAAATTTCAATGCAATGAAATGCTTGAAGAGGATTTAAGAATTTACAATAGTAAAAAGAGAATTTTGCTGAAAAACATTGTGAAGATGTGCATAATTGGATGTCATTGATGAGGCATGCAAAAAGATTTGATTATGAAAATATCTAAGGGTAAAGAACTTAACTAGTCCAACCAAAAGGTATGCAAGTGGATCCTCCCCAAAGCAGGCTCAAGCATTTTATTGTCCTTGCATAACTTCAAACCCAGGAGTCAATGGGCCCCATGGATGATTAATGGTTATGAAAAGCTAAATACAAAAAATTGAAAGAAACTACCTAAGAATTTCGACACATTAAACCAAGACATTGAACAAGAACATGAAATAAGCAATGAGAGTGAGGCATGGAAAGCACAGATGGATGAGAGAGATAGAGGAATGGAGTTCCTAATTAAGGTCACATGAGGTCCCTTGTGAATTTTGTGGTTAAATGACCTGATAAAATCCATCTTTAGTTTAGACCAAAACCAACCACATTCAGTAAAATCACATTACCATTCTAAGACCAGTCCATTCCCATGAGACACAAGAGTGCTCCCACAGAAAAACCACCATTCCTCTTTAAAGAAAAAAAGAGAAGTAGGAAGTGAGGAAGGATCTTAGTTAGAGGGGAACTTCAAGCATGGGTAACATGTCTTTCTAGTTCCATAACCAATGCTTGTAGCCTATTTATTTTGTCTAAGGGGCATGCTTTGAATTCCCATTGTTTTTTTCTTTAATGATGGAAACCACACCATGTAAAGACCTATTCACCTTCTTGTCACTAGTCAACACAAAATAGTAGGAAATCCATGAAAACACACATGCACCCAAGTAAGCAAAGAGACACAAAGAGTACTGAATTCCTTTGAAGTCATACCTTGTTCAAACCTTTGAATCCTTTCCAAATCTGAAAACTACCAAAGTCACAAGTTCATTAAAGTTTGATTAATGAAAAAGAGACCTTACACTTCCAAAAGAAGGAAAACCATAGAGTTTGTGGATGCTTGGATGTTATGAACTCATTTCCTATTTCATGAAAAAGAAACCATGTCCTAATCATTAGTAACAAAATTCAAAGCTAGAATCTAGACAACAACAATCAAATAACTAGATAGCACATGCCCACATCAATCAAACACACTATACCCAATTGGCAATATGACACATTATTATTAAAAAATAATTAGAAAATCACATCCAAATAAAGGAAAATATATAAGAAAGTGTAAAATATTGAAGAAAAATAAAATGTACTAATTATGTTGTAAAACAAAAACTTTGGAAAATTAATAACATAAAAAAAAAAAGGTGTAAGATAAAGAAAGTGTAAAATAAAAAGTTGTAAGAGTAACAAGGTGTAAGATAAAAATGTGTAAAACAAAAAGATGAAAAATTGAGGAGCCACTTATATAGTTAACATGGATGGCCATCTTCCCCATAACTAAGTTAAAAGGAGGAGATCTAAAAAGATTGAGTATGGTTGTCCATCCGATGAAGCATTTGTTGCATTAGTTAACTTAGGCTCGTGAAAAGTCTTGACTTGTTGTATGTTGACCAGTTGCTTCTTTTCTGGGCACTTTTTGTTGAATTTCTTTGTAACTCATTACATGATAGGGCCACCAATTAGTTTTTGTCTAGCAAGTTGAGATTCATTAATCTTTCTTTTTGTGCTAGACTTAAGTTAAGGTCGAGGTCACAAGCTATTGAAAGTGTATAAAGCTTGGATTGAATAGGAAGTATTGGTAATTTTCTATACACCAGCTCATAGGGAGAATAGCCTATAAAAAATTTTCATGTTGAGTGGTAGGCCCATAGGGTATCATTGAGTTTTGTGCTCCAGTATTTCCTATATTTGCTAACAGTTCTCATTAGTATCTTTGTGATTTTCCTATTTTTAACCTCATCTTGACCATTGTCTTGGGGGTGGTAGGGTGTTGTTAGTTTATGTTCAACCTTCAAGTGTTGCATAAGCTTCCAAAAGTTAGTTCCTATTAAGTGGGTTCCATTGTTAGAAATTAATGCACATGGCACACCAAACCTATTTACAACATTCTATTGTACAAACCAAGTAGTAGTAGAAGACATGAAATCAATGATGGTTGTTACTTCTACCCATTTCATACAATAGTCAACAACGACTATGATGCATATCTTTTCATTTGACATGGGAATGATGGGATCCATGAGATGAATGCCCTAGATGTCGAAGGGTTCTAGTGGTTGGATCCACTATTGAGGTTCCTCCATTCAAGCAATCATTCCACCATCTCATTGGTAGCATTCATAAGAATGAACATATTGATGAGCATCCATGAAGATTATTGGCCAATAGTATCCTACCATTAGGATTTTAATGGTCATGCATCTCCCAACATAGCGGCCCCCACAAGGACCCCCGTGAGTGTCCTATAGAATTCATAGTTGATTAGCATCAGGGACACACCAACAAACTAGGCCATCAGTGCACACCTTGTAAAGGTGTTCCTTAATCTCCATGAACCATTTGACTTGGTGAAGAAACTATTGTTTCTTCTGGTGGTCTAACCTTTGTGGAATCTCTTGGGTAAGAAGATAAGTGAGAATGTCATCATACCATTTAGACTCAATGGGCAATTATTCAATTATAACCCCAGCAAAGAGGAGTTCATTAGGAAATAGATCAGATAGTGGGCTTTCATCCTCTTTGTTATCCCATTGTAACCAAGATAAGTGGTTAGAGACCACATTCTTAGTTTCCTTTTGATCTACCATCGTAAGATCAAATTCTTATAAAATCAAAAACCATCATATGACACAAGGGCTCACCATTAGCTTGTTCATCAAGAAGCATATGGCACTATGATCCATGTGCACAAACACTTTGTATCTAAGCACATAATGCTTGAACTTTTTTAAAGCAAACATCACTTACATTAATTCTTTTTCTGTGGTGGTTTAGTTCAATTGTGCACCCACAATGCTTCAGCTTATGTAGTGGATGTAATATAGATGTTTCTTATCATCCAACTATGTGAGCACAACTCCCAAGGCATAGTTTGATGCATCTATCATGACATGAAATGGTTTGAACCAATCAGGTGCTTGTAGAATTAGAGTTTCTACAAGTTTATCCTTCAGTTGCTGGAATGGCTTTTCACATTTCATGGTCTAAACTAATGGAGCATCTTTCTTTGTTATCTCTACCAACGATTTTGCAATCTTAAAGAAATTCTCTATGAATCGCTAGTAGTAGCCAGTATGTTCAAGGAATGACCGAACATCTTTGACAGTTTTTAGTTGATGGGTTATTCCTTGGATGAACCTTATTTTTTCAAAGTCTACCTCAATTCTTGCTTGTGAGATTTGGTGCCCCATACAATGCCCTCTTAGACCATCAGATAACTCTTTTGCCAATTGAGCCGTAGATTTGTTTCAACACATCTTTTCAGCACTTGCTCAAGGTAATCCAGGGCTTGCTCAAATATAGCTCCATAGGTGGAGAGGTCATCCATGAAGACTTCCATACTACTACCAATTTTCTACTAAAAAATGCTTAAGACCAAGTGTTGGAATGTAGTAGGGACATTGCATAGACCAAATGGAATCTTGTAATATGCAAAGGTCCCCTAGGGACTTGTGAATGTTGTCTTGGCCTAGTCCTCTGGTGCGATCTAGAATTGGTTATAGTCACTATAACCATCTAGAAAACTATAGTAACAATGCCTAGATATTGTGTCTAACACTTGATCAATGAATGACAACAAAAATGGTCCTTAAATGTTATCATATTCAACAGCTAAAAATCAATCCAGACTTGCCACTTGCCACATTTCTTTGGTACAATCATGAGTGGACTAACCCACTCACTATCCACAATGGGATAGATAAATCCTTCCTTGAGGTGTTGTTCAATTTTCTCCTTGATGATCTACTTTAGTTTGTAGTTCAATCATCTCTATGATTGGCTCTTTGGTTTCATGGCTGGATCAATGTAGATATGATGCTGGCATAGCCAAGGATCAATCCCTGTGAGTTTAGAATATGACCAAGCAAAGGCTACTGACCATTTTTCAACCATATTCAATAGCATCTAGTTCTATTCTAGAGCAAGATTAGCATTGATTATTATTGTCTTTCCATTTTTTAAGAATAGCTATTCCATGCCAGTAGGTAGAGGTTTCAATTCAAGGGGCTCTTGCTTGAAATTTTTAGGAATTTTCAACTCTCCCCAATAGGTATCATCATTTGCATTATCAAAGAGTTGGTGATGAACTTACTCTAGTTCATCCATGCCTTCAACATATGCACATGCTAGGCTCTTAGTAGGTTCCATGCAAAGTGTGTTGTTTTCAGAATTAGCAATTAGCCACTAGATGTCCTCTTATTTTGTGGCTACTATGCATACACACCTTTGAATATCAACTTCAAGTACACACTGTTTGCATACATAAATGGATGCTCATTTCATTGACCAGAGTTTCTACACATAATTGCACCCTGTATTATTGTATGTGATGCATGGAACTTGCTCCTTCTTGATCTGAATGTGTTTTCTTTAGATATTTCCAAGGAAAGATCTCTAATGTCCATTCTTGCATTGACGGTGCTTAGCCATGCCCCTCACATGATGATTGGGAAGTCCCCTTTACAGTTCTTCACCTTGATTACTAGGAAATCAGTAGGATAAGGCCATCCACAGAAAATGGTCACAATGTCTTCTATTAGTCCCAATGAAACAATGATGGACTGGTCTAGCAATTCTAATATGATATTTCTCTTCTTTAGAGGAGGTAGGTTCCATGTAGTGTACATATCATGAGAAATTAGGTTGACAACAAAACCCAAATCAAAAAGAGCTTTACAAGGTTCATTCCCAGCAATCTGCAAATAAATAAGAGGACTTCCAAGATCTGCTAATTTTGTGGGAAGTTTACTAGCATAAATCCAATCAGATATAGCGTGAGTAAGCATAACAATATGCATCCTCAACATAATAATATGGATCCTAGGTGGTATTTGGTTTGAAAGGGACTCAAAGGAATTTGATATAGAGGGAGATGAAGAAATAGGTTTGCCAATCACAGGTGTATGTGAGGGCTTAGGTAGACTGTTGGATAAGAAGATAGGTCTTTTCTTAGATTGAGTGTCTGAACCACTTGGTTCATGAACTGGTCATAGATTAATAGCCCTAGTGGCATTATGTTGTTGTGGTTAAGCTAGGAGTTCACCCTACATAGATGAAGTAGGTGGTAGCTATGTTAAGGATGGAGAAAGATGTGCAGGAACAAGAGGAGGATAAGGGTAAAAGATGGTATCCCTCCTTACATGTGGAGAATGAGTTCAATGATAATTAGGAGGGTAGCAATGAGGTTGGAAAGTAGAAACATGACTGGAAGAGTCATGTGGAGACAAGGGTTACTGAACATAATACCATATGGATAAGATTGTCTATAAGGATATTGCTACCTTGGCAGTGTCAATGTCCATGATTATGGTTATTACCACTATTGATACTACTCATATGGTTATAGTAGAGTTCCACTTGGATAATACTATTGCTACTGGTGGAACTACCTATAATTGCCTTAAGGATAAGATAATATTCTAGGTATTTGCCTTTGTGCTAGTCATGGATTCAAAGCATACACCCCAAATTCCCATAAGTGCGACACAATAGGATAACATCCCTTAGGATATCCATAATGGCAGATGTCACGTCCACCATCATCATCTAATTTGATTCTTGTAATTTCCTCTATTGCAACAATCTTTCCCTTACCTTTTTTATTGGCATATTTAGCTTTCTTGCATCTCCTATGATCATGATCACAATCACTACCTTGTTCTTTAGACTCTTCCACAATTTTCAAAATAGCTTGAAATTGGTTATTCCTAGAGTCTCATAATTGATCAACCTTTTTCAAAATTTCAAAGGTGAATTTTTGAAGCAGCAAGATTTTTTGATTCACCACCTCATCAAGTGCTAATTCTTCCTCACTATCATAGAATCAAACCTCCCTCTTGCCAATGGAAGGATTGCAATTATACTCTTTTGCTCTTTCTTGTTTCCTTAATTCTTCATCCTGTTTCACTACCTACTCAATCAACCTTTGGATCTAATAGGCTCTCAATTCTGAAAATTGCCCTTAGGCATAGATGCCAAGAGTTTTTCTCATTTCTAATCAAAGCCCATCTATAATGTGGTGAAACTGTTCTAGTTGAGAATACCCATGGCCTAAACATCTATGCAATAAGAAATAGTATTAGTCCATGATAGCATCCAAAGGTTCATGTGTCCCTTATTTCCATCCTTGGATCTACCTCCTCAACTTGGACACTAGGGAGTACATCTAATACTTTTTATTAAACAATTCAAGCATTGTACTTCACCATCTGATAGATTCCAATTTTAAGGACTAGTACCAATTTTCTACTTCTTTAATGAGTGTCTTGGGGAACAACTTAAGCTTTTGCCATTCCTTTTCTATATTTTGCAAGACACATGCATCTTAGAAAGCTTGAAGATGATTCTATAGATCTAAGTTATATCCCCCTTTGAACCTAAGGATATTATTCATGTCTAGCCTCTTAATCTAACTATCCTTAATGTGCCTTGTGGGGATTCTCACTACTTTTTCAATATTTAGCATATTCCAAGTAGTAAGCAAAGGCTCATCGAGGCCATGATTCTAGTGCCTACGATGCCCTCTACTACCCCTTCATTCATGGCATCGGGTCTCTCTTGAACACCCACACCCCTAGTCTTAACTTGCTTGACGGTCCGTTTGATTATTTCGATTCCATCGGCCACCTCCATCATAGTTGTGTCCCTTATGGTTGCAATTAGATCCAAAATAAGAAGATGATGATGAAGAAGGTGAAGAGGAAGGAGGACTAGCGCCATCATGATGCTTGCTAGCCCCTCTTTGGTAATCACAATCACAATTATGATCTTATTTCTTGTCTACATCCCTACCCTAACTCTCTTCCTTGGATTCTCCTTTGTCATTGGATCCATTCTTACTAGAACTAGGATTGTGGATCATCAATTATAGGTTCTAGTTTTGACCTCCTTCCTCAAAGTCAGAGAGAGGAATTTTACTAAATAGAAAAACCCCAAAAAAGGGTTCTCCATGATCTTTCTGGTACACCAAGTATGGGGAATCATTAACCCACTTCCCCTTCACAAATTCATAGCATTGTTCTAGTTGTCGATCCTTGAGACATTGTTCCTTAGTGGGATGATAATCCTTGATGTCACTATCATATATAACCTACTCATTATGAAGTCCTTGGAGGCCCAAACACATAAGAGTTTGTTTCCCTCTATGTCATGCCACCACAGCTATTCATCTTGGTGTAGGATGAAGGTGAAATTGGGTACATACTCATTAAGATGAGCATATACCACTCTATATTACTAGGGCACTAGATGATGTACTCTGTCAAACTTGGATAGAGAATTACTCCTATGAGAATAAGACATATTGAGTTAGAAAAAATAAAAACATAGTGTGCTTTTAAAAATTGTTATAGTTATTTTAAAGTATGATATGACTCTAGGGTTCATTCGAATGATTTTAAATAATTTTCACTAAAACCTAGATAGTGCACGTAACAACTAAAATGTCCCTAGCAATAGCACTAATGATGAGCAACAAGGTACACCTACACCCAACCATACAAATCACAAGCATTCACACACGATCCAATCGAATTCCGTAAACCTTAAGTTCTTAAGTACACTAGGTTTAGGACATGAAATCTAATCCTAACAATCATTGTCTTCTCAAATATACTTGTGGAGCTTAATTGTATGGTTAAGTATAATCAAGGCACATTATTTTTATTATTTTATATTTTATGTGTCTATGATTAAGAATAGGTTGAAATGTAATTTATAATCAATTTAACTTAATATAATTGTTGATCAATAACTAACTATCCTAACATAAGTATCTGATCCCACTTTCCATGCACATCCCAAACATGTATAACATTGTTGGGTTACCAAGAGTCATACACATGCTCGAAGTGGTTGTACTTATGTGCTTAATTAACTTCTATTAAATCAAAGTAGCTTACTTATTTTAATTACTTTAGAGCATCCAAGGAAATTGCATGATGCATTAAATGCATAAATAAAATCTGTATACTAGCCAAGGTGCTACAAGGTTTGATTAGAAGGCTCATCTTTATTTCTACACACACTGATGTGCTCAGGTACAATAGTACTTGAATAAAGATCCATATATTCAATGACTCTTATTACACGCACTTTGGAAAATATTTTAACTTTAGAAAAAACAAACTACAAGAGCTCTACTCTGCTAGGACAAAAACTATATGGAAACTATATGCCCAGGCACTATATTTATAAGCTGGCATATGCCCTATGATATCAGATATTCGACATCGCATCTTGGGGCCTGATATCGGAGCCAAGTGATGAGTCACCAAATAAGCGACCCAATATTGGACCCACGATATTAGACCCATGATATCGGATCCTTGATATTGGATATGTGATATCAAATGGGCCAAGCAACATCAAACATGTGATGTTGGAGCCTATCTCGTTGGCTATAAATAAGAGATAGGGGCACTTGGTCTTGGAGAGTAAATTTTCAGTTCTTTAGCTGAACTCTTGCAATTTTTTCCTTCCAGAGTTGGAATTATTTCTAAGTGCCCACAGTAGGATTCATAGAGTGAACGGATCTTTATTTGAGCATTCTATACCTGAGCACACCTTGTGTCTGAAAATAAAGACGAACTTTATGATAAAACTGGTAGCATTCAGAATAGCTTAATTATTGCACTTAATGTTGTTTACTATTATTTGATGCTTTCAGTAGTTAATTAATGTTATTTCCATAGAATTATTAATTATCAATTATCAATGAATTAGCACACTTAGCATGACCACTTTGAGCATATGTGGAACACTTGGTAACCCAGTAATGACTAGCATTTGGTAATCCCAGTAGTGTTACACTAGTTCAGGATGTGTCTAGAGAGTGGAAATGGATGTTGGTGTTACGATTTGATTCACATTAGAGTTACAAAAATCCCTTAGTTAATTAAATATTTTCATTGCATACACTTAGGATACCAAGATAGAAAACATAAAAATCATTAATAAGTGGTGAGGTACCCCTACGCTCAACCATACAAATACAAGCATTTCATGCATGATCCGGTCAAATTCCAAAGACTAAGTGCTTATGTGCCCTTGTGGAAAAAGGACGAGTTGGTTGATCATTATCTTCCCAAACTTACTTATATGTCACAATTGTATGGTTAAGTAAGCTTGAAGCATATGATTGTTATATCTTTTATGTTTTTATGTCCTGCTGCTAATAAGCGAGGAGAGAGATAACTAAGTGACTAATTTAACTTAACTACTGATTAACTAGGCTTTAACTAATCCTAACACCAATATCCATTCTCACTTTCCATACACATCCTAAACTAGTGCAACACTACTGGGATTACCAAACGCTAATCGTTACTGGGTTACCAAGTGTTACACGCATGCTCGAAGTGATCGTACTGAGTGTATTTTAATGATTTTCTTGATTGATCCAAATGAATTGCTATGCTAATAACAGAAATGTAAAGTGCATAAAATAAAATAAATGCATAAGAAAAATAAAATAAAATAAATGCGTAAGAAAACAAATCTCAAGTGCTACAAGGATGAATCAAAGAGCTCGTCTTTATTGCCATACACAAGGTGTGCTCAGGTACACAATGCTTGAATAAAGATCCATCCACACTTCGACCTCCTATTGCAGGAACTTGGAAAATACTCTAACTTTCAAATAAAATACAAGAGTTTTGCTACTTTTCTGCTAAAAGACTTCTCTCCTCAATTGTGCACCGTATTTATAGGCTTGGGAGCAACTACTCTAATAATTAGAATAACCTATCTAATAATTAGAATAACTACTAAAGAAACCGCTAGAATAACCTCTCTAATAATTAGAATAAACTGATAGAGTAACTACTCTAATAATTAGAATAACTGCTAGAGTAACCTCTCTCATCAATCATATACCTCAAGTTTACTTAACCATATAATTATGCCTTACAAGTAAGCTTAGGAAGACCATGACTGCATAACTCATCCTTGTTCTACATAGGTGCATAAGCACTTAATCCTCATAGTTCGACCAAATCACACGTGAATGCTTGTATTCATATGGTTAGGCATAGGGGTACCTTACCACTCATCATTGGCACCGTTGCTAGGGATTTTGTTGTTTTTGCACTGATTAGAACTTAGGAAATCCTTCCATCATTGGAACAAACCCTTAGAGTTAACTATCCTACAATCACTGGAAAAGAATATTGCATACTAAGTAATCAATCATGTCTCCTTCTTCTTATGAGAGTGCTTCACCCACTAGGTCCGATACCATAAACAATCAGAGGTGGGGTGCACATGATGATCCATCAGTGCCCTAACAATTTTGCATGGTATATGCTCATCCTAATGAGTATGTACCAGACTTTACCTTTATCCTTCACTAGGATGAACAACTGTGATGGTGTGATTTAGAAGGTAACATAGTGCTACCTCCCGATTGTGCAATTTCAAGCATGCTTCTTTGTGCTCTCAAATGAATTGGTATCAGCACTTATAGTCAGAGTATGTTGTGCATGAACAAGACTTGAGAGAGTATCAACCCATGGAGGCACAACACCATAGGGATCTATAATAGAAGAGACATTATGAATCTGTGAAGGGGAAATGGTCTCAGGATGTCCCATATGTCCTAAGTAAAAACAATGGTGGTGAACCTATCTTAGGAATTTTTCCACAAAATAATGTTCCTCTCTCTAACTTTGATCAAGGAGATGGGTATTAGAATATTTAATCAACTATTCATAACCCAGGTTCTGGTACCAATGGACACAAAGGGTCTAAAAAAGGAATACAAATGCATGATAATGATGGACATTTCGATTGTAACCATGATCGAGGCCATGACCACTGAAGAGAATGTGAAAAGTATCTTCATGGTGCTAGTTCTCCTTCCTCTTCACCTTCATCATCTTCTTCCACCTCTCCTTCAGGATCTAAATGCAGTCACGGAGGGTAAGACTATGAGAACAATGGTAGGCAAAATAGAAATCACTGACAAAATATTAGAGAAAGGGGATGAGGGAATTCCAAAGAGACACATCATGAAAGAAGGAAGAGTAGGGAATAACAAAGAGATCATAAATGCCATAGGCAGCATAATCATGATGAACCCCTACTCACCACCCAAAGTATGTTAAATATAATAGAGGCTATTAGGATCCTAACAAGGCACCAGAAAGATAGTAAGATCAAAAGACTAGACATGAATAACATCCCATGATTTGAAGGGGGATACAATGTTGATCCTCAAAACCACTTACAAGCATTCCACGATGCCTGTGCCTTGCATAATATAGAAAATAAGTGGCAAAAGCTAAAGTTGTTTTCATAGACACTGATCAAGGAAGCAGAAAGCTAGTACCAATCCTTAGAATAGAAATCCATTTGTTGATGGAGTACCATGTTGGAGCTATTCAATGATAGGTATCAAACATACTCCCGAGTGTCCAACCTATGTAAGAAAATCCAAGGATGAAAATAAGGAGGACATGAACCCTTGGATGTTGCCATGGATCGATATTATTCATTATTACATCATTGCCCTAACCATGGTTACTCGCAAAAGGAACAACTACATGATCTCATAGATGGGCTTAGGTACGAAACGCAAAGAACCCTTAGGACATATACCCAAGGAAGGCTATCTAAGCTTAGAGCCCATCAAATACAAATATTGTTGGAGCAAGTTGCCAAGGAGGAAGGTGAGTTGAGGAAAATAGAAAGTGCATAGGAGTACAATAGAGATCCTTCCCTCCGAAAGAAGGAAATTAGATTTTTCAAAGATGAAGAAGAGTCATCACTTGAAGAGATGGTGAATAGAAAGACTTTTTCCATTTAAAAATTTACGTCAGAAGTATCAACAAAGGTGGATCAAATGTGAAACTCCCTAAATGACAAATTTCAAACTATCCTAAAAATAGTAGAGTCTAGAGAACAAAGTAGTGACTAAGAGAGAAGGAAAAAGAAAGAAGCTAAGTATGCACATAACAAGGGTAAAGGCAAGGTTGCTATCATTGAAGAGGTTGTGGATTCGGACACAAACAATGATGGTGGATGTGAGATATACCAATATGACCATCCTAAAGGATGTTGCCCAGTAGTGTCACATCTGCAAGAGTCTGGGGTGTATGCACTAAACCCACAATTAAACAAACGACAAATACCCAGAAGGTTACCTTATCCTCAAGGTAACCCAAGGCAATTCCACCAACCCTTAACATATTATCCAAGTGGAGATCCACCACAACTAAGTAAACAGTATTAACAATGGCAACATCCATAATCATGGGGAATGCCACTACCACATCAACAGTACCCTTACCGTTAACCTAACCCATACGGGTATTACGTTCAGTAGCCGATCTCTCCACATGACTCTACTAGTCATGTTGCTCTTTAGCCCCACTACCAAACCCCCAAGTACTATAGAACTTCTTCTTCTAGGAGTGATGCCCCACATACGTACTATCCTTCTCATCTTTCTACATCTCTTCCACCCTCGGCTCCATTACCACCTGCTCCAACTATGCAAAGAGAGCTTCCTACCTAGCCGTAGCAATGTAACGCTACAAGGGCTATTAATCTTCAACCTACTATTAGTTTGAAAAATTGATCAAAGAAGAGACCTTTCTTTAGAACCAACAGTCCAACCAAGTCCTTATTATAATAAGAGGCTAATTATCCAAATGCCTCATTGTTTTTTGAATCTTCAGAGCTTCCTTCAAACCATAAACTGCACTCAACACACATTGTCATGTTAACCCACACCATCACTGATTGGATTAAATCTAGCCACCTTCCTAGGAAACTCTCTAATCCTAGAAGTCCCCTTATTTATTTGCAAATCGCTAGAAATGATTCTTGCAAAGCTCTTTTGGATTCAAGTTCTGGTGATAATTTGATCTCCCAGGAAATGTATAAATCTTGTAACTTGCCTTCGCTAAAGAAAAGTAACATTCATTCAGAGTTGGCCAATGAGTCCATCACTGTTCCATTGGGACTAGTGGAGGACATTGTCACCACTATTTGTGGGTGGTCGTATCCAGCCAATTTCCTAGTGATCCAAGTTAACCACTACAAGGGGGACTTCCCAATCATAATGGGAAGAGCATGGATAAGTACGATTGATGCGTGCCTAGGATTACATGATCTTTCCCTAGAGATATAAAAAGAAAATGCATTTGGGAGGATCGAGAAGAAGAAAGTTCCATGCATCGTATACAATGACACAGGGTGCAACTGTGTGTAGAAGTTTTGATTTATACAACACTTAACATTACCTGCATGCAACCAATGTGCACAAGTAACTAACATACAAAGATGCATGTATGTAGTAGCCGCAAGATAGGAAGGCACCTAATGGCTAACAGCTGACCTAGAAAGCACTTCAACTTTATGCATGGAACCAATTTAGAGCTTGACCTATGCCTATGTCGATAGCATAGATGCATTAGAGCAAGTCCATCGCCAACTTCCAAGTACTGACATCAAAAATATCAACTAGGGAAAGTTGAAAATCCCTAACAATTTTAAAAAAGAGCCCCTTGAATTAAAATCATTGCCCAGTGGTATGGAGTATGCATTTCTCAAGAATGAAAAATCGGTAATCATTGATGCTAAAATTGCTCCTCAGCAAAAAGAAAGACTAATGAAGATGGTAAATAAATGGTCAAAAGCCTTTGCTTGGTCCTATCCCAAATTAACTGGAATAGATCCTAGGATATGCCAACATAGAATTTACACTAATCCCTCTATGAAGCCTCAACGACAACCACAAAGATGACTAAATCCAAAGATTAAGCAAGTAGTTAAGGAAGAAATTGAACAACTTTCAGAAGGCCAAGTTCATCTACCTCATTGCTAATAGTGAATGGGTTAGTCCATTAGTCATTGTGCCCAAAAAAGGTGGTAAATGAAGGATGTGTATAGACTTTAGGCTACTGAACATGACAACATTTAAAGATCATTTCCCATTACCATTCATTGACCAAGTCTTAGATAACATTGCAGGGCATTGTTACTATAGTTTTTTGGATGGTGATGAGTGGCAAGGTACCCCTACACTCAACCATACGAATACGAGCGTGCACGCGCGATCGGGTCGAACTCCGCAGACTAAATGCCTTAACACCACAAGAAACACTTGGGGTTAATCGTTCGTTGTCTTCCCAGGCTTGCTTGTAAGTGTCACGGTGTATGGTTAAGCAAGTCTGAGGTATGTGATTTTTTTGGTATTTTCAGGTTTATCTTCTAAGCTATGAGAGGAAAGGGTAGAGAAACTAAGCTAGCTCTAACTAATGTCCTAGTCTAAATTAACTAGCATCAGCATCCGTTCCCACTTACCGGACACACCCTAAACTATGCAACTATGGCTTACCAAACGCTAATCGTTACTGGGATCACCACACGTAACGCAAGTGCTCGAAGTGGTCGTACTGAGGCACCTATTTAGCTTAAGTGTGATAAGCAGCCGATTCCTTAGCTAGCCGTACACACCCGTGGGTGCTCGTAACTAAGTTGTACTTATCACACGTTCTAGCCTAACAATGAGTAGCCGATTCCTTGACTAGCCGTACACATTGGACTACCACTGGGATAACCAAGCGCAGAATCCTAGAATACACTACTGGGTTACCAAGCAGCCAATGCTCATAATCAAGTCGTACTCATGCGTTGCGACAAGCAGCCGATTCCTTGACTAGCCGTACACGTCCGTAGACGCTCGTAATCAAGTCGTACTTGTGCGTACTAGGACAGCAGTAAATAAACAACAATAAAACCATGTACTGCAAGGTTTATCCAATTAAGTTCATCTTTATTACTGTACACAACTTGGGTTCAGGTTACAAGCTGCTCGAATAAAGAGCCGTTCACTCTAGGACTCCTACTGCGGGCACATGGGGAAAAAATCTAACTCTGGAGTGATCAATCTGCCAGAGCTTCGCTACTTCTAGCTAGGATTGGGAAATGAAGGGAGTGCCGCCTCTTATTTATAGATATGGCGGCGGACCGCGATATCGTAGCACAGTGCATGTTGTGTCTCATCATACCCCCATGACTGAATGAAAACTCGTCCTCGAGTTCCTTACAATGATATCAAGTAGGTATGGGATTATTAGGGGAAATGGAACTAATGGGATGACATGTGAACGGTCTTTATTACAAGACTTGACAAAAACTGGTGTTCATGACAACAAGGGTGAACACCTTATTACAATGACATCAGGCCACATTTGGCAGCTGAGAGAAAATAGGAGAGAGAATAGAAGAGAAGAAGAAAGAAGAGTCTTGCTGCTGCCAATGCCTAGGTTGCGCCTTTCATTGTCCATCCGTAAGCGCATTATCCATTCCACTCCTTGCATAGCTGCTTCAGCGCTGCTCCACTCCAAGTGTTTGCTCCAGATCCATTCCGTTGTGTCTTGAATTGCCATCTGCACACACAACACAACCATATATTAGCAAGGGTAATTGAATCATTAAGTAAAGCATACCTTGCTTCGGTGTAAGTCCATTGGCTAAGTTGTGGTATGGCTAATATGGATCTGGGAATATGTAAATCATGACTACCGAAGGTATAGGGGTTAGGAAGAGAAACGAAAAAAATTCGGGGCGTAGGATAAAAATCAAAAAATCAGGCCCCGTACCCCCATGACTAATCGCGAACCTCCGGTAGCGTTAGAATGGAGAAAGAAAAGGGGTAAGAAAGATAGGTAAAAAGGGACAACTATGGCATCAATAAAGGGGATGTCATGATGGAAATGAACAAAAAGGTTAATTAATTGCAAAACGTTAAGGAAAAGAAGTTAACTAATGTTCCAAATAGGAATGTCAGTGGGTCCTCCCCAAAGCAGGCTCATGCCCTTAATGCCCTGACAATCCCACATTCAAAGAGTCCGTAGGCTCGGGGAATGTCCTTTGGAAACAAGAGTTAAAGTCTTAACCGGAAGAATTTACCAAAAAGAAAACAAAGCATCAACCAAAGTATATACAATGATAC
The DNA here is from genome assembly GCA_015680685.1 of Gnetum montanum. NCBI lineage: Eukaryota > Viridiplantae > Streptophyta > Gnetopsida > Gnetales > Gnetaceae > Gnetum > Gnetum montanum. The sequence goes on from MNCI01002249.1 coordinate 648,546, forward strand.
AACCGGCAATGAGGTGAACAATGGAGAGAAGGATGGGAAGAAGAGAAGTGGAATGGAATCCCAAGAACAAGGTGGTGTACAGCCCCTTGTGTGTTTCATGATTAATGTGACTTGGCGAATCTCATTCCAACTCTGGCCTCAAACCAACCACTTCCAGTGACTTCGCATCAATGCAGTTGGTTAAATCATCCACTTGGGTAACAAGGATGCAACTTCGAGAAGCCACCACCATTCCGACGAAACAACAGAGAGAATGGGAAGCGAGAAGGGCCTTAGTTAGAGGGAACACTTTGGTTCCATAACCAGTGCTTGTAGCCCAAATTTATTCCGTCTAAGGGGTGTGCTTTGAATCCTCACTTTTAGCTTTTTAGCTTTTTCTTCTTCTCTTTTTTCTGTTTTTCCATTTTTTTTTTTTTTTTTTTTGTTTTGTGTTTTTATGCGTGGGGACCACACCATGCAAAGACTTCTTTATTTTTATTGTCTCAGCTTCCGATTATTGGGTTACATCGGAACGGTAAGAAAACCCAAGAAGAAAACATCCAAGCACCCAAGTGAATGACCAACACAAGAGCACCAAGTTCCCTTGAAGTCACACCCTTTTCAAATCCTTGAGTCCTTCCTTAGTTTGAGAAATGCCCAGTCACTGGTTCGTTAAAGTTCTTATTGGAAGGGAACTGTACATTTCCAAGCCAAGGGAAACCATAGACTTGATGGATGGATGGATGAAGTGATCTCATTGCCTGCCATATCAAAAGAACATACCTTAGTATCAACAATGTAACTTAAAGGTAAAAACCAAACATTAGCAATTAATGAAAAACAGTTCATCCCATCGGCCCGAACACTTATTGGGTGACGAATTTACATGATGGATGACACACACACACACACACACACACAAAGATAGAAAAATATAACGATGTTGTAAAACAAAAACAAGAAAAGTTAAAGAAATTTGTAAAACAAAAATGTGAAAAACAAAAAAGTTGTAAAACAAAAACGTGTAAAACAAAAACTGAAAAAGAACTGAGGGCCCCATATGGTTAGCATAGGTGGCCATCTCCCCCATGACTGAGTTGTAAGGGAGAGATCCGAAATAATGAGCGTGGTTGACCGCTGGTAGAAGTGTGACTTGTACTGGCTGGCGCAAATTCACGGAAAGGTTTTGTCTGTTGTACATTAACCAATAACCTTTTATCCGGGCTATCAGGCTTGTATATCATCATGGCCCCGGAGGGAAAGGTAGTATGAATAATGTAAGGTCCTTCCCACAAGGTCTGAAATTTCGTACGTTGGGGTACATGTGTGGGGTTCCAGTAAAGAACCTTATCTCCTGGTTTATACCTAAGCCTTTGGATCCTTAAGTCATGCCGTTGTTTACTGTGTGCTTTGTGCAACTCATTTAACGACAGTGCAACCAAGCGATTCTCATCTAACACATTCAAAGTTGCTAGTCGTTGTTTTTGTGCTAGGTCGAGATCCAGGTGAAGTTCGCAAGCCATGGACAGTGTACGGAGCTCACTCTGTATAGGCAGCTTTGGAAGTTTTCCGTACACTAGCTCATAGGGAGAATATCCTGTAGGGAGCTTCCAAGTGGAACGATACGCCCAAAGAGCGTCATTTAATTTCGTGCTCCAGTCGCGCCTAAATTTGCTAATTGTTCGTGTTAATATTCTGGTAATCTCCCTATTAGTAACTTCAGCTTGGCCATTAGCTTGGGGATGATAAGGTGTGGTCAGTTTATGCTCAACCCCTAAGCGTTGCATCAATTTTCTAAAGGTTGCACCTGTAAAATGCATTTCATTGTCGGAAATAAGTGCACGAGGCACACCAAACCTGTTAACGATTTGTTGCTGTACAAATCGGGCTGCTATAGATGACGTGCAATCGGTTACAGCGGCTACTTCGGCCCATTTAGTTAAGTAATCAAAAGCAACGATTATGTATGCTTTTCCGTTGGACATTGGTGTAATCGGTCCCATGAAATCAATCCCCCAGATGTCAAAGGGTTCTAGAGGTTGAATCCATTGTTGCGGACCCTCCATCCGAGCAGTCATTCCCCCATCACGTTGGCATCGCTCACAGGATCGAGCAAACTGATGGGCATCCCGAAATAGCGTTGGCCAGTAATATCCTGCAAGCAGGATTTTAGTGTCTGTGCGTCTCCCAACATAATGACCTCCACAAGGGCCTTCATGAACATCCTGGAGAACTCTTAATTGATCTTGATCGGGAACACACCATCGGACTAGGACATCAGCGCAGACTTTATAAAGTTGTCCTCCAATTTCCATGAAGTGTTTGATGTTGTGGAGGAACTGTTGTTTCTTTCTAAAGTCTAACTCCTGTGGCATTTGTTGTGAGGTTAGATAAGTGAGAATGCTACTATACCAATTTACGTCCGTGGGTTGATTATTTACCACACCAGTAAAGAGGGCTTCGTCAGGAAAATGGTCAGATACTGTGTATTCGTCCTCTTTGTTGTCCCATTGCAACCGAGATAGGTGGTCGGCGACGACATTCTCGGTGCCCTTGCGGTCTACAATAGTTAAATCAAACTCCTGAAGAATCACCAGCCAACGTATGATACGTGGGATAACCGTTGGCTTATTCATAAGGAACCTAATGGCACTATGATCTGTATGGATATATACTTTGTAACCCAATACATAGTGCCTAAACTTATCCAGTGCAAACACAACAGTCATTAACTCTTTTTCCGTAGTTGTGTAGTTAAGTTGTGCACCGGCAATACTTTTACTAGCACAATGAATGTAGTAAGGTCGTTTTTGCTCATCTAATTGTGTCAGTATAGCTCCTAAAGCATAATTGGATGCGTCAGTCATTATGTGGAATGGTCTAGACCAGTCAAGTGCTTGTAGAATGGGAGTTCCCACAAGCCTCTGTTTAAGAGCTTGGAATGCTTGTTCACACTCCCTGGTCCAATCAAATGGCGCATCTTTCTTNGATCAAAGCTCGTTCCATAGGTGGAGAAGTCGTCCATGAAGACTTCTACTCCATTGCCTATTTGTTGTAGAAAGATACTTAGAACTAAGCATTGGAACGTGGCAGGTGCATTACATAAGCCAAAAGGCATTTGTTTGTATGCGAACGTTCCCCAAGGATTGGTGAACGTCGTTTTGGTTTGGTCTTCTGATGCAATGTGTATTTGGTTATACCCGCTATATCCATCCAGAAAACTATAGTAGCGATGCCCTGCTATAGTGTCTAAGACTTGATCCACAAATGGCAGTGGGAAGTGGTCTTTGAATGTTGCCATATTTAACAGCCTAAAATCTATACATACCCTCCATTTACCCCCCTTTTTCGGTACAATAACAAGAGGACTAACCCATTCACTGTCAGCAATAGGGTAAATGAATCTGGCCTTGAGAAGTTGTTCGAGTTCTTCCTTAACAATTTGCTTCAGTTTCAGGTTCAGTCGCCTCTGGGGTTGTTTGTGAGGTTTCATAGAAGGATCAGTATAAATCATATGTTGACATATCCGAGGATCTATTCCAGTGATTTCAGGATATGACCAAGCAAAGGCAACAGACCACTTGTTTATCACCCTTAGTAAACTCTCTTTTTGCGTGGGCACGAGCTTTGCATTGATGATCACTGGTTTTCCATTGTTGAGGGTCACGTATTCTAGACCGGTGGGTAACGGTTTTAATTCTAGGGGCTCCTGTTTAAACTCTTTAGGAATCTCCAACTTCCCCCAATTAATGTCTTCGAAATTAAGGGCTGGAAGTTGGCAACGAACTTGCTCCAATATGTCTGCGCTTTCAAGGTAAGCACTAGTTATTCCCTCAACTAGTTCCATGTAGGTAGTTGGCTTGCTATCTTTATCAGCCATCAACCACTGGGCATCTTCTTATTGTGTGGCTGTTGCATATAGGCACTTTTGTATATTAATGTCCTGTGCATACCGATTGCATGCAGGCAATGTTAAACTTCGCACTGCCCATGATTTCTGCACGCAATGACACCCTGTGTCACTATATGTGATGCATGGAACTCTTTTCTTCTCAACTTTCCCAAATGTATTTGTCTTGGATATTTCTAGGGAAAGGTTCCGAGTGCCTAAGCGGGCGTCGATTGTGTTTAGCCATGCCCTCCCCATGATAATTGGGAAATCCCCTTTGTCATTATTTATTTCGATCACTAGGAAATCGGCTGGATATGACCACCCACCGACAGTTGTAATGATGTCTTCAACCTGCCCCAGAGGAACAGTGATGGACTGGTCAGCCAGTTCAAGGCGAACATTGCTCTTCTTGAGTGGAGGCAGGTTCCAGGTCTTATACAATTTTTGTGAGATTAAGTTAACCCCTGAACCTGAATCAAGGAGAGCCTTATGGGGTTCATTCCCAGCGACTTGAAGGTAAACTAAGGGGACTCCTGGATCCGATAATTTCTTTGGAAGGTGACCAACCTTGATCCAATTAGTTACTATATGCGTTAACATCACTGTGTGCATTGGACATGATTTTGTTGCTGGAAGATTTCCTGAAACTGCGTTAGGTGTGGGGATGTTAGGAGGCCTGACTGCTTGTGAGGGTGAAGGTTGAGTTGGATTGTTGGTCCTAAGGAAGGGTCTTTTGGCGAACTATTGTTAGGACCAACCAAGGTTGAAGGTTTAGGGGCCCTCGCAGTGTTACGCTGTCGCAGCTGAGTGGGATTTACTCTGAGCTTTGTTGGGGCAGTTGGTGGTGCAGCCATAGGTGCAAGAGATGCGGATAACCCTGGAGGATACTATGCGTATGGGACGTTTCCCGAAGGGGGAAAAGTCTGATAAAATTCCTGAACTTGGTAGTAACATGGAGGTTCGACGTGACCCGTAAAGTTACCTGGAGGAACCGGCTGCTGCACATAGTAACCGTAAGGAGCAGGCTGCCGGTAAGGGTACTGATGTGTTGGCGGTGGCATCCCCCATAACTGTGGGTATTGCCACTGCTGGTGTTGTCCAATGGGCTGCGGAGGCGTTCCACTTGGATAATACGTCAAGGGTTGGTGGAACTGCCTTGGGTTACCTTGTGGATAAGGTAACCTTCGGGGTGTTTACCATTGATTAAGTCTTGGATTTAATGCATACACCCCAGACTCCTGCAGGTGTAAGATAATTGGACAACATCCCTTAGGATGGTCATAGTAACAGACCTCACATCCACCATCACTATCTAAATTTGAATTTTCAGCCTCATCGGAATTAAAGATCTTTCCCTTACCCTTGTTATGTGCAGGGTTAAAGTTTCTCCGCTTGACTTTTCCTTTGTCACTACTTTGCTCATCCTTAGACCTCTCTACAATTTTCAGGATTGTTTCTATTCGTGAGTCTAAGGAATCCCATATTTGATCTACCTTAGCCGATACCTCCGTTGTTAACTTTTGGATCGGCACGGTTTTCCTGTTCACCAACTCTTCAAGTGGTGACTCATCCTCCTCATCACAGAATTTCACTCCCTTCTTGCGAAGGGAGGGATCGCGGTTGTATTCCTCCACACTTGCTCTTTTACGTAGCTCACCCTCTTCTTGCGCTACTTATTCCAACAA
>MNCI01002249.1:655625-670692 GCA_015680685.1 Gnetum montanum
AGTGATCAATCTGCCAGAGCTTCGCTACTTCTAGCCAAGATTGAAAAATGAAGGGAGTGCCGCCTCTTATTTATAGATATGGCGACGGACCGCGATATCGCGTACGTGATATCGCGGCACAGTGCATGTCGCGTCTCATCAGATGGTTATAATGGGTACAATCAAATCCAAATAGCACCAAAAGACCAAGCCAAAACTACATTCACAAGTCCTTGGGAGACATTTGCATATAGGCAAATGTAGTTTGGCTTGTGCGATGCTCTAGCAATGTTTCAAGATTTGGTTCTCAGTATATTTCAGTAGCAAATAGGGAATGGTATGGAGGTTTTTATGGATGATTTCTCCACCTATGGAGCAAGCTTTACACAAGAATTGGACTGATTAGAGCAAGTACTAAAACAATGTGTTAAAACCAACCTAAGGCTCAATTGGTAGAAAAGCCACTTAATGGTCCAAGAGGGCATTGTATTAGGGCATGAAATTTCACAAACAGGGATAGAGGTAGATCTTAAAAAAATTAAAGTTATCCAAGGAATCACTCATCAACCTAAAATTTTAAAAGATTTCCAATCATTCCTCGAACATACTAGGTATTATAGATGCTTCATTAAGAACTTTTTGAAGATTGCAAAACCATTAGTAGAATTGACAAAAAAGGATGTATCCTTTGAATGAACCAAGGAATGTGAGTTAGCTTTCCAAACCTTGAAGTAGAAGCTCATAGAAACACCCATTCTACAAGCTCTTGACTAGTCCAGACCGTTCCATATAACGACTGACACATCCAATTTTTCTTTAGGAGCCATACTTACATATTTAGATGACCACAAATGTCCCTATTACATTCACTGTGCAAGTTGAAGTATTGCTGGTGCACAACTCAACTATACCACAATAGAAAAAAGAGTTAATGGCCGTGGTGTTTGCACTAGAGAAATTTAGGCACTATGTATTAGGCTATAAGGTATTTGTACACATAGATCATAGTGCATATTGGTTCCTTATGAATAAACCAATGGTGAGCCCTCACATCATACAATGGCTTTTGATCTTGCAAGACTTTGATCTCATGATAGTAGATTGTAGAGGCATCGAGAATGTTGTTGTCGATCATTTATCTCAGTTGTGATGGGACAACAAAGAGGATGAATACCCAATTTTTGATTACTTCCCTGATGAACTCCTCTTTGTAGGTGTAATAAATAATCAATCACCCATAGATACAAATTGGTATAGTAGCATTCTTACTTATCTTCTCACACAAGAAACACCACAAGGGCTAGATATTAAAAAGAAACAACATTTTTTCTACCGAGTCAAACATTTCATGGAAATCAATGGATACCTTTACAAGGTGTGTTCTAATGGCTTGGTCTAATGGTGTGTTCCCGATGCAGATCAATTGCCAGTTCTCCAAGATGCTCATGAGGGCCCTTATGGGGGTCATTATGTTAGGAGATGAACAACTATTAAAATCTTGCTCGTAGGATATTATTGGCCTACATTATTTTGGGATGCCCATCATTTTGTCAAATATTGTGAGTGCTACCAATGCAATGGGGGAATGACTGTTAGAATGGAGGGTTCACAATAATGGATTCAATCCTTAGAACCCTTTGACAAATGGGGTATTGATTTTATGGATCCTATTACATCCATGTCCAATGAAAAAGCATACATTATTTTTGCCATTGAATATTTTACAAAATGGGTAGAAGCAACTATTGTTACCAACTGTACACCATCTACCATTGCACAATTTATTCAACAAAAAATTGTAAATAGGTTTGGTGTGCCTCGTGCACATATTTCTAATAATGGTACACATTTTATAGATGCAACTTTTTAGAAGTTGATGTAATGCTTAGGAGTTGAACATAAACTAACTATACCATATCATCCTCAAGCAAATGGTCAAGCTAAAGTTATGAATAGGGAAATCACAAAAATTTTGACATGAACCATTAGCAAATATAGGCAAGACTAGAGCACCAAAATAAACGATGCTCTTTGGGCCTACCGCTCCACATGGAAACTCCCTATAGGTTATTCTCCCTATGAGTTAGTGTATGGTAAACTTCCAACACTTCCTATACAAGCTGAGCTTCAGACACTATCTACAGCATGTGACCTTAATCTTGACCTCAGTCTAGCATAGAAAGAATAGTTAATGAACCTTAACTTACTAGATAAAAATTGATTAACTGTCCTATCATCCAACAAGCTACACAAGGCCTTCAACAAACAACATCATGACCTCATAATTAGAAAAGTCAAATACCAACCAGGAGATAGGGTTCTTTATTGGAATCCCACACATGTGCCACAATGAACTAAATTTCAAACATTGTGGGAAGGACCTTATATCATTCATGAAACTTTTCCTTCAAGGGCCATGATTATCTATAAACCTAGAAGCCTAGATAAGAAATTATTGGTCAACATCCAGCAAACCAAACCTTTCCATATGCTCAAAACGCCCAGTACTAACACTACCTTTGTTGATGGATAGCCCTTCTCATTATTTCAAATCTCCTGCTTCCAACTTAGTCATGGGGGAGATGGCCACCAATGCTAATTATTCTAAGCCCTCAATTTATTTTTTCTTTTTTTTTACACATTTTTCATATTGACTTATTTTTTTTTTACGCCATTGTTAACATTTTTACTATTTCTTTCTCTGTTACATTTTGTTTAATTTATTCTCACTTGTCACATAATAAGTGCTCATGATGGTGGGTTGTACTATAATGGTGTTGATTGCTAATGTTTTGTTCTTACCTTTGAATTTTAATGTTAATGCTAAGATATGGTTTCTTTTTATAAAATAGGCAATGAGTCCATATCATCCATTTATCCATTCAACTTTATGGTCTCCCTTTGTTTTGGAAATGTAATGTCCCTTTTTCTAAGCAAACCTATTAATGAATTTGTGGCTTGGTATTCTTCAAATCAAGGAAAGATTCAAATGGATTGAAAAGGATGTGACTTCAAAGGGATTTGATGCATTTGTGTTGGCTATTCTCTTAGGTACTTGATTGTTTTTCATAGGTTTTTCATCATTCCGCTATCAACTAATATTAGGAAGTGGAATGAATCAAATAAGTCTTTGCATGGTGTAGTTCCCACTCAAAAAAAAACTGGTGGGAATTCAAAGAATACCCCTTACATAATAAAGGAACATGGACTACAAGCATTGGTTATGGCACTAGAAAGACATGTTACCCATGCTTGGATGTTCCCTCTAACCAAAGCTCTTTCTCACTTCCTACTTCTCTATTCTTCTCTTTTTGGGATGGCAATTGCTCTATGAAAGCATTCTTGTTGCTTCAAGAGGATAGGTTGGTCAAGTGTATTGATGCGAGGTCACTAGATGTGGTTAGTTTTAATCTAGATTTGACTAAATCTTATAAGTCACCCTAACCACATAATACACAAGGGACTTTACACAACCTTGATTTCAGAATTCCATTCCATTCTCTCTTCTCTTTCCGTATTGCTTCTCGTATTTCATCTCATTGTTGATTTTATGATTAGTCTATATCTTGGTTGACGCATTGTTATTCTTTGGTAAATTCTTGTGGGTGAATTCTTAACTATTATCCCCATATGTCATTCCTAAAGCCTACGGACTCTTTAGTTTGTGGATTTGTCAGGGCATAAAGGGCATGAGCTTGCTTTGGGAAGGATCCACTCACATTTCTTTTTGGAGCAATTGTTAAGTTCTTTCCCTTAAACATTTCTTGTAATCACCTATTTCTTGTTTCACCCCATCCATGACATCCATTTTTGTTTTTCTCTTCCCTTCTATGCATTTTTATTGGCTTTACCATTTCTATTCCTCTTATCATCCTTTTTTCTTTCATTTTCCATCCTATTGCTATTGGAGGTTTGCTCTTAGTCATGGGGGCCTGTGGCAAATTACTTATCTCACCCCTACACCTTGGGTAGTTATCACTTAGAAACCTCTAACCCAATATCTGCCATACCCACAACCTAGCCAAGGTGTTTCATATTGAGACAAGGTATCAACTACATTATATCTTATCTATCCTTGCTAATTCATGATTGTGTTGTGTGTGCAAATGAAAATCACATGAACAATGAACTAGGATAGGAAAGAGTACGCAGGATGGACTGGAGCTAGAGCATTGACATAAGGAACATGCTTAGTTATGTGGCCGTGGACGAACAACGATGTGCACCTTTTTAACATCAGCAACAATGCACCTCATTTTCTTTTCTCTCTCTCTCTTCAAGCTGTCAAATGAGGGACTAGATGTCATCTATGTACAATGTTCACCACAATGGTTATGAACACCAATGCTGTAATAAGTTTGTTGATCCATTCACCAGGCACTTTGAATCTATCATTCCATGTCACTGTTAGTTGTCATTCATTCAATAATCCCATACCTTCCCAATATTTTGTAAGGAACTCAAGGACGAGTTTTCATTTAGTTGTGGGGATATGATGAGTCACCAAATAAGTGATCTGATATCGGACCCACGATATTGGATCCTTGATATCAAATACACGATATCAAATGGGCCAAGCGACATTAGACATGTGATGTCGAAGCCTATCTTGTTGGCAATAAATAAGATATAGGGGCACTGGGTCTTGGAGAGTAAATTTTTAGTCCTTTAGCTGAACTCTTACAATTTTTCCTTCTAGAGTTAGAATTATTTTTGAGTGCCCGCAGTAGGAGTCATAGAGTGAAGGGATCTTTATTTGATCATTGTGTACCTGAGCACACCTTGTGTCCAAAAATAAAGATGAACTTTGTGATAAACCTTGCAGCATTTAGAATAGATTAATTATTGCACTTAATGTTGTTTACTATTATTTGATGCTTTCAGTAGTTAATTAATGTTATTTTCATAGAATTATTAATTATCAATTATCAATGAATTAGCACACTTAGCATGACCACTTTGAGCATACGTGAAAACTTGGTAACCCAGTAACGACTAGCATTTGGTAATCCCAGTAGTGTTACACTAGTTCAGGATGTGTCCAGAGAGCAGGAACGAATGTTGGTGTTAGGATTTGATTCACATTAGAGTTACAAAAACCCCTTAGTTAATTAAATATTTTCATTGGACACACTTAGGAGACCAGGATAGAAAATATAAAAAGAAAACATAAAAATCATATACCTCAAATTTACTTAACCATACAATTGTGCCTTATAAGTAAGCTTGGGAAGACAATGTCTGCATAACTCATCCTTGTTCTACATAGGTGCATAAGCACTTAATCCTAGAAGTTTTACCAAATTGCATGTGAATGCTCATATTCATATGGTTGGGCATAGGTGATGAGTGGCGAGGTACCCCTACACTCAACCATATGAATCAAGCATAGCACGCGCGATCTGGTCGAACTCTGCAGACTAAATGCCTAAACGCCACAAGGAACACTTGGGGTTAATCGTTCGTTGTCTTCCCAGGCTTGCTTGTATGTGTCACGGTGTATGGTTAAGCAAGTCTAAGGTATATGATTTTTTTGGTATTTTTCGGTTTATCTCCTATGCTAAACGGTGAAGGGTTGAGAAACTAAAACTAACTTTAACTACAGCACTACGTCCTAGCATCAGCATCCATTCCCACTTGCCGTACACACCTTGAACTGTGCAACTGTGGCTACCAAACGCTAATCGTTACTGGGATTACCACACATAACGCACGTGCTCGAAGCGATCGTACTGAGGCACTTAACTAACCTAAGTGTGATAAGCAGCCAATTCCTTGACTAGCCGTACACATCCGTAGATGCTCATAATCAAGTTGTACTTGTCCCACATTCTAGGAGGAAAGGGTGAGAGAATCTAATCACGATGAGTAGCCGATTCCTTGGCTAGCCGTACAAGTTCGTCAACACTCGTAACCAAGTCGTACTCATGCTGCGTTACTAGGAAAGCGATAAATAAAATTAATTAAACCTATCCATGCACTACAAGGTTTATCCACAAAGCTCATCTTTATTACCGTACACAACTTGCGTTCAGGTACAAAGCTGCTCGAATAAAGAACCGTTCACTTGGGGGACTCCTACTGCGGGCACATGGAAAATATTCTATCTCTGGGGTGATCAATCCGCCAGAGCTTCGCTACTTTACGCCTAGGATGTCGAATGAGGGGAGTGCTGCCTCTTATTTATAGATTTGGTGACGGACCACGATATCACGTACGTGATATCGCAGGGGATGCGATATCGTGTCGGCTGCGATATCGCTTACGCGATATCGCGGCTTGTGCAATCCATGTCGCATCAATAGGGGTACCTTACCATTCATCACCAAGAAAAACACTTTTCATCAAGTGGCCTTGCCAAGAACCTCATCCATGTTGGGTCCAACCCTATTTTCCACAATCAATAGCAACTGCTCTTCAAAAGGCTTAACAGCAACAAACAATAGGTCTTCATTCCATAGAGGATTGGAGCTACTCCTACTCTGAGCAGGACTTATCTTCAGAAATTGGTTGCCCAACTACAACTTGACACTAAGCTCCAAAAGAAACCTACTTTTGGCCCTATCTACTACAATGGCAAGGTCCTAAGCCTTAATCACATTCACCTTGACATACCATAGTTTTGGGAAAAAGTACACCTTGGAATTTATGTTAGTGACCCCTTCATCATTTAGAACAAAAGCATTAGAATGCCAATCTTCAAGAAATGCTTCATCAACCTAAGTACCCATCCAAATAGAAAGCATGAGCTCTCCTTTGACCTTGGTCTCTCCCTTGTTGTACTCAAGCCTATACCACTAGGGAGTTAGATGACTATCAAGAGGAACTCTTGTGGGTACCTCAGCCAAATCAATCATGGAAATCACCAAAAAATCATCCTTCCCAACTATCCTATCCTTGACAAAAACCTCTAGCAAAGAAGTCTGCAATCTCTCCTTGGAGAATGCAAACACTTGGTTCCACTCAAGATCATTCTTCTTCTCAAAAATCTTTGTGGTGTCCTTGTAGTTTCCAAACTTGACTTCACTATAAGCATTACAACTAGTACCAAGGTCCATAGATGTAGGCAAATCCTTGGCCTTGACCACCCTAACATATAGATACAACATCTTCTTCACCAAATCATAGGCACTAGAAGATTTATCTCTGGAACCCATACGGGGATTGGTTTCCTTAAAAAATCCACAAGAGTAGCAAAAGTAGAGGCTATTGGTGGCACTGCATGCATTGGGATGCTCTTGGGTTCTGCTCCTTTTTTTAGCAGCAGTTACAACTTTGCCAAGTTATTGTTGCTAAGAATTATCATGGTTTTGGTGACTCATTTTGAATTGAAGGTTTACCAAATAGATTTGAAAAATGATATTTTCTTAAGAATTTCTATCAAGATACTCACTTGACTTTACAAGTTAGATAAATAAGAAAAGTCTCCTAACAGTGGTATATAAAGTTTCATAATATTATGATACCTTAAGAATAGTGGGAATAAATTATTTTCTTGATCATATACATAGGTGACCTTATACTTATAAACAGTGACTTGCACTTATTCCTTTCTCAAAAGATTTAAGTAGAAGAATAGCTTACCCTCTTGAAAGGGGATGAAGATCCTTGTAAAGTAATGCCCATGGAATTCCTTAAAGATAGAATTTAATACATGTGCTAAAGTTATTTCACAAGCATGATGGTTGAAAAAGAAATGTTAACTTTGGTCTAAAAGTCATTGGATCTATAGTAAGGCCAATAAGGAATTATTATGGTAACTTAGCTACACTTTTATCTTATGGTAAGAGTGGTGAAGGTTGAAGCTACAACAAACATATTGATATAAAGTACCTTACTATTAAAGATAGAAATAAAGAAACATGAGGTTGATATTCAGCATATTAGTACTAAGTTGATTATTTTGATCCATGACTAAAGAATGACATACAATTCATGTGGATTATATGAAACATGTTTAATCCATATATAGTTTGCTTCTTACTCTTATATATACACCACTAAAGGAGTTTTGGATAATAATAGACATATCTAAAGTGCACATAAGGTTTATGTCATATCCATTAGAATAACTAAAGGAGAACCCAGAATGATTTATCAAACATCATTTGTAAAGAAATATCTCATAAAGTTCACTTAAGGAGTGTCATGTATTGTAATACATGGAAGGAAATATTTAAACTTGTGGATATGATCACCATGATTCATGTATTGAGACTATTTGAATTAGAGTTATAACTAGAGGCAAAGCATGGTCATGATATAGTTGTAAACATACAATGCTAATAAAGTGGGCCAAGTGGGAAAATGTAAGAATAAATGGTCCACTTTTCATAGGTATTGGTTAATTAAAGATCTGTTATCTTGTAACAGTCATTGTTATGATTACAATATTTTTAACACTACTCTAGTTATGGAGCATTAATGCTTCTATGATGGAGGGAAGCACTAGTGCCACTCCATTCAAGATTGTTGGGGTCCCTTTCCTAGCCTATAAAATGTGATTTTCCTATGCCATCAAGGTGAATCAAATCAGATACAAATAAGATCCAATTTAGTTGCAACAACAGGAATAGGCAAGAAGATCTTCAATAAAGCTCAATCTAAGCATAGTTCAACCTATGAAGGCTATCCAACTGTATTTTGTGTTTATAGAGCTTTTAAGATTCCACTATTCTACTTTCTTTTACCATCCATAAAATCATAACAACTTTAGTGTTCTCTTCCAGCTTTTGTGTTTCAGTTTTTACTTCTGAAAATTCCTATCGGTGGATGAAAGTATTTTATTTCTACAAATTTATTTTTTTCCATTCATAAAATTATATTTTGTTTTATCTAATGTTAATGAGCTAGATCTTTGAATATTTGGGCAATATAGAAATTCTTATTACTTTGGCTTAGCTCTGGTTAACAGGAAGATCATGAAATAAATTTTTTTAAATAGGGAATCCTGTTAAATTAAAGCAATCTTTAATCTTTAGTGCTTCTAGATTTTTTAAGTTGTCAATGGTGTCCGACAACTCATCTAAACTCCACTAGCTTTTAAGATACAATGTTCTCAAGTGCGAAAAATTTCCTATGGATGCTAGAAGCACTTTTAGATTTAACCATAAACCAAGCTACAGATCTTTCAGGCTTGAAAGGCTATACCACTATCAAGTAGTGTTTCTAGACTTAGACCCACTCAATTACCCAAAAGTAGGCTTGGACTTAGCAAAAATCTTAGACACTAACCAAAAACTTGGAATTGATTTGGTATGTTGAAAAGACTCACAAGAGTCTCTACAAATACATGAAATTTCATGTTAAATTTCAAGATTCACATCATAATAAAACAAAATATACTCAAATAGTGAGATTTAAATAAATAATAATAATTTAAAACCTTGGAATAATATATATTTAGGTATCTTGCAATGCTTCCAATAAACTTATCCAAAATAGGTAATGGATGAACAAGTGGAATCACCAACAATAAGAGAGCCACTAGAAGTGTTATAGAAAATAAAGGTATTTCAAAAAAGTTTAACAAGCTTACTAGTCTCTTTATAGAGAGGCTGTGCTTCATAGAGAGATTGTGCTTATAGTTGCACTCTTGTTTCAAACAAATTGTAGAAAACAAAAAAATAATAGAACCTTGCAAAAATATGAATATGGGTATTATATGTCAAAAATTCTAACATAATAAACATAATTCATAACATTTTATAAGTGAAACTATTACAATTTCACAACCATTGTCAAGATAATTGCTAATAATTTTTAATATTTAAATAGTAGTAATAAAAAATAAAATATATTATAACAATTCAATGCTAAATATCTTAGAATAATCAATTCTATACATCCATTAAATTTCTCTCTCTAGGTGCATAAATTCCTCATCACTATCTTCAAATTCTTTAGCTTTTTTATCAAATGAATCAGTAACTTCTATGACATTATAATTATAGTTTGAATCATTTACTCTTTCATTTTTCCTTCCTTTAATGTATAACCTTGGATTAGTATCAATTGGTGAAATATGTTGAATATTGTCTAAATTTATCACCTGTGATACCTTTCCACGAGCAAATTTTTCAAGAAGATGAGTATAATAATTTACATATACTAATCATTCAGCCTTTCTGGTGTAATGTTATGGCGTTTTCTATCTTGCATGGGATTAAACAAATTCCAATTTCTTTTACAAGATGAAGAGGAATATGGGTGTGATAAAATTTTTCTTGCTAGTCATCTTAAGTTAGGAAGATGAATTCCAAATATATCCCATCATTGATATGTATTTGATTAATGATAAAGAAGTATGCATTGATTCAAGAAAATTAAAATACAAAAATACATAGTTATAACTACTAAATAACATGCCTAGGTGCATAGTAATTATAGAATCAATTATATCTAAAGAAAATCCAATAGGACCATCTGGTGCTAAATACTTTGCTAATTTTTGATAAATCATAAACCTAACTATAAAGTCATCTGATAGTCTTTCAGTGGTTTTCATCAATCCATTTCCACTTCTTGATCATCTCCAATCTTTAAGCCATGTGCTAAAAATAATCTAGGATTAAGATAATGTGCTACTACATGAATTAAAAAGAATACCTCATCTTTTGCAAGTTAAATATCAACCTTTGTAGTTGAAAATTGTGTTGTATTTCTAGATTTAGTTTATTGATTTTGTTTTGTTATATTTGAATTAGATATGTAAAATAATTATTGGAAATATAATAATGAAAAAATTACAAATTTGATGAGAGAATAGTAGAAATTACAAATACCTTGACACAATAAATTAGAAAAAAATTGAAGATAATTAATACCTAAAATTGTAGGTTGTAATGAGTAGAGAGCAAGGTTGGATCTAGTAGAGAGCAAGTTGTGATGAGCATAGAGCAGGGTTAGATCCTAGCAAAATCACAACTTGAAACAACAAATAGAGGAAATTGCAAAGAGAAGTTAAAATGCAAAAGAATTGTTACATGTCAGATGCAAATAGTAGAACTTGTTGTTTTAAGTATTGCCTATGATAAGCAAAGAGTAGGGACATCAAAATGCAAATAGTATATCATAATGAATTAAAAAAAAGTAGATAATAATCTTGAGTGCAAAATAAATATCACATGAGTTATTATCTAAAATAGAAGGCTCTAATGAGTAGAGAGTAAGGTCAAATCTAGTGGAAAGTAGATTGTGATGAGCAAAGAACAAGATTAGATAAGAAGGGGGGTTGTAGGGGTTAGAAAAAATAGCATTTAAAAAGTAATTTTTAGGAGAGGAGGGGGGCAAGGTGAAGGTTGCATGATTTTGAAAAAATAGATTTTTTTGGGAAGTAGTGTTTAGTTGGTGGTCTTTTAGGGGGTTGCAAGGCTTCAAAAAATAGTGTTTAGTTGGTGGAGAATGTAAGGAGATGTACAAGGATGCCTTACAAAAAGGTAGTGTAGTGGGGGAGGGAGGGGTTTGCGATGGTACCCTACCAAATACTATTGTATAGGTGCTATTTCCTTTTTTGGGTGAAGAAAGTCTTTCATTTTTTGTGTGAAGCTTTCAAAAAGTTAAAAATGAAAGAAAGAAGGATAAGTGCTAACAAAAAAGTAGTGTATGGGGATGGTAGTATATAGATTTGAAGTGGGAAAAGGTGGGGGGTTGCAAGGATTAGAACTAGCTTAGTTATATATTTATAATATATATCTATAATTTGACCAAGAGAATCTTCTTCATCAACAAATAATAAGATATTTGAATCAAATATTTCACAACTTCTAGATGAAAAAAAATTTATGGATTATAATTTTCATGATTTCTAGATGAAGAACAAGATTTATTTATCAAATTTTTCATATTCACGAGATCAAGAATAAATTATTTACTTCATCTATCATATGTTGTCACTCTTAGTCAAATTTTTTCTTTTTTGTATGCTCTCATAAGCATTGCAAAGGATATCCATGCTACTTCGACCCTTGTTGTGGAGGAAAATAGCCTTTGATCTACCAAGGTATATTTTCCTATACTTTCTCCTTACTTGTAAGAAGCTGATGAGTGGCGAGTTACCCCTACACTCAACCATACGAAACGAGCGTTGCACGCGTGATCCGGTCGAACTCTGCAGATGGACTAGTTGTGGCACCTAGATAGTTAGCCTTAGGTCACAGTTCGTTGTCTTCCCACCTAGACTAGTATTGCATATGTCACGTATGGTTTATTCTAGATGAGGTGTATGATGTGTTTCTTAATCTATGCTACTCCTGAAGGCAGTGGAAAATAATATTAACTAAACTAAGCTAGGAGGAAAAGGGTAAGAAAATCTAATCTAGCCTAAGTGCAATGAGCAACCGATTCCTTAATCAACTGTACACATCTTGGACTTCGTGCACGACTATAACTGGGACTACCAAGCGTAGCTCTGAGGTACGCCACTGGGATTACCAAGCGTAGATCCCAAATACGCCACTGGGTTACCAAGCGTAGATCCTGGATATGCCACTGGGCTACCAAGTAGTCACACTTAAATGCTCATAACCAAGTCATACTCATTCCGCTTCTAGGAGTTTAAGGGTGAGAGACTAATCACGATGAGCAACCAATTCCTTGACTAGCCATACACATCCGTAGATGCTCGTAATCAAGTCGTACTCACACTGCGATATGAAAGTAATAAATAGTAGTAAATAAATAACAAATAAATAAACTAAGTGAATGCTGCAATGATGAAGTAATCTCGATCTTTATTTCCGGTCATGTGTGTGTCCAAGTACAGCACACTCGAATAAAGACACTGTACAATTACATTCACCACACTGCGGGCAGACACAAGAAAAAATCTAACTCTGGAGGGATCAAACTACCAGAGCTTCGCTACTCTAAAACTAGGATTCCAAACAAGGGAGAGCCGCATCTAATTTATAGATATGGTAGCGTACTATGATATCACGAACGCGATATCGTGGGGAAGACACGATATCGTGGTGGATGTGATATCGCGTATGCGATATCGCAGCCTATGCGAATCGCGTCTCATCATGCCCCCACAACTGAATAAAAACTCATCCTCGAGTTACAAGGAGAACAAGCTTTAGTGATTACACAGTGGATAGGTATGGGATTATTAATTGGAAAGAAAAATGGACTAATGCTGTAGTGTGGAAAGACACAACACAGAGAAAAAATACTACAACTACAAAAATGTGGAACTCATGTAGTTCCTGGTGGCGGTGGCTCCTCCATGGATGCTTTCCCTTTGTCACATGCTCCAAGCTTTGAAGGTTGACAATGTTGAAGAACATCCTAGAGCTTCTCCTCTTCGGTCCGGGGGTCCTGTGCCGTCCATGCTGATGCTCCGATGTTTGATGAAGTCAGCACTTCCCACGGATAGGGTAGTTGCAGAAACATTTGATTAGCCTTGACATACCATGCCGCAAACACCCATCGTTCCTCTTCATAGGCTCTAGCTTAGTCTTTGTATTCATGAAGCACTGTTAGCCATCAAGCCAAGTCGGTTGCCACATCTTTCTATCCTTGGTAGCTTTCTTTTACCATCGCAAGTTTAGAATTTGCGACATCTAGTTTTTCAGCCAACTTCTTTCGCTCTGCAAATTCTGCTTCATATTTGATATGGGTGGAAGCTACCTCCTGCTCAAGCTCTGACCTCGAGTGCCCTGCTATTAACATGGCCAGGTTGGCATATCGAAGGTTTGCCAACTCTATGTACTCAATCAAGTCTTGGATCTGCAGGTCCCGGTTCTTAATTTTCGCTTGGTGGACATAAGCATAAGTGTCCAATATGGCCCCCCAATCAATGTGCTGAGCACTAATGTTGTTGATTTCAGCTTTGACCATATGGATCTCCTTCTCTGGGATTTGTTTGTACATCCCCACCTAATCACGGAAATGCTCCTTCAGCTTCTCATGTCGTTTAACCTCATTCTGCCACGCGCTAATCTCGATGGCTGATTTTTGTTGAATAGCGTGTACCTCCTCCATTGAGAGGGTTCGATTTTCTCTGGCTAAATGGCTTACATCTCGGTTGACCCGAATGAACTGTTCTCGCAATTGATGAAAGTGTTCATTGAGAACATTCTTTTGTTTCTCCACAGAAGTCAACCGAAGATTATCTGCAACCATCTGCTTATTCTCTTCTTGTAAGGCCCTGAGTGCCTTAAGATGTGCATGAGTTTGCGCTTGAGCTACGGAGGCATCCCAAGTGGCCGCCTCCTTTTCTTTTGCCACCTTCTTATTTTTTGTAATTAGTTTTGTTAGTTGCTCGGTTCTAAAATTGTCTAGCTGGTTTGCGGGAACAAATTGCAAAGGATCCCATTGTGCTGCTTGTAAGGCTACGAGCTGCTCTTGTAGTTTCTGCATTGCAGCTGTAGCATGCTCTTCCCTTACTTCGGATAGGACCAGCTTCCCCTTTGTGGAAATGAGGTCTAATTGAATTGCTATTACATCCTGGGGGATGTCAAACAGAGACGTCAAAACTTGTCCTGTTTGAAGCAATCTGTCCAATGCATCCTCATGTTCTGCAGAAGTCATTGAGGTTTTGGCAATAGTTTGAGCATCCCATGCTCCTGAAAGATCTACCGGTGGTACAACAGGCACCTTAAAGGACTCTTTGATGTGGTCAACGACCACTTCAGCAGCTCCCACGGCATCCTGGTTTTGCATGACCACCACCGTGGCCCCTTCACCAGTCTCTAACTGCACTTGAGAAGATGTCGCGTGTCCAGAGATTTGTCATGATCATCTGCTTTTCCCTCCTCCTGTTTGCATTGATAACTCACTCCGTGTGCGATCTACTGAAATAGTAGGCTAGTCAGCATCATCGATGACGTGGAAGAGGTTTTCTTCATCATGACTTTCCCAACTAACCTTCTTGGCGATGGCCCTAAGATGGCTCATCGATGGTCTGTAGTCTTGCGGTGACGATTGATCCTAGCCTGTGCTGGGTCCTGCTTCTTGTTGTTGGCTGGGACTTGTGGCTAGAGGTTGACTGGGTCTTGCAAGTTGAGTTGCAGGTGATCCAGTCATCTATTCTTCTTCTTCTTCATCTGGTCCCAGCTCTTCTCCAGTGCTCTTTCTTGGAGCT
>MNCI01002249.1:674895-739714 GCA_015680685.1 Gnetum montanum
ATGCCTACGTGAGATTCTAATAGCCTATTGTATTTGCGTTAAGCTTGTAGTGGCCAATAGGGGTTCATCTTCATCGGGTAAGTTAGGCTTTCGTGTATTATGATGACGTTTTTTTTTTGTTCATGCTTATAGGAAACTCCCACTTCAGGTTGTATACTCCAACCTTCATCGTCATATAGCTCATTGGTTCTCCAATGAATTTCCTCACTAAGTATGGCGTTATTATCATCTTGTAGGAGAGGCATTTTTGTGTGTGAATTTATGCATGACTTTTTATAATTACTTTTTCTTTTTAAGAGATATATCGTTAAGTTCTTTACAGCGACCTTGAATGATATAACTAATCTAGATAACTAGCACCATCCCCGGCAATAGTGCCAATGATGAGTGGCGAGGTACCCCTACACTCAACCATATGAAACGAGCGTCACACGCGCGATCTAGTCGAACTCCGCAGATGGACTAGTTGTGGCACCTAGATAGTTAGCCTTAGGTCATAGTTCGTTGTCTTCCCACCTAGACTAGTATTGCATATGTCACGTATGGTTTAGTCTAGATGAGGTGTATGATGTGTTTCCTAATCTATGCTACTCCTAAAGGCAGTGGAAAATAATATTAACTAAACTAAGCTAGGAGGAAAAGGGTAAGAAAATCTAATCTAGCCTAAGTGCGATGAGCAACCGATTCCTTGATCAACTGTACACATCTTGGACTTCATGCACGACTACCACTAGGACTACCAAGCGTAGCTCCGAGGTACGCCACTGGGATTACCAAGCGCAGATCCCAAATACACCACTAGGTTACCATGCGTAGATCCTGGATACGTCACTGGGCTACCAAGTAGTCACACTTAAATGCTCGTAACCAAGTTGTACTCCTTCTACTTCTAAGAGTTTAAGGGTGAGAGACTAATCACGATGAGCAACCGATTCCTTGACTAGCCGTACACATCTGTAGATGCTCATAATCAAGTCGTACTCACACCGCGCTATGAAAGTAATAAATAACATTAAATAAATACCAAATAAATAAAATAAGTGAATGCTGCAATGATGAAGTAATCTCGATCTTTATTGCCAGTCATGTGTGTGTCCGAGTACAGCACACTCGAATAAAGACACCGTACAATTACATTCACCACACTGCGGGTAGACACGGGAAAAAATCTAACTCTAGAGGGATCAAACTGCCAGAGCTTCGCTACTCTAAAACTGGGATTCCGAACAAGGGAGAGCTATGTCTTATTTATAGATATGGTGGTGGACTGTGATATCACGTACGCAATATCGTAGGGAAGACATGATATCACGTACGCGATATCGCGGGGGATGCAATATCGCTGCGGACGCGATATCGCGTACGCGATATATCGCGGCCTATGCGAATCGCGTCTCATCAGAAGCAACATCCTCAAAGTATACATTGTTCTAAATATGGAAAACCACAATGGATATCGAGGAACTTTGAACATCAAGAGGCACATCCCACAATCACAGATAGGAAGGTCCAATGGCTAGGGTTCTTCAATTATAAAGCCAAAGGGTTGGACTCATCTTGCCATCCAATAGAGGCTTAGAAAAGTTTGCACAACCCAGGTTTAGGAAGAAGATGTTTATAGAACCTTTATTTGAGTGTGTTGCTCGCAGTGTGATGATTGTAATTGTACGAAACCTTTATTTGAGTGTGACATACTTGGACACATACATGATTAGCAATAAAGATCGAGATTACTCCATTATTGCAGCATTCACTTAGTTTTTAATTGTTTAATTGTTATTTTTATTTATTGTTTTTTACATTGATATTTCTTCATCATCATTTGCTATTCCTATTATTAAATGCAGAATGAGTACGACTTAATCACAAACATTTAAGTGTAACTACTTGGTAACCTAGTAGCATGTCTAGGAGTGCTCAAGTAATATTCACTTGGTAATCCCATAAGTAGTACATGAGGTCCAAGATGCACACGGATGATTAAGGATGGATGCTCATCACACTTAGGCTAGTTTAGATTTTTCTTCTTATTGCTTATTAGCTTAAAACAAGATTATTTTCCATTGTCTTTAGGAGTAGCACTAGTTTATGATCACATCATTCACCTCACTCTGGACTAAACCATACGTGACTAAGTAAATAATAGTCCAGGTGGGAAGATAGCAAACTGCAATCAACATGTAACTATCTAGATACCACAACTATTCCATTTACAAAGTTCAACCGAATCATGTGTGAACACTCGTATTCGTATGGTTGAGTGTAGGGGTACCTCACCACTCATCATTGGCACCATTGCTGGGGAATAATGCTAGTTATTTAGATTAGTTACATCATCCAAGATCATTGTAATGAAGCCTTGACAATATATCTTTTAGAAAGAAAGTAATTGCAAATAAGTCACACAAAAATTCACAACAATGTCTCTCTCACAAGACTATGATAACGCAAAAACTAGTAAGGCAATTCATTAGAGAACCAATGAATTATATGATGATGAAGATGAATTTTGGAGTACTCAATCTTATGCAGGGATCCCCTATGCTCATAAACACCCCAATGGTATTCAAGGACTCTTGTCATCCAACTCTAACACTCTTTCGACGTCAGGTCATGACACGAATGACCATCTTTCAAGGAGTCGACATAGAAATAAAAATCAAGGCCATGGGCAAAGTTAGAAATGCCAACATGAACAAAGACAACATCATCCCAACTCATAAATTCATAACCTACCTAATGACAATGCACCGCTACTGGCCACTAAGAGCCTAATGCATATCCAAGAGGCTATTTGAATATCTTGCAGGCATCGCAAGGAAAGTCATCTACCTAGGCTTGATTTAAATAACTTTTCCAAGTTTTTAGGAGGCTATGATTTATATCTACAACATCATTTGCAAGCCTTCTATGATGCATGTGCATGGAACAGCATTGATAATGGATGGAAAAAACTTAAGCTCTTTCCTATGACACTCGTTGGCCAAGCAAAAGTATGGTATAGGTCTTTAAAACCAAAATTAATTCAATGTTGGTCGACAATGGTAGAACTCTTCAATGAAAGATATCGAACCTATGTAAGAGTGTTAGCCTTGAGGGGACAAATCCAAGAGTGGAAACAAGAGCAACATGAACCCTTGGACATGGCCTTAGAGAGATATTACCCTTTGTTAAACAAGTGCCTAGGCCATGGGTTCTCTGAAGAAAGGCTCATGTACCACATCATGGGTGGGCTCCGTAATGAAATAAGGGAGACCTTGGGGATGTATGCCCCAGGTCAACTATATGAACTACGAACCCACTAATTCCAAGAGCTTATTAAGAAGGTAGCAAAAGAATAAGGAGAAATAGCTAAATGGGAGAATGTTGAAGGCTCTCAATAGGACCAAAATCTCAAAATAGCAAAGGTCCATGATCATGAAAAGGAGAAATCAAGTCACCTCAAGGAGGTGGAATCATCTTTGTCAATACTACAATCACTAGACGAGATTAAGGTAAAGATCAATAAGATGATAGACTGGGTACACGAAAAATGTGGAGAATATGCCAACATTATTAGAGGTCGAACCATGACAAACCAATAAACAGGACAAAACACCACTAGACAATCAAAAAGAAGGGTTGAAGAAAATAAGGAAAAGAACTCAACTGCAAATCACCCGTATCAATGTGACATTTTCCTATACAATCACCTCAAAGGCCAATGTCCAATCTTGTCACATTTACATGAGCATTGGGGAGGACTGTTACATCCATATTTCATACATAAATACCAGTTTCAACTACAGTGGAAAAAACCCCATTCATGGGGGAGGCCACCATGAAACTGGTCACACCCTTCATACCATCCAAACCCAAGAGCTTATTATGTTTAGCATCCTATTTTTCCAACTATGTTAACATTCTCTATTTCATCACATCATTATCATTCTCCTAAGTACTATCAACCCACGTCCTCTCCAACAAGATCACCACCTCATGTTCATTGCACTTCTTCTTGCTCTCCATATTCTCATCATTCACCTCCTTCTACATCACCACCAGTCATGCCAGAAGGTTTTGCACCATAGCACCAACCCACGAATGTTACTTGTGCTACTACTATGAACAACAATGGAGGTCCTCCACAATGTCAAAAGCATCCTTTCTTTAGACATGACCGAAGAAAGAGACAACACGATTCTAAAACCACTGCATCCTCCAAGCCAACACAAGTTCAACGTTGTGATGCATCTACCTCCTCGAACTCAACACCTCCTATTACCTTATCAAGGCCACCAATCAATACTCCAACTAACATGCGGCCCAATGAATATAACCACATAGGGAGACATATTGATCCTTGCATACCATCTTACAATCATGGGTGCCATAGTGGGTCAACTCCTTATCACTTAACCACATCTTATAATTTGCCCCACTATGCCTACTTTAATCAAGTGTGTGAACCCCAATTTGGGTACATTCCTGCCACCACATCAATAGACACCCAATGGTTTGGATATGACCAGACTCCAATATTTCCCACATGCATGGATCCACATTTTCCATTTATTAATTCTATCCATGCTCAAAAGTCTCATTATGGATGATATACTCCATTCTAACAAGTAGAATTAGTAAATGGTGTTTTTCCTTTTCTTTGATTTTACAATTTTTTATTTTCTAGTTCTTCATTTTTAATTTGTTGTTTTCTAATTTTTTTATTTCTAATTTTTCATCTTTCAATTTTTTGCTTTATCTTTTTGTTTGTCATTTTATCTTTTTATGCGTAATCTCATCTATGAATAAAACACTTATGTGACTCATTGGTCGAGGTGTTGTTCTATGCTATTAAGTCCCAAGTGATTACTTTTTTGGATAGTGAGCCCACAACATCCACCCACTCATTCTATTAATAAGAGGTTCTACTCTGGGAACGATGATATTCTTGTCATTATTAAAACTTAAAGTAATTTTGTGCTCATTATGCCCAGAGCGAAAAATGATGGACTAAGAGGGAATGGCCATGGTGTGACATGAAGGGAACTTGTGAATTCTTTTTGATGACATTTGTAGGTGCTATCATGTAGCCTAGTTGTACTAAGATCCTTGTAGATCTAATGAAAAATGGAAGTAAGAGTAATAAAGGCACTCAATAAAGAAACTCAATACTGTTCTGGGGGTCGAAAGACATGCACCCATTCCTGAAGGTTGGTGGCTTCTCCAGTTCACTATTGGAAAGGACAAAGTGCCAAAGTGGGTAAAAGAAAAAAAGAGAAGATAAAAGCAAAGAAAAGAAAAGAAAAGAAAACACCAAAGAAAAGACCAAAGAAGAATGTGTTGCAAAGAAATTCCAAATCTCTCCTCTCTTGGACAAAATGCCAAGTGATCATACACCTTGGTGTCATAGTGCTCTTATGGTTGTCCATCATTGAATGAAACAATGTGATGTCATTGATCAGAGGCATGGACTTGGTCTTGATGTTGGAGCAATGGGCTAATGACACATTAATCATTCCCTACACTCAAGATTCATTATGCTCAAGGTCAATTACCTCCTGTCTCGATCTCTACAATCCCTTCTATGATTCATTTCATCTTGATGTTCATGTATTTTTGACTTGTGTTTTGTGTAGCATAGAATTCATACCTCATCATGGTGGTATTTACATGTGTGTGTGTGTGTGTGTTTTTTTTTTTTTTTTTTGAACTAGTTCAAATTACATGTAACCCTTTTAGTACCTACAAACATTTTTAGGTGTGGTTACGTAAGGGCATGATAGGTAGGAACCTACATTGGGGAGGATCCACTTGTAACTTTTGCAATTTGTACTCTTTGCACATCACCACATCATCTTATAACCTTCAAGTACTACATTGCTAAAATTGTTCTTTCCTTTATCATCATTTTAATTCAAATGTTCTTGTACACCACTACATGTCCTTTTTCCTCACCTTACTCACAAACTTCATTGTAGAATTCCACTTCATTACACTTCTGGTGCCTTTCAATCTCTTCAGTGTTATCCTAAACCTTTTGGATTAACCTTAAATCCTTCATTTTTGGCCTTGGAAATTCAAAAATTTATCAATTTTTCCAAGTACCCTATTTTCAATGGGACACGATATCAGGTTTGCGCTATTGGGTATGCAATATCACGTCTATAAAAACTACATATAGGGACCCCACCATGCATGTCAACATCATTTTTCATTGTTCATGCAATTGGAGTTAAAATTTTATTTCACAAATTCTGATGCTTTGAGCACCTATCATTCCAACTTCCATATCTTGCTCATTAATGCTCCAATTCTCATTCCAATCGAACATATCTAAACCTGAAGTGTTTAACTTAGTTGTGGGGGAAGGGTACGCTCCAAGTTGTGCATAGTTTTTTTCGAATTCATCATTTTCCAAAGGATATCATAAGGGGTAAATGACCTTAAAAATGTTTAAAAATTTTGCCAAATTAATTTTATCCCTTCACCCATACCATGAAAATTATTTCTTTTTGGAGTCACCTAATCAAATTGGGGCCAATATCAAAACTTTTAGGGAAAATTGTTGTAAAATTTTCTGACTCTGAATCACACTAGATAAGAAATGAATTTATTAAGGTAAGAAGTAAGGTATAAATCAAATTTTGTAAATAGCCTTACTAATAGACAACTCTGTGTGATTGCAAATGGTCCCTAAAAGAGAACAAGAAGGACCTTCTCAGGGTGCATCCAAACGGCCAAGGAGAGGCAGAGGCCAAGCGTCTCTTGAAGAACATACAAAGTAAGAGGCACAATCATTCAGCATCCATCAAGAATCTCCTATTACTGTGCAATTGGGACATGTCGAAGGTGGAGACAGCAGAGCACCTGAATAGGGACAACATCTCACATTGTCTTTGGAATGTGTTCAGGCAATTCATGAAAGGTCCACATCAGCAGCTATGATTGTGGAACTTAAATTTGGACCTTTCAATGAGTTTGCTCCTAAAGCAATCAAGGACCAACTTAAAGGGTCTCCACTGTGGCCTATTCTCTCTAAAAGTGGTGATTGGTACTTGGGAGAAATGTACTAATTTTGGCATAATAAAGAAGAAGGAACCACCATTGATATTGCTGATATTTCTATTGATTTCTCTACCAAAGCCATTTCGGAAGTTCTAAATCTTCTGAATATAGGGCCAAAGGTTGCTCACTTGTCCACTTGTTTTGATGCTGATGTGTGAAAGATATGGTTGAAAAGGACATACAACAAGGAAGATAAAGCATATGGAGAGCTTACACATAAAAAGAAAATCTACTTCAAAATTGGCACATATCACATTTTCCCAACAAAAGATTTAAATAGAATTTCCATATATGCAACTAGAGGAAGTGTCATCTTGATGGGCAAGGTTACTGCCAACCTACCCCATCTATATCTTACAGAAATTTTGAGGTAATTTGAAGAATGTAAGACGAGGAAGTTCAAATTTCCCTTCCCTTGTCTCATCAAGAAGTTGTGCTGACATACTAGAATTTTGGGGTATACCAATGATGTCCCCAGAAAGGCCCAAAATGCATCATTCACTGAATTACTAAAGCCACCAGCCCTAAGGAAAAGTGCTGGTGAGACAGTAGAGCCTGAGTAAGAATAAGAAGCGGGGCCCAGCACACAACTTATAGGCCAACAACACCAGCCACAACCGCTGCTACAAGACTATCAACCATCAATGAGCCATCTCAGGGCCATTGCTGAAATAATTAGTTGGGGAAGCCATGATGAAGCCAATCTCTTCATGGTCATTAATGATGTTTTACGACCCACGGTCTCAATTGATCGTGCATGGGGTGTGGTGTCTATCCAAACAGGAGGAGGGGAATCACACTGGTCATAACAAATCTCTAGAAACGCTGCATCTTTTCAAGTGTAGTTAGAAACTGGTGAAGGTGTCACAGTAGTGTTCATGCAACACCAAGATGTAGGGGAAGCAACAGAAGTGGTCACAGACCACATAAAAGAATTATCTAATGTCCTTGTTGTGTCATCGGTAGATTTTACAGGAGCATGCGATGCTCAATCTTTGGCCAGTCCCTCGATGACTCCTACAAAGCATGAGGATGTTCTAGATTAGTTGCTGCAGATAGGACAAGTGATGACATCCCTTAAGATGTCATAGTAACTCAGTTAAACCTCATCTCCACAAAAGGGAAGCTGGTCATGGTAGAGGTCAAGGATGAGCATGCAGAGGAGGAGTTAGAAAGACTCCAAGAAAAGCTTATCATCCTACAAGCTACACAACGAGATCCATCCTAATTTATCCCTATAGACAGACTAGAATCCTTCTAGATAGAGTAGCTAAATAAATTCTTAGAGGAGAATAAAAAAGTATCTGAGGAAAAAGGGAGAATTGATTAGGATGCTTCTAAGGCACAAGCTCAAACGTATGCACACACCAAAGCACTCAAGACCTTACAAGAAGAAAATAAACACCTTGCTGCTAAAAATCTCCGATTGACTATATTAGAAA
Source organism: Gnetum montanum (assembly GCA_015680685.1). NCBI lineage: Eukaryota > Viridiplantae > Streptophyta > Gnetopsida > Gnetales > Gnetaceae > Gnetum > Gnetum montanum. The sequence goes on from MNCI01002249.1 coordinate 683,385, forward strand.
GAGAAAAGAATGTTCTCGAGGAAAATTTTTAGCAATTATGAGAAAAATTAATAAGGGTCAACTAGGATATGAATCACTTGGCTAGAGAAAATAGAACCCTCTCAATGGAGAAGGTACACGTAATCCATCAAAAGGTGATGATTGAAATAAGCACATGGTAGAATGAGGTCAAGCAACATGAGAAGCTCAAAGAGCATTTCAAAGATTAGTGGGGATGTACAAGCAAGTGATTGAGAAAGAAATCCATATGGCCAAAGCCCACATTAACACACTCAATGCTCAGAACGTTGACTAGCTGGCCATATTGGATACTTATGTCTTCATCCATCAAGCTAAACTGAAAAGTCAGGACCTATAAATATAAGACCTCATGGAGTACATGGAGTTGGCAAACCTATGGTATGCCAACTTGGCCATGTTGATAGTAGGATGGCTGAGAATAGAATTGGAAAAGCAGGTAGCAACCATCTACACAAAGTATGAAACAAAATTTGTTGAACACAAGAAGACGCTACAGAAATTAGAAGTGGAAAATTTTGAATTAGAGGTGGTCAAGACTAGCTACCAAGAATAAAATGATGTCATAGCAGATTTGACTCAATGGCTCACAAACTACCAAGAATGCAAGGACAAAGCTAAAGCCTATGAAAAGGAATGACGACTATTTGTTGCTTGGTATGTCAAGGCCAATCAGATATTCCCGCAACTATCGTGCCCATGGGAGGTGCTAACTCCATCAAACATTGGAGCATTAGCATGGACAGCATAGGATCCCTGAACTAAAGAAGAAAAGCTCTAGGCACTTCTTCAAAGACATCCATTTCCAAAACCTAGAGCACAAGATAAGGGGAAGAGACCCATGGAGGAGCCACCACTGCTAGGAACCACATGAGTTCCAAAAAAATTTATTTTTTGTAAATTCTATGTTTGTGTTCCAATTTTTTTTTGTTTAATTCCACACTGTGGCATGAGTAATTCTTAGTTAGTCAATAATCCCATACCTATCCACTGTGTAGTCAATCGAACTCATTCACATTTTTTCTGACTTGAGGACGAGTTGTTATTTAATTGTGGGGGTATGATGAATTATGTTTTGCTAGGTCCTAATATCAAATCCTTGATATTAGGTACACGATATCGCAGCCTAGATAATGATATCGAATACACGATATCGTGATTCCTGTGTAGGCCTATAAATACCACATTCAGGCACATAGGAAAGAGGGAGTCAGTAAGTGTAAGTGTAGAGTCTTTTTTGTCAATTTTCAATTTGTTTCAGTTCTTTCCCCAATGCATGCTCACAATGTGATGATTGTAATTATACAAAACCTTTCTTTAAGTGTGACATACTTGGAGACACACATGATCAACAATAAAGATCGAGATTACTCCATCATTGTAACATTCACTTAGTTCTTAATTGTTTAATTATTATTATTATTATTTATTTTCTTCATTAATATTTCTTCATCATCATTTGCTATTCCTATTATTAAATGTGAAATGAGTACAACTTAATCATGAATATTTAAGTCTAACTACTTGGTAACCTAGTAACGTGTCTAGGAGTGCTCAAGTAATATGCACCTGGTAATCCCAAAGTAGTACACGAGGTCCAAGATGCGCACAAATGATAAGGATAGATGTTCATCACACTTAGGCTAGTTTAGATTTTGCTTCTTATTTCTTATTAGCTTAAACCAAGATTATTTTCCACTGTCTCTAGGAGTAGCACTAGTTTAAGATCACATCATTCACCTCACTCTGGACTAAACCATATGTGACCAAGTAAATACTAGTGAACTGTGATCAATGTGTAACTATCTAGATAACGCAACTAGTCCATCTATGGAGTTTGACCAGATCATGCACGAATGCTTGTATTCAAATGGTTGAGTGTAGGGGTACCTTTCCACTCATCAACTACTTCTATGTTTGATGATCCCTTGAACCTAAGTGTGAAGGGGAGATGGATTTCATCACAAGACTTCCAAGAGTACAAGGATATTCTAGCATCATTATGGTTGTAAATAAGTTCTCCAAGTATGTCATCTTCATCCTATGCTCTACCTCCTACACAATTGAGGATGCAGCATCCTTTTTTTTTTTTGACAACATCATGCACTACATTGGATTATCATTAAGCATCATCTCTAATCATGATTTCTGATTCACAGATGAATTTTGGTGAAAGCTATTTCTAATGTTGGAAACAAATCTACAAGTGCCCTTGGGGTACCATCCACAAACATATGGTTAGAAGGAAAGAGTTGACAAAGTTCTTGAGGAATATTTCTGGCATTTCATTTAGTTCAATTAAATGAACTACGTGACCTTACTACTTGTGTCTCAATTCAATTATAACATTCAGAAATCCTTATCCATAGGGTTCTCTCCAATGATGTTGGCCTTAAAGAGGCATCCATCAATTCCTCAACTCATGGAAACCTTCCATAGAGGTTTTAATTCTTCAAGGGCTAAATTTGTCAAGTCATGAACAGATTGCATTTAAGTTGCTCAGTTATACTTGCAAAAGTCAGTGCATCACATGAGAAAGAAATCGATAACATGAGAAGGCCATTAGAGTTTATGGTTGATGAGTGGACATTGTTGAAAATGGATTATGTCAGGAAAATGAAGCTAAAGATGCATGCTAGTTAGAATTTTTAGGAGTTTGAAATGCAAGATAGGAAGGAGTAGATGGTGTTATCTGTAGTGCTAGTAGTATGGTCATGTTAAATGTTCTTTATATGTTTAGGGATACATTGTATGCTTAGGGATATTATGGATTTGTAGTAATGAGTTGTTAGCCTAGCAATAAGACACTTGATTTGGAAGCTCCAAGTAATGGGCTCAATTATCTGACATCTACTTTAGAGGGAAGAAAATGTCTAATTAGTCATTCTTGAAGCATTTTGTTTATGGATGAGAAGTCAAATCTCCATTGATTTTTTTAGGCCATATGCTCTCAAACACTTTATGTATAATATATATATATATATATATATAATCTAGTTCAATGTTGTCGCTACCCTTACATGAAGCCTCTCTTCTTTTATGTTTCTCTTCATTTTTTCCATCCTTCTTGTCTACTTATTTACCTCTTCTTTGCAATTACTTTTGTTATTGTTTTGCAAAAATTTTGTTCATGCTATATTAGTCTTTCATTTGGCACTTGTTGAATATAGTGGTTTGTTGTAGACATTTTTTTTTCTTTCTGCTATCTTCTTTTTGTAGTTTTTTTAGTGCTTACTATTCTTTGTCAGAGATTTGCAAAGTTGTTATGTAGGAAGAAAAAATTGGTGCAGAATGTACAATTTTAGAAGAAGCATGAGTAGGCATAGGTTGGTAGAATAGTTTTAATTTTATTTGTAGTAGTCTATTAAGGGGTTGTGGGTATTATCTTTTTATTTTTATAAGGGATATATGTTTTAGTTGTTGTTGTTTTTCATAGGTTTTTTGTTCAATTTATGAATTTGTTTGGGGTTCTACTTTTATTATTATTTTAAGGGTGTATGTAGTGTTACTTTTGTTTTTTTAATTTTTTCCCCTAAATTTTAGATAAGTTGGGTTTATACTACGTAGAACATATCTCTAAGGTAGGGATGTGAAGTTCAAAAAGGGTGTTCATACTAAGCTTTGAGCCCAACAACTTCAAGTATAAATGTGTATAAGGGAATGAATTGGCAAAAAAAAAATTTGGGATGTGAGAGGTTTGTAGAGTAGTTATTTAAGGGGTGCATAGATTGTATGATTAGGATTAAATATGTGGATATTAGGGGATGCATAAGTATATATTGAAGTGTTAGTTTTGATTTTTTTCTTTCTTAATAAGTTACTTCTTCACTTCAAAAAATTGTTTGGGATGTGAGAGGTTTGTAAAATAGTTATTTAGGAGGTGTATAGATTTTATGTTTAGGAATATATGTATAGGTATTATGTTGTTCTTATGGTGATGGGTATATATTGTAGTGTTTTTTTTAAATGGAAATTAGATGTTAGCATAGTGGTAAAGATTCTTGATTTCAAAGCTTAAATTCATGTATTCAATTCTTATAGGTAATGCTAGGTTACATAGGTTGAATTTTATTATATATCTTATATAGTCATGTGTAACTATCTTATAATCATTGCAAGGTTTCAATGCCAACCCCACCCTTTTTTTATAGGTTATGTATTCAATTAAGGAAATTGGTTAGGGGTATAAGTTATATGTTGTTGTTGTAAGGTTGTATGGAGTGTTTGTTTCCCCTCCTCCACCACCCCAATCCACACACACCGCCCTCGCAACCCCACCCCCCTTCTACATGTATTCTTTTTTGTTGGTTTTTAATGAGACGTTAGATTGGTGGTAAGACTTTTGATTCAAAAATTCAAATTATAAGTTTAATTCTTGTAGGTAATAGTGAGTTATAAAGTTCTAATCTGACTACCTCTTCCACCTCCTTTTTATTTCCATTAATTAAGGGTTAATTTCTTTTAGCTTTATCTCCTCCCTTCCCTTTCCATTAGTCAAGGTGTGTGGTTTACATCCTACAATTACAAATTCAATCCTAATGGTTAAGATATATAAGCATCATGTAAAGCTTAATTAAAACTAAGTCTAATAGATCTCATTATAAAATAAGGTGCAAGGAAATGCTTGAAGCCATAAACAATTTCTTAGAACCATGGTGAAAACCGTAGGATGATTTTTATGCTTTTCAATAACAATAGTCAAAGAAAACTAAAGAAAAAAGGTTGTGAAAGCACATAAGTCATCCCTTAAAAGTTAAATAAAGTAATTAATGAGCCCCAAGTACCCTTGAAAAATGCATTTATCAAAAAATTGAGCAAGGCAAACTTGGCCCCAAATAATGTACAACGGCCCCTATCCATTTCTATAAGTAGGTAACTAATGAGCGATGAGGTACCCCTATGCCCAACCATATGAATCACAAAGTGTTCACACATGATCTAGTCAAATTCTACAGAGTTCATCATTTCTAGTGCACTAGCCCTTTAGGAAGTGAATCTAGCCTTAAGTTCAATCGTTGTCTTCCCAATTACACTTGTGACATTCGTTGGTGTGGTTAAGTGTAACTGAGGCATTCAATTTTTATCATTTTTTATGTTTTATAGATCGGTGCTCAAATATGGATAAAAGTAATTTGATTAACTAATCTAAATTAACTAATTTACTAGCATTTAACTAACCCTAACATAAGTATTTGTTCTTACTTTCCATACACATCCTAAACCCACATATCTGCCACTAGGCGACCAAGCACTATGCTACTAGGTATACCAAGTAATAACACTACTGGGATTACCAAGCGAATATGTGTTATGCTCGAAGCAATCGTACTTATGTATTTAATTTATCTAGCTTTATAACCTCATTAACTCAACTGCTGGAAAATATTTGTGAAATAATTGAGAATAATTAACAACTAATTGAAAACATTGAATGCATAAATAAAATAGCTAATCTATCCAAAGTGCTGCAAGGTTTATTAAAAAGTTCATCTTTATTGCTGCACACACTATCATGCTTAGGTACAACAATGCTCGAATAAATATTTGTACACTCAATGACTCCTACTGCAAGCACTCAGGAAAAATATTCTAACTTTTGAATGGAAAAAATGCAAGATCTTCACTACTACTGAAATCAAGATTGCCATAAATGCAGCTGATAGGTGTGTATTTATAAGCGACAGATAGATGCTACATCAATGAGGCCTCATCGACATAGGGTGAGATGCGTTAATGAGGCCTCATCAACACGATCGACTATGTCAACTAGGCCTCGTCAACGTAGTCAACCAACAACAACTCATCATATCCCCACAACTAAATGACAACTCATCCTTGAGTTCTTTTACAAAATTGGGAAGGTATGGAATTATTTACTAACTTTTCTTCAACAAAATAAACTAACTTTGACAAATAATGGAGTTCCTAGGTGTACGAATCAACACACTACAAAAATGATGGTGTTCAAGACACAAAATTAAACACCATGACACAAATCTTCAAAAATTAGACAACACGTTCCTTGATGGTGTGAAGCTTATTGGAGAAAATCAAACAGTCTCAGGTGGAGGTGGTTCTTGAGGATCTTAGGAACCCTCACTAGCTTCACACACTGGCAATAGTTGAGGTGACTATGGTTTTCCTGCTACTATTGCAACTTCAAGCAAGACGTACAAAGCATCCAGTAGTGCTTTCATTGTCTCCTCCTTACTCCTAGAATCATGCACCATCCACGTAGCTTCCCTAATTTGGGTTGGAATGGGCACATCCCAAGGACATGAGATCACTAGAAATAACTCCTTGACATTGACGAAACAAGTAGCAAACTATTTGCATTTAATGTCAAATGCTCACACTGCGTTCTTTGGCTCCTGGTAGTCATTCATCTATCTAGCTAGGTCCTCAGTGATGGATCATTAATCTATGAATCACCCTTTGAGGACTTCAAGTTTAGCGTTAGCAATCTCAAGCTTTTGCTTGGTGGCCTTGTGGTATTTGAACTTGGCCTTCTATAGCAAATACGAGCTAGCCACTTGTTTCTCTAATTTTGACCATAGCTATCTAGCTATTAGCATATCTAGGTTTTCGTAATGGAGAGTGGTCAACTCCATACACTCTATCATTTCTTCAATTTGCAACTCCTTCAAGAGGATCTTTGCTTTATTATAGGTGTCAATCCCATCAACGATGGGCTACCACATCTCTCTTCCTTACTGGAGTTGCTAGAGGGTTTCATTCACTTTTTCCTTTACCATCTAGATTTTTTTTTCATTAATTTCCTTTTGCAAACCAACTTGGTCCCTATAATAATTTTTCACTCTCTCAAATTTGAGAGCTTTGTTCTTCTAGGTGGTGATCTCAATGGCAAACTTTTGTTGCAAGGTGTGTACCTCCTCCATTGACATATTACAATTCTCCATAGTCAATTTTCTTAGTTTAGTATTTACCTTAGCAAGCTGCTCCTTCTGTTGATGAATGAACTCTTGCATTTGATCTTTTTAAGCATCAACATTTTGTAGGTGATGATTTTACGTAGTCAATGCTTCATTCTCTTAGTGTATCTGATTCAAGTCCTTTTTGATTAAGTGTGTTTCAGCTTCTACCATGAACTATTTAAAGATGGTCATTACTACTTCCTCCTCAACATTTTGAAATCATTCTTGAAGCTATTTGATAGCTTCATCTCTTATCATTGCTAGGCTAAGGATTGCTTGTTCTATAAGTTGGGCATGAAGTTCAGCAACCTCTATAGCCAAGCATTGATTTTGCTCTTGATTTGTTTCTAGTTGCCCCTCCAAAATGATGCATCTGCCCCTTGCATTTAGCAGCTCCAACTAGGTTGTGATGATGTTCTCTGGAAGATCGAAGATGTATGAAGTCAATTGCCCAGTTCCTACCAATCGTTCCAACAACTATTTTTGTTTGGCTACGTCCAATTTTCCACTATCCATGCCTACTGATGTCTGCACATCTTGGAGTGTAGATACATCTACTATAGACATCATGGATGCATTCAATGCTTCATCTACACAATTAGCTACAACTTCTGTTACGATCTCCTACCCCTAGTGCTACATCACCAAAACAGTTGCCTCTTCACCTTCCTCCAACTGCACTGACAAAGTGGCAGCATTCCTAGAGATTTCTAGGAATAGATGGTATGTTCCTAGTGACACTGTTACCTCTCAAGTGTTGGGATCTGACCTCAAAGGTAGCTACATTCTTTGGGCTAAGAAAATGGGATCACCTCTCTTCATTTGGCTAACTTTTTGGGCTACCTCAATAAGGTGACTCATCATTGGCCTATACACAAATGAATCTATCCCACTCATTCCTACTTGTTGCTCTTGTTCACTCAAGAGTTGTTCTTGGATTTGTCGTAGATGCTCAAGGACTACGTGGGCCTCCAATATTGTCTCCTAAGTAGGTGGTGGTGGCAACAGCTCCTCTTCTTGACTAGTTTTTGGCATCTTATCCTTCATGATTTTCACCCATGAGGCCATGGGAGCATGCCTAAGAGTATCATTAGAATAGAAAAAAATGTCTGCCCTCTTGCAAAGTTTCCTGATAAGGCATGAAAATGGCAGGGTCTTCCTTCCATATTCATTCTCCTTAAAGCATTTTTTGATCTCCAAATAAATTAGTTGTGGAAGGTTAACAGGAAATTTCCTACTTGGAGTAGCACATGCTTGGATGAATAAGGTAGTCACCTTGCTTGACCTCACTATTGGATTGAGGTGATAGGTCACTATCTTGAAATAAATCTGCTCCGCTAGTGTGAGTGTACCATACTCCTTACGGTCCATCCTGTAGCATTGCTGGGTCCATTCCATTTTTACCTTAGGATCACCCTTTGTTGATATTTCTACCAACTGTGTTCCACTTTCTAGCAACCCCAGTGCCTATGCAATAGCCTCCACAAAGTAGGACATTTGAATGTCCTTGATTTTTACAACGAACCCTGGCCTTCCCCTATTCCAGAAGAGATAGGTCTCTTCCATGTACCATTCCCCACTAGATGTGATAACTAGACACATGGGAGGGGCTTGCAATTATGTCTTTACATCCTCTAGAGCATTTTCCAAAAATGGCCTGAAGGTTATCTCTTAAAGAACTGATCTTTGAATTTCTTAGGACTTGATGATGTCTAGGCAAGCTTGAGTCAAAGTGACCTCAATCCTTGGCATGAGTCCAAGCACTTCTCCTTGTTGGGATTTTTTAGTAGGCACTTCTTCCTTTGGAATTTGTCAAACAGATTTCACTTTGGGTTCCTCATGGAGAGGTTTGGTTACATGGGTCACCTCTTATTGTTCTTGGCCTTATTCCTACTAGCCCCTTCCAACTCTAGGTTGTTTCTCTTATGGTTGTGAGGTTCTCCTTCCTGTGAGATACTTTTATTTGGGTGCCATTTGTAATCATAATAAGACCATGAATTAGCAATCATTGTGTAACCTTAAAACAATTATGATACCTTAACTCTTGAGGGTAGTTACACTTGACTAAGTTGTGATTATGGTTGATTTAATTAACTCAATTGTTAATTTTATTTATGCATTATCAGTGAAATTATTTCGGAGGTTTTTGGAAGGGTTAATTGTTAAAAGAGTTGATATTTTTATGTTGTTAAGGTTCCCATGATATGGGGGAAGTTACAAAAAAATTTCAAAAATTTCATCAAAAACCTTAAGGTTTGTGGCCCCCATGATAAAGATCTTACCTTTAATAAGTGCAATATCAAAAAACAGAGTGATTTGGACAAATGGTTTGAAAGTTATGGGCTTTGGAAGGTTTTGGGCTCTTAAAAATTGCAAAATTTCCTTTGTGTTATGAGAAAATTGCCAAAGAATTCCAAAGTGTCTAGTAGTATATATAGTATTTTTGCACTATGTCGACATGGCCTCATCGATGCAACTATTGACCACTGTTAACCTTGGTCAAACTTTCAAAATACAAAAAAAAAAAATTAATGAAATTGGGATCAAATGAAAGCTTAGAAGACCAACAATAGTATGAAATCATGAGAAAAGTATGTTGAAGTTCATAAATTTAAAAAATGGAGAGAGAAAATTAATCTAATGAATAAATGCAATAAAAGATTGAGTACTAAGCAGTTTACACAATGGAAAATATGAAATATAGGATTGTAGCGATGTCAAAGGTAAGGAACCTTAACTAATCAAGCCAAAAGCTATACAAGTGGATCCTCCCCATGCCAGGCTCATGCCCTTTTTTTCCTTGCATAACCTCAACTAGGGGTCTGTGGGCCCCATAGTTGATTTAATGATCATGACAAGTTAAGGACCAACCCAAAAGAATCCACTCAAGAATCCCAACACATTAGACTAAGAAATAGAGCATAACATAGAGCTCAATAGTGAGGTGAATTATGGCAACATGGATGAATGATAAAGAAGGTGGAATGAGGTTCCAAATTAAGGTCATAAGAAGTCCCTTGTGAAATTTGTGGTTAAAATGATCCAAGAAGTTCCATCCTCAGTCCAGACCAAAACCATCCATTTTTAGTGACTTTACATCACCACTCTAAGACTAATCCATCCACTCAAGACACAAGAGTGCTTTCACAAAATAACCATTGTTCCACAAAAAGGAGAGAGAGGAGTAGGAAGTGAGAGAGAGAGAGAGAGAGAGAGAGAGAGAGAGAGGACCTTTTTAGGGAACCTTCAAGCATAGGTGCATGTAATCCTTTTATTTGTCCAAGGGTTGTGCTTTGAATTCCCACAGTTTTTTATTTTTTATTTTTTTGAAATGGGAACCACACCATGCAAGGACTTATTCGTGTCAAAGGGATGTGCTTTGAATTTTCATAGTTGCTTTTTTTTTTTTTTTGAATGGGAACCACACCATGCAATGACATTATTTATCTTCCTATCATTGGGTGGTATGGAATGGTAAGAAGTCCATGAAAAACACTCAAGCACTCAAGTAAGAAGAAGAGTACAAAGAGTATTGAATCCCCTTGAAGTCACACCCTTTACAAACCTTTGGATCCTTCCTAATTCTGGAACTACCAAGGTCACCAATTGATTAAAATTTTCTTTAATGAAAAGGGATCTCAAATTTCCAAAACAAGGAAAACCATAGAGTTCATTGGATGGGCAAATGATGTGAACTCACTACTTGTTTCATAAAAAATAGACCATGTCAAAGTCATCAAACATTAGAATTCAAAAATAGAAACTAGACATCGACAATCATACATTAAGCACAAACCATCATTAGTAAATAGCAACAATGGCATTGTGTCCTGTGACAATAAAGTAGATTTATTAGCAAAAATGAGAAAATACCATACTTAACAAAAGGAAACAAAATAAAGTAAAATTGATAAGAAAGTGTAAAATAATTAAGAAAGTTAAAAGGTACTAAAAATGGTATAAAATTAGAAAAAATTCAATAATCAAATATTTGTAAAATCAAAAATGTAAAAAACAAAAAAGTAGAAAAGTTGAGAGGCCATGATAATGGTCAACATGGATGGCCATCTTCCCCATGACTGAGTTGGAGGAAGAAGATTTGAAAAATAGAACATGGTTGTCCATCTATTAAGGCAGTAGTTACACTGGCTAGTGTTGGTTCTAGGAAAGGTTTGACTTGTTGAATATTGAACAACTACTTTTTATTTGGACTATCAAGTTTGTAAATTATCATGGCCCCAAAGGGAAAGGTTTGATCAATTATATAAGATTCCTCCTACAATTTTTGGATCTTTTGGGGTACATGTGTGGAGTTCTAGTAAAGAACCTTATCTCCAAGTTGAAGATTTACTTTCCTAATTCTAAGATCATGACAATGCTTGCTAAATGCCTTATTCACCTCATTCAAGGATAGGGCCACTAAGTGATTTTCATCTAGCATGTTCAAATTGATCAATCTTTCCTTCTATGCTAAACTTAGGTCAAGGTTTAGATCATAGGCCATCGAGAGTGTATGGAGCTTGAATTGAATTGGAATTGTTGGAAGTTTCTCATACACTAACTCATAGGGAGAATATCCAATATGAAGTTTCCAAGTGGAACGATAAGCCCAAAGAGCATTGTTAAGTTTTGTACTCTAGTCCTTCCTATATTTGCTAATGGTTCACATTAGTATTTTTGTAATCTCTTGGTTGGTTATATCTGCTTGACTATTGGCTTCGAGGTGGTAAGGCGTTGTTAATTTATGTTCTACCCCCAAGCATTACATTAATTTTCTAAATGTGGCACCTATGAAATGAGTTCCATTATCAGAAATTAGCAAACATGGCATCCTAAACCTATTCACGATATTTTGTTGTATAAATTTGATAGTAGTGGATGATGTATAATCAGTAACAACTGTTGCTTCTATCCATTTTTTGTAGTACTCAATTGCTACTATAATATATACTTTCCCATTAGACATGGATGTGATGGTACACATAAAGTCAATGCCCCATATGTCGAAAGATTCTAGTGGTTGAATCCACTGTTAAGGACCTTCCATGCAAGTAGTCATCCCCCTGTCACATTATCAATGTTCACAAGACTTGGAAAACTAGTGGGCATCCCTAAAGATTGTAGACCAATAATATCCTACCATCTAGATTTTTATGGCCATGCATCTCCCTACATAGTGGCCTCCACAAAGCCCTTCATGAGAATCTTGGAGAACATGCAGTTGATCTTCATCAGGGACACACCAACGAATTAGGCCATCAACATACACCTTGTAAAGGTGTCCATTGATTTCCATGAAGTATTTGGCCCGATGAAAAAATTATTATTTTTTTCTAAAATCCAAGTCCTATGGCATCTCTTGAGTAAGAAGATATGTGAGGATGCCATTATACCATATTGCTTTTTCAGGCATTTGTTCATTTATTATTCCAGTAAAGAGGAGTTCATTTGGAAACTAATCAGAGAGCGAGCTCTCCTCCTCTTTATTATCCCATCTTAAGGAAGAGACATGGTCAGTGATCACATTCTTAGTCCCTTTTCAATCTACCATAGTAAGATTGAATTCCTGCAAGATCACAAGCCACTGTATAACACAAGGGCTCATCATTAGCTTATTCATAAGAAAGCAAATTGCACTATGGTCTATATGTACAAATACCTTATATCCTAGCACATAATGTCTAAACTTTTCTAGCACGTACACCACTACCATTAATTCTTTCTTTGTGGTGGTGTAATTCAAATGTGCCCCCATAATGCTTCTACTCACGCAATGGATGTAATATGGACATTTCTTATTGTCCAACTACATGAGCACTACTTCCAAAGCATAATTAGATGTGTCTATCATGATATGGAATGGTTTAGACCAATTTGGTGCTCATAGGATTGGTCTTTCTACGACTTTCTCCTTTAATTGTTGGAATGCGTGTTCACATTCCTTGGTCCATATGAAAGGTACATCCTTCTTTGTAAGTTCTACCAATGGCTTTGCAATCTTAAAGAAATTCTCAATAAATCATTGGTAGTAACCAATGTGTCCAAGGAATGACCAAACATCTTTAATGATCTCTAGTTGGCGTGTTATTCCTTAGATGACCCTTATTTTTTCTAGGTCTACCTCAATCCATTTTTGTGAAATTATGTGCCCTAACACAATGCCTTTTTGGACCATGAGATGGCTCTTTTGCTAGTTGAGCCGTAGGTTTTTCTCTATACATCTTTTCAATACTTGCTCAAGTCAATCCAAGGCTTGCTCAAATGTAGCTTCATAGGTGGAGAAGTCATCCATGAAGACTTTAATACCACTACTGATTTATTATTAAAAGATACTCAAGACCAAGCATTAAAATGTTATAGGGGCATTACATAGGCCAAATGACATCTTACAATATGCAAAAGTACCTCAGGGACTAGTGAAGATTATCTTGGCCTGGTCTTCTAGTGCAATTTGGATTTGGTTATAGCCACTATAACCATCCAAGAAACTATAATAAAAATTCCCATATATGGTATCTAACACTTGATCTACAAATGGCAAAGGAAATTGATCCTTAAATGTTGCATATTTAACAACCTAAAGTTGATGCAAACCTACCATTTGCCATCCTTCTTCAGTACTACGATGAGTGGGCTAACCCACTCACTATCCATGATTAGATAGATGAACCCCACCTTGAGGAGTTGCTCTATCTCCTCCTTGATGATTTTTTTTAATTTGGGGTTCAACCGCCTCTACGACTACCTTCTAGGCTTCATGGTTAGGTTAGTGTAGATGTGATGTTGGCATATCCTTGGATCGATTCCTGTTAGCTCTAGATATGACCAAGCAAAGGCTGTTAACCATTTATTCATCACTTTTAACAACTTTTCTTTTTGTTCAGGAGAAATTTTGGCATTAATGATGATGGATTTACCATTCTTTAAAAATGCATACTCCATACTAGCCAGTAAAGTTTTTAGTTCTAAGGGCTCTTCCTTAAAGTGATCAAGGATCTCCAACTCTTCCCAACAAGTATCATCATCTTCATTAAAGAGTTTGGAATGAACTTGTTCACTTTTGTTCATGCCTTCAACGTATGCACATGTTAGACTCTCTGTTGTCTCCATGCATATTGTGCTACTATCTGAATTAGCTATTAGCAACTGGGTGCCCTCCTACTTTGTGGTTGCTACATATAGACACCATTGAATATTAATTTCATGTACACACTGATTACATGCCTTAATGTATGTACTTTTGATTGACCAAATCTTTGCATGCAATTGCACCCATTATCACTGTATGCGATGCATGGAATACACTTCTTCTCTATTTTTCCTAGCTCATTTTCCTTGCATATTTCTAAGGATAGGTCCCTTATTCCCATTCGTGCATCAACCGTGCTTAAACAAGCCCTTCCCATAATGATGGAGAAGTCACTTTTGCAATTTTCCAACTTGATTACCAAAAAATCAGTAGGATAGGACCACCCACATACTGTGGTCACAATGTCCTCTACTAATCTCAAAGGGACAATAATCAACTGATCTGCTAATTCTAAATGGATGTTGCTCTTCTTAAGAGGTGGTAGGTTCTAGGCTTGGTGCATATCATGGGAGATGAGGTTAACTCCAGAACTAGAGTTAAGAAGAGGCTTACATGGCTCTTCTCTAGCAATCTGTAGATAGATAAGTGGACTTCCTGGAGCAGATCTTTTTGTAGGAAGATTTCCAACATTAATCCAGTCAGAAACAACATGAGTTAGCATTATAGTGCATATCCTAGGTAGCACTTGGTTTGAAGAGCACTTGAAGGTATTTGATGTAGAGGATGAGGGTGCTAGAGATGCAAGGCAATCAGCCAAAGTAGGTTGTGAGGTCTGGAGAAGACTTTTGGGCCAAAAGAAAGGTCATTTCCTTGATCGATTATCTAGACCACTTGGTTGAAAAACTAGTTGTGAGTGTACAACCCTTGTAGCATTTCATTATTGTGGCTATGGAGGAATTTCACCCTACATGGATGAAGTAAGAGGTAACTGAATTGAAGGATGAGGTGTAGGTGCAAAGGGATGTGAAGGATGATAAGGATATGGATATGGGTTTTCCCCTTGAGTAGATGGTGAATGTGTTCGGTGGTACTCTAGAGAATAATAGTGATGCTAAAATGATGCATGACTCGTAGAGCTTCTAGGGGAAATGGATTGTTGAACATAGTACCCATATGGATCTGGTTGCCTATAAGGATACTACTACCTTAGCAGTGGCATTTGCCACAATTGTGGTTGATACCACTATTGGTATTGTTCATGCGGTTGTGAAGGAGTTCCACTTGGGTAATAAACTTCTTATTGTTGGTGGAACTATCTTTGACTACCTTGAGGGTAAGGCAATCATCTTGGAGCTTGCCTATATGCTAGGCGAGGATTCAATGCGTACACTTTAGACTCTTGTAAGTGTGACACCATAGGGGAACATCTCTTTGAATGTTCATATTGACAGATGTCACATTTGATTTCATCATCAGAGTCAAATTCCACAACTTCCTCTACTATAGCAGCTTTGCTCTTACCTCTTTGGTATGCACATTCAGCATCTTTTCACCTCCTGCAATTATGATCACTTTGTTTCTCTTTGGATTCTTTGACAATCTTTAAAGCGATTTGAAAATTTTCATCCAAAGAGTCCCATAACTTGTCAACCTTGGCTAAAATATCAAAAACAAATTTTTGGATGGGCAAGGTCTTTCTATTCACCACTTCATCAAGTGGTGAATCCTCCTCATCACAAAATCAAACCTCTCATTTTTTAATGAAAGGGTCCCTATTATATTCTTCAACACTTTCCCTCTTTCATAGCTCATCTTCTTCTTTTGCTACCTGCTCAATGAACCTTTGAATCTAATAAGCTCTCATTTCAAACAATCTTCCTTGGGCATACACCCCAAGTGTTCTTCTTCTTTCTACCCTGAGCCCATCTATGATGTGGCAAAGTTGTTCCCTCTGAGAGTAACCATGGCCAAGGCATCAGGTAGGAGTGAATAGTATGAGCCCATGGCGACATCCAAGGGTTCATGTGCTTCTTGTTTCTAGCCTTGGATTTACCTTCTCAAGTTCGACACTCTAGAGTATGTCTAGTATTTGTCATTGAACAATTTTAACATGTTACTCCATCTATGGATAGATTCTAACTCTAAGGACCAGTACCAACTTTTAGCTTCCTTAATAAGTGTCCTTAGAAAAAGCTTGAGTTTCTACCCCTCATTCTCTATGTTATGTAAGTCACAAGTGTTTTGAAAAGCTTGTAGATGTGTCTATGGATCAGAATTGTATCCCCCCTCAAATCATGGAATATTATTCATATGATTTGAATAATAGCCAAAGAAAGAGTGATACAATTCCATGATTTGAAAGAGTGATATGAATAATATTCCATGATTTGGATCGAATATTCATATATGGATCGATGCTCAAATATGGATAAAATTAATTTGATTAACTAATCTAAATTAACTAATTTACTAGCATTTAACTAACCCTAACATAAGTATTCATTCTCACTTTCCACACACATCCTGAACCCACGTATCCACTATTGGGTGACCAAGCACTACGCTACTAGACGTGCCAAGTAATAACGTTGCTGGGATTACCAATTGAATACATGTTATGCTCGAAGTAGTCGTAATAATGTATTTAATTTACCTAACTTTATAACCTCATTAACTCAAGTACTAGAAAATATTTGTGAAATAATGAGAACAATTAACAAATAATTGAAAACATTGAATCCATAAATAAAATAGGTAATCTATCCAAAGTGCTGCAAGGTTTATTAGAAAGCTCGTTCTTATTGCAGCACACAGTATCGTTCTTAGGTACAATAATGCTCGAATAAAGATCCATACACTTAATAACTCTTGTTGCAAGCACTCAAGGAAAAAATTCTAACTTTTGAATAGAAAAAATGCAAGAGCTTCACTGCTACTAAAATCTAAATTGCCATAAATGCGGCTAGTAGACATGTATTTGTAGTTGACAGACAAAAACTACATCAACAGGGCCTCATCGACGCAGTCAACCAATGACAACTCATCAATAGTCCTTCCTCTCATTATTTTGATGATGAAATCTCTTTTTAAAAAGAGCATTTGATTATGTTTGATAAATTGATGATTATTTGATGATGCTCTCAATGATTGATGACATTCAATAAATAATTTCACCACTAACACATCAACTGGGTGGGTGTTAGACCCCGAAAGAAGTTTTATTGATAGTAAAAGAGTATCCAATACATAAACCTCATTAAGTCACAGAGACAAAAATTATGAAAAACTTAGATTACTGTGGATAAAACTCTAGAAACGTCCTCATAAATAACCATTCACAAAAGGAAGAAACCCAATCTGGGGAACTACCATCCACCAAAACCAACCAGCCCATTACAAGAGAGAGTGGTAGAAATTTGGATGAGGCAAACAGCACTCGATAAAAGACAAAGATACTCCCATATGGTGACTCCACTCAAGTTTAAGAAGGGAAACTTCTACGCAGAGATTCCTATTGAAGAGGATTGCTTAAATACATGGGTCTTTCCTAAGGCTACAAGAGATGAATTAACTAATGAATATTCATTTTGAACTTTGATGCTTGAGATTTGAGTTGGAAATGAATGAGGCGAAAGATTTGCAATTTCTACATCATTGTTAGATGACATTTATTAGAATAATCAATCCTTTGAAAGATAATATTACATCTATGCTTCCAAATATAATATAAAATAATAGGCCTAATAATTTTTCACAAAAATTTAAAATTAGCAGAAATGGTGGCCAAAAGGCCAAATATAACATCATCTTGAGATACCTTGCATGATGGAATTACTTTAGAAGCCCATGTCCACACATGTTGTGCGAAGGGGCAATGCCAAAACATGTAAACAAAGTCCTCTTTACCACTACAAAGAGGGCAATTAGGATTGTGAATGCCAAGATATTTGAGATGTTTGCCAATAGGTAAACCTCAGTGAAGAAGACACTAGAGGAATTGCTTAATTTTAGGGAGAGTAGGTAGTTTCCAAAAACGTTGGAAGAGGGGGATCTATAATTGTTCCGACTTTTTTTTGTGCTAAGACTTGTTACATCGTTGAATGATACGTGATGAGTTATGCAAAAAAAGAAAGGAAACATGCAACTTGTAGGGTAGAAGTTTCGACCCATTAATCTATTGAAAGCCATGAAAAGTGTTTTGCACCAAAATGTCTAGCTGCAAATGGCAATGAAGGAAGGCATAAACCCAAGCCAGGCAATGGTGCATTGCTTTTGACACCCCATACAGACTATTAAACTCAACCCTCGAAATCCATTAATTAGCAAGTTGAAGACAACTCAGAAAAATAACTCCCTTCCGATACCAAAAGGTCACAACCTTAGTGTTCATAATGGCAAGGGGAGTGGGTGACAAAGGTTACCACCAGGGACACAACTTAGAGAGAAGAGTAGGATTGATCTTAACATTAGTCCAATCTATATAACAATGTAGAATTTTCCAGGCCCTCCAAATGCTTTTGGAAACATGAGATCTAAGAATAATGATAATGTGGAGGAAAAGGATCCAATTAACAAAATGGATTCCTTTCCAGAAGGGCTTATTTTTGGGAAATGCTTGTTGAAGCCTTAATTGGAGGAGAGTGCCAATAATGTTCAAGGCATCTAGATGTTGAACCAACCACTTAGCAACTAAGGTAATCCCCTGCTTAAAAGAGTTCAAAAGACTTAAGCCACCCTTATTCTTAGGAAGAGTAACAATATTCCAGACAACACGATGGAAGCCTTTCTAAGAATCTTTAGAGGATCACATGAAGTCACAAATTAATCATTCAAGCTTCTAATAAGCAACTTGGGAGGGGGCTTGACACGAAGAGTAATACACATGGGTAGATGCACATACAGACTTACATATGAGGTATTTACCAACTAGAGTGAGGGGTTTAGTCTTTCATTTCTCAAGTTTCTTTTGAATTTGAAAAATAACATACTCCCAAAGAATAGAGGTAGAACCTCTAAAACGAAAAGGAATTCCTAGAATCTTAATGATGTCTTGATCTTGAAGAAGCTTCCAATTATAGTNTTAAGCCACCCTTATTCTTAGGAAGAGTAACAATATTCCAGGCAACACGATGGAAGCCTTTCTAAGAATCTTTAGAGGATCACATGAAGTCACAAAATAATCATTCAAGCTTCTAATAAGCAACTTGGGAGGGGGCTTGACACGAAGAGTAATACACATGGGTAGATGCACATATAGACTTACATATGAGGTATTTACCAACTAGAGTGAGGGATTTAGTCTTTCATTTCTCAAGTTTCTTTTGAATTTGAAAAATAACATACTCCCAAAGAATAGAGGTAGAACCTCTAAAACGAAAAGGAATTCCTAGAATCTTAATGATGTCTTGATCTTGAAGAAGCTTCCAATTATAGTTGGTCACATGACTATAGTTATTGGTAAAGTTATAAACAGAAGATTTGTTCTAATTAATAGTGGAACCTAAGAGTGAGCAATATTGCTTCACCGGGGATAAAAGCTGATGCAAATTAGCAGCAATGTTTTGAACAAAAAAATAGGAGTTGTCAACGAAATGCATGTTAAAAAGTTGATGTTGAGGTGAAGAGAAGCAAACCCTAGTGAGAACTTCATTTTGAATATCATAGTTTAACTGATGACAGAGAAAATCAGTTGCCATGATGAATAAGTAAAAGGGCAAGAGGACATCCTTGTTGCACTTACCTATAGATAAGAAAGGAAGAGGTAATGCCAAAGGTAGTGGTTATTCTCACAGTAGCATCTGAGAATAAGCATTTCACCATATGTAGGAACTTAGGGCCAAAACCAAGTTTAGTCATCATCAATGGAATAAAGTCCCACTTTATGTTGTTGTAGGCCTTGACATAGTCAAGCTTCATTAAGAGAATATTTTGACCGTCATCCTCCACCCAGTTGAGACCTTCCCACACTACAGCCACATTGTTTAAAATATATCTACCAAGAACAAATCCTATTTGCTGGGGAGATATAATTTGGCCAAGAATTTTTTTCAATCGTAAGGCTAAGCACTTGGCCCAAATTTTATACACCACATTAAGAAGAGTTATAAAATGTCAATTAAAGAAGGATCCCCAAACTTAGAAAAGAGACAAATAATCCTTTGATTTAGATTGGGCCCAAGGGAACCAGTAATGATAGCTACAAATAGGGTTTCATAATGGTTCTTAAGAAATAAGAGGATACTGTTGTGGTTAGTGATGGTGGTGCCATCACTAGAGATTTTGTCTAAAAAATGTGAAGGAAAAGAGCTATTTAGACATTTGAAAAATTCCTTACAGTGTTCATCTTGAATATTTAACCAAGTCTACTTTTAGTTAAAGCACTTTGTGCTCTGTACACTTCCTATTGTTGAAAGGCTAACTGGGCTCTAGCTAACTCCTCGTGAACAAGAGTGTTGAAAGGATCTTGAGCTAATCTATCAATTAGATGTTCAATAGTAAGATGAATGTTGTCATACTCTTGTTTGGCCTAAGCAACCATTGCCTTACCATACGAACAAGCAAAGTTCTACACTCTACAAAAAACACAATACCACCATTAAATCCAACCCTCCTACTATAAGGGCCTAGGTTCAACATTTCAAAGGTTTGAGAGAAGAAGTTGGGTGAAAGGGGAAGAGAAACAGTTGTTATGTAGTTGGAAAAAATGGAATTTATGTCTATGATTGCTACCATGAATCTGGATAGATCTAGAGATGGAAAGATAGTATGATAAGATGGCACGTTGATGAACCATAGTAATGGAGAAGGCTTGCCAGAGAGAAAGGGTGGAAAAATAAAACTTGTCTAACCTACTATCCTCCAAAAATCCAAGGTACTAAGGAAAGAGAATTAGCTAGTTCCTGCCATAAGAGAGCACATTCTGTATAATCATTAGGGGCATAAATCGAGTAGATACTAAAAGGGTCATGCAAGGAAGAAAAGGTAGCCCAAGAAACTCTATGGCCAAAATCAAAATCACTTTGAATGATTGTATCTTTTTAGTAAGTTGAAAAGATAATGGCAACTCCCCCTTTCCCACTCACGTAGTAAGAATTGATAAGTGAGAGAGAAACCAATGGGCTGAAAAAGATAAATGATCTATTAAAATCTTAATTTTTTAAAGAAGAACGAAATCAAAAACAATATTTAGACT
Organism: Gnetum montanum; assembly: GCA_015680685.1. NCBI lineage: Eukaryota > Viridiplantae > Streptophyta > Gnetopsida > Gnetales > Gnetaceae > Gnetum > Gnetum montanum. The sequence continues at coordinate 704,560 of MNCI01002249.1, forward strand.
AGAAAAAAAGTTGTTTGCATGCTTCCATTAAAGCCTATCAATAAGGCCTAAGACATTCCATGATAAAGATTCATGGGAAAGCAAAGGACATGTCGAATGAGAGGTCAACAAAAGGTTCAGAAGTTAAAGTATCAACTTTCATTGTTTATGAAAAGATGGCAAAGGAGTTGTTTGTAGTGATAAGGGTTACGAAGTGTTCAGAGGAGAAGAAGTACAAGGTGGAGTTGTAAGAGAGCAAGCTTTGACTCGTTTCCTCTGCCTATCACAAACTCCTCACCCAAGACAGAATCCTTCAATGACTTTAAAGGGATGACATGTGTTGATGTGTGTGCATCTGACTATGACACTTGTACCTTGGAGAGGCCAAAAAACGAGGAAGACTTTGGAGCTATTTTAAAAAAGGTTCTGAACCTAAAGGATTCTAATGGTGGGCAAGATGGTATGTCTAGGGAACAAGTTCTTTGAGACATGATAGATTGTTTTTTCTTGGCTAAGAAGAAACATGCTGAGATATGATGCTCAACCCAATGACAATAACTACACGAATTTGGAAGATAAAAATAATCAATTTTCTAGGTGAAGAATTTTTCATGGACTATGAAGGTTACTGAGATCTTCTTAAGAGCTATATCGAGTTCAATATGATAACGTCAAATTTGAGTTCCATTGACCACAATGCTATGGTCGAAAATAATAGGGCCAAGGATACTCATGATGTTCCTCTCTATGAATGAAAAAATGAATGAAAGATTTGACAATTCCACATAACAAGGAATTGTGTTATATGATAAGCCATTAACATTAAAGTCAAATCTCCAAGCATGCATAATTAAAGTTGCATTCCATGTTGGAAAAATTTAGCGAGAGCCTTCTCAACCTAAGAAGCCTCGAATAGTTCCACTAAAATAAAGTTCCAAACGTAGCAATGGGCATAAAAAACTTGAATACCCTAAGGTTAAAGAATGCTTTGGATTTGAGACCTCAATAGAAACCCCACTTTAAAATAAAAAAAAAAACACATTGCAAAATCTTTAGAAACCGCATCAAAAATATCATCCAGGAGAAGGAAAACTATTTTAGGCAGGTTAAAAGAACTTCCCTAATGGTAAGCAAAATCAAACAAATCTGCCATTGTGGAGCCCTCATGAAACTAACCCCACCACAGCACTGACAAGAACACAAACCATCACGAAGCGAGTGAACACCACCGCCACCACCGCACCTCCACAGGTAGAACTGCACACAACGCGTAAACTCAATTGCCCAACGCAGTACCAAACTACACAACAACAATGCAAAACAGCACCTTACACCGACCCACAAGGCAAGGCAAGCGCAGCGACGACACAACAACAACCGTAGAGGAAAACCTCAACGGCTAAGAAAACACTCAACGGCCGAGACATGCCACTCTACCCATGCCAATGCCACCACCAGCACAACACCAGCCACCACCACCCAACAAACAACAACAACATGAACACGAACAATCAACAGCATAGCTCAGATCCCGTAGCCCGCCAAGCCCACGAGCCCCCGTAACCAGAATTGAACCAGATGGTTTAAATTTGTTTAAATAGTTGAAATTTTGTTAAATAAGAGCTTCTTATAAAATACCATTATGAGTGCATTTTCTTCAAAAAATATTTTGAATGTTGAAAATGAAGAGGTTCATTTCCCCATGAAGTCCACCCAGGGAATAACTCCCTAGCAAAAAGCTCCAAAGCTCTTGTAGGTTTTGGCCCTGGTGCATACTCCAAAAGGAGGTCTTTTCCAATGTAAAGGCTAGCCAAAATAAATGTTTCAAATGTAAAGGACTTGTATGTCCAACCACCTATGATAATAAGAAAATGTGTATCAACCAAGCTAACGATGCAAACCTAGTTTTATAAAATCTATAAAGCATTTAAAGGATACTTCCAATTGGCGGCTTTCTGGAATGGTCACCAGGAATGCTAATCAAGACTTGTTTGTCTGTAGGAAGTTTGAATGTTAGTTTGGCATCTTCATCGTTTCCCTGATATCAAATTCAAGTATATGTCAATACGAAAATCAATGTCGTTAGGTCACCAAACTCAAATGCTTTCAGCAAATTACATAATTATAGCTAACAGTGTTCAGTACAGTTGTTGATAATCACAATTTTAAAAGCTTACTTTTTTAAATGTATACCCAAGGAGAAGACATTCATATGGCTTATGATGCGGACTGTCGAGTTCACTAAGCATGTGTCCGTCTTTTGTCACCTAGCAAACCAGTAAGACAAATGTTTCAACCACCAGTGAAAGTGCTCACAGTGAACATTTTCATTCTCAAGATATAGCATACAACTAGAATAAGAAAATAGACCCATCAACCTTCAGCCAGTAGAAAGAAGCCGCAGGTTTCACACCCCATTTAGGAAATAGCTCATCCTCGACAAAAGAGCGCAGCTTCTCCCTGTTTGTTACCCATAATGCCACAAGTGCCCCTTCAGGATGTGCTAAGCGGTTAATGGGAATCGAAAGAAGATATCTGTTTGGCAAGGTTGGATATCTGTAAAATTAGGACATATATTAATGAATATATGCATAAGCATTAAATGTGTACCATATTCCATCCAAATCTGCATTGACTGAATATGAATTCCTTCCTACACATTGCAAAACTTCAGCAGAGTATAAAGTGCATATGCTTCATATCTTATAATATTTTAAAAATTAAAAATCACGCAACTTCCTAACCAAGTTCTATCGAATCAATGGGCCCGCTTGACTTCAGCAGGGCTAATGGATTGGTCTACTTGTTTCCAAATATAATACTCTATTCAACCACGATATTGTTCTATGGCATTTTGGAGTCTCTAACTATTATCACTTAGTCATTTACAATATGTTTAGTAAACATATACTAAATTGTTGCTGTTAAGTACATCTAATACTGACATTTATTATACAAATAATGCAATAGCTTAAGCAGCTATAGACATGGTCTTGCAAAGCAATGTTCATCTCTCCAATTTACTGATGCAAGGCACTGTGAATTTCCAATTCTGTATGCCTTGCGGGTGCATACAGTCTCGAGTTTCTTGGATTGTTGTGTCAATATCTGTTGTCCTCAAGCTCTTCTTCGAATATTTGAAAAAATAAATACATTCAAAGCTTACTCCCTTTTTGAACTGCACCCCCAGAGTAGCATTCAAAGTATAAATGTGAGAAAAAGTATTCTTCCAATTTAAAACTAGTTATGGTTACAAATTACAAAACAATTTGTCAAAACTACCAAGAATAATACACACAACTTTAAACAGAGGCTACTATTTATTCAAACCGATGTGCGCTGCAGCAAACATGGAATCTTTATATGGTTCTTTTAAAAAGCAACATACTTCAAACAAAATATGATCACATACAGTAAACGTCGATTAACACTTTTATTTTCCCATGGTGGATCTACTAAAATTATGTTGTATTGCTCTGAGGAAAGATCTGCATAAATAGCAAACTTTAAAAAGTAGCATGTGCCTCAAACAAAAAGCCACATAAAAAAGGACCATGAAAAAGTAACAATTCAATGAAGTCAGGCACTGAACTACCTATTCACTGCAATGTACCTGGAATGAGGAGATTGATTTGATTGATATCAGACTTCCAACGTATAAACAATAACACAACAGACAGGATATCTATCAGATTCTTCAAAACCAATGAACTAAACCAAGTACAATGGTACTTCTCCTATGACAGAAGAAAATTATTTTGGAAAATTCTAATTACAGTCTGCAAATCTATTATGAAAACTGAAATAAGATGAGTCATTTAACAAAGATCATACCATTAGAAATGAACTTTTCCTGGGTAATCTATAGCAGTTGCCAAGGCATTCTGCTATTGCTTCTTCATTACTTTCATTTTTAACTAAGTTATCGTATAATAGCACACTAGCCATTCGGCCATTCCCACTTTCCTCACCTGATGATTTCAAGAAACAAAAAAATAAAATAAAATAAATGCAGCTGATCCTCAATTCGCTGTAAATATATTAACTTATGGAACCCTAACCTGACACTCAGAACACTTTCATGAATTCATGCAGCAATATCTCCTTTCAAATAATTGGTTCAAATCTTTACCCATATCCATAACTTTGGCTAGGTGTAAGACTAAAAATAAAGGTAAAAAATATAACCAAATACTAGCCTTAATAAAAGGGTGAAAACTAAGGAAACATCAATAAAGCAGCTAGGTGTAAGGCCAAAAATAAAGGTAAAAAATATAACCAAATACTACCTTGAAAAAAAAGGATAAAAACTAAGGAAACATCAATAAAGCAGTCCAAAAATGGTGACATGCACTAATTCTACCCTTTATTTACAAATATCCATCAAATTTATGCAGGCTTACTCCATCCTAAACGACTGGAATTCTGTACTGTTTTAGAGATTACAAAGATGTTAGATTTGTCTCCTAAATGCAGAAGACAAAAAAAATAAAATAAAAGATGAAAATCTTTGAAAAAGTAAAGCATGTAAAAAACAAACCTTCATCAACAGATTGGTTTATCAATACTTCGTATAGCGGTGCCTGGAAAACTTTCCCAAATTCAACAAAAGAAACTTTATTCTCATCATCGTTAATTCCTTCTTGTTGCCACCCATTTAATTTATAGGAAATAATCATTGATTTCAGGAAATCAGAACAGTGAGGATCCTTTGAAAATGCCTCAAATGCAGCAAAAATGAAAGGTCTTGCTTCCTAAAAATTTCCAAGGGAAAAAAATTACAAAATGGCTAAACCAAACAACTGTTTAAAGAAGAAAATGAAAATAATTTAAAACTTACTATATAAATAAAAGTCAAACCTTGTGACGTTGTTCGGCAAGGATCTCCTTTTCATTAAGACTGTAACAGCTTCTTTTTCGTTTGCGCTGCCTGGTAGTTGCTTCTGCTTTCATGTAAACATTTTGGAGCTGTGACATGACGATGGGATTTTGCAAGGGACGAGCATAATAGGCAGATGGTGATACTGAAACTTTGTTATAGAAAACATTGAGGACTCGTACAGGGTCTATGAATATGGCATTTGAATTGGGCACTTTGTATACTCCTTTGTTTTCAAAGTTGTGTGTGGCATCTGTCATCTTCTCCTGATTACATGTCATACTGAAAAACACGTAAGAGATGTCAATACTCTTACAGGCATCTCTTTAGCGTGAGATGCCTGTGCATCAATCTGACCCACCTTCCTGCATAGTCACTCGAAATGTGAACTTGTTGTAACATTTTGAAATTTCAAGCTTGTGAAATGTAAAACGGTAATCTGGAAACTCAAAATGCAAATTTTTCTCAATTTTTGCCCTGTTTCCTGCCGTGCCTGGTATCTATGCCTTTCTGTGCAGAAATTTCATGAAGTGAAATAAAAACTTTTATAAAAACTTCACCAAATTTATTGCAGAGGAAAATGTTGGGATAAGGCTATAATGTAAATTATAAAAACTTCACCAACTTTACTGCAGAGGAAATTGTTGGTGTAGGCTTCATGCGCAATGACATAAACAGATGGGAATAACACTGGAGAAAATTAGATTGTACTCCCAGAAAATGGAACAAAGGTACCTTAATCAAACATTACACCATGCAGTGAAAATTTTGAAAGATGAACCTACCATTATCACATAGTGATAATGTCCCTATTTAACACCGTCGCAAACTGCTTTGAAAGTGTTTGCCTATCTTGTCAGTAAAAAAACAAAAATGAAATTTGGTTCCAAAGTTTTATCATCTATAAAAATTATTGTAAATCCGTACGCATTATGAACGATATAGCATTTTTAGTGTGCTAAATATTAATTATGGTATATCCCAGGACATATGGCGTACACGATGCTTTGATAAAACTTACGCAGAACACGAAGTTCTCTTAACAGGACTTATTGTTGTTTGTACATGCTTTCTTTTGCTTGGATCAAACAAGAAAGAAGATAATGTGAGATTGCCCGGACGAGGTGAAGGAATAATGATTTTTCTTAAAGATTGGTAAATGCTTTTCTAAAATGAAATTATCCGATGTGAATTGCTTTTAGACTGATGATTTTATCTTGATGACTGTTTTTGGTACAATAAGCTACCCTGCAGTCAAGACTAATGATGATAAGTTTGTTAAATTTTCATTCTTCCTTTACAGAATTTGGGCATCTTTTCTTCAGGCTTCAATACTTGTAATTCCAATTAATTTTAGCACTTTCATTGTATATCTCTGATGCTACAATTGAAACAAGAGAGGCAGGTATAATTAAATGCAAAATGTGTAATACACTTTCAACTGACAAAAAAATTATTCGTTGAAGGAACTCTCTACCTGCATAAACAAGCAGCATTCATAACGCAAAGACAAATGATTCGGGGAAATATTCAGCCAGATGATGCAGGGAAGAACAGTGTAATGAAAAGGATCTGCAAAGTTGTGTGCAAAGGGAAAACTTACCAAGAATTCGTTATCTTGGTTGCTTCGCATAATCGCATATACAGTTGCACCAAGTAATATCCGAATAAGAATCCTTAGAAAATGAAATGCAAATGCTTTGTAACCAATATTGCTTATGATCATTTTCTTAGGAAATATGTTGTGTTTAAACTTGTATGAGTACCTCTTGAGTCAAATTTTTTATTCAAACGGTTGGCTTGCTTAATGGTTTAATAATTTCCTAAGGGTAAAGGCTCTAACAATTAAACCCTGAAACGAAGAAGTTAACAGCTCACTAAGTGTGTTTAGCCACGCTGCTGTTTGTGAGGGGTCCTAATTTCTGCGCGAATGTCAGCTTAGGATAGTTTTCAACTTCAAAACTTGACTCCTGCAGCATCTGGCATAGTATAAAGGACAAATGGCGAGAGGAAAAACCATGCAAACTTCAACTAGTTTGAACTTGTAGGATATGAATACGACACCTATTAGCGTATCTTGAGCGCAAAATTCGATTTCAAATCTTATCACAGTGGATAAAATACAAGCTAAATAATTATACAGTCAAGCGTGTTAAAAAATAAGCATTCAAGCTCAACAAAGGATAAATGAAACTTGTGCCACATATAAAAGCTTCGACAAAGCATCACCTCGTTATACTGGTATGTCGATATTTATCACACGCGCAACGGAATCCTTAAAATTGACAAATATGAAGGTTGCGGCGCGAGTAAAGACGGACACTGCAATGACAGGATTACCGCGAGCAAGAGGCAAACGCAGGAATTTTTGCAGTTATGCAGAACGTGTTTATCCCGATTACCTGCAATGGAATAGTTATTTATTCGCCGGTAGCGGCATTGGCATCGATAGTAGGCCTTGAGCAAAACATAATCACCGTATTTTGTATAATTATTTTGTTTAGAAGATAGGTCTATAGTTTAATTCGAACTTTATAACCAAGTATTTTTTACTAGAATTCAACTTAGAATTTGGAATTGTCTTACTAGTAAATTGTTGGTATGAGAGGTTGTTAGATTAACTATTAAGTATGTTTTAAATACATATAGTCAACATGATACTTTTAAGAATGAAGTAAATCTTGAGTAAAAGATAAGCATAATATTTTGTGTAACATAATTAACCTAAATAATAGGGGGAGAGGGAAGGGAATGAGATATAAGAAATAAAATTGAGGCAAGATGGTCAAAATGGAGATAGGGTAGTAGTGTTCTATGTGCTAAAAAAATATTAATAAAACTAAATAAAAAATTTGATAAAATCACAATCAAGCATGCTATCTTATATAGTATTAAATGTTGCACAATACAAAAGAGACATGAACAACAAATCAATGTGGCAGAAATGTGAATGCTTAAGTGGATGTTGAATGTTACTAAAAAAGATAAATGACATAATACAGACATTAGAGAAAAACTTAGTGATGAGTAATGGAGTAGTCCAACACCCAACCATACAAGATACGAGTGTTCATGCGTAGCCCGATCGTAATCCGTGGACAAGGCAATGTAAATATCCTAGTAATTGGTTAAAGTTCGGGATCATTGTCTTCCCACTTAGAGCTAATATAATCTATGTGAATGGTTTAGCTCTCAATGAGGTGTATGATATATTGATGTTGGTGGGCCATATCTCATAGCTATAATGGTAGTGTGAAAATAGTTCTAAGAAAACAGTAAACCAATCTATTCTAACATAGAGCAATGAGTATCCGTTCTTGGTTTGCCGTACATACCTTGGGCTCATGTAACCATTACTGGGATTACCAAGTTAGTTCACTACTGAGCAAATCAAGTGAAACCACTACTGGGTTACCAAACAATTATACTTAAATGCTCAAAACTAGTCATACTCATTCCACCTTACTAATGAACAAGGAAAGTAAAATACTTGGTAATGTAAATGATTAAGCTAAGAAAATAGTAAAAACTATGTTAAGTGAAATAGTAAAACTAAGTGGATGTTGTAATGATGAAAGCAATCTCGATCTTTATTTCCATGACAACTACTCAACACCACACTGCAAGCATTCACCCTATCACTAAGCTACAAAATTAAACTGCAAGAGTTTTGGTACAAGTTAACTAAAATTGTGTCTAGGACCATGCACCTAACTATCATATTTATAGGCAGGCATGTGTCCCATGATATCAGATATCTAATGTCATAGCATGGGCTCTGATATTGGATACACGATATCGTGACTCCAATATTGGATGCCTGATATCGTAGCCTACAACAAATGTGATTTATCATATCCCACAACTAACTAAAAACTCATCCTTGAGTTAAAACAAAATGAGGATAGAATTCCTTACAAAATTTGGGAGGTAGATTTACATGACCAACTAACTATATACATAACACTTTTATGTCGCAATGGTGTGTTACAAAAATGACACAAGACATAACATGAAAAATTTTAACAAAAACAAAATATAGATGAAGCTTGATGTAGCCTAGGTAGTTTTTGGTGGTGGTGGCTTCTCCATCAATTTCTTCCCCTTGTCGTCAAGCTTCTAGAATTTATATATGTTTAGGAGTGCTTGAAGCTTTTCTTACTCTATTCTTAGGTCATGTACCATCCATGCTTTTTGTGTAATGTGTGATGGAGCGGGTACATCCCATGGACATGACAGCTACAGGAACATCTGATTGGCCTTGACGTACCAGGCCACCAACTACCTCCTCTATTCTTCAAAAGCTTTGGCCTTTTCTCTTAATTCATAATAATCTAACAATCTCCTAGCCAAGTTCTCTGCTATATCTTTTTTCAGCCTTTATTGCTTCTAATTTGGAATTTGCCACCTAAAGTTTTTGTCAAGCATCTTTACGATCTGCAAACTCTTTCTCGTACAAGGCATATGCGGCTGTTACTTGTTGTTCCAGTTCATTTCTAGGCCTACTTGTTGTTAACATCACCAAGTTAGTGTAACAAAGATTAATTAACCCCATGTACTCTTTCAGGTCCTCAATCTATAGGTCTTTGTTCTTTATTTCCACTTGGTGAACGTGGGCATAGTTGTCCAAGATGGGCTGCTAATTAGGATTTTGTGATGTTTGGCCATCCAGATCTCCTTTTCATTAATTTTCTTATACATTCCCACCTAATAACAGAAGTGTTCTTTAAGCCTCTCATGTTTCTTTGCCTTGTTCTATCACACCTTGAGTTCAATGGTTGATTTCTAGTGAATGGTGCATACCTCCTCCATTGAGAGGGTTCTATTTTCTTGTGCAAGGCGACTCATGTCTTGGTTAACCTCACTAGTTGTTCTCTTAGCTAGTGGCTGCTTTCTTCCAAGATATTCTTTTTTTTTCCATAGTGGTCAATTGCATATTATTTGCAACAAGTTGTTTATTTCTTCTTGGGCTGCAGTGAGTTGCACAATTTTTAGAGATCTGTTGTGACCATTGGTCCCCTTCTCCTAACTACAATGAGATCTATCCACTTACAAGATTAGCAGAAATTGTGGACTGTATGGTAGTGTCTATAACTCTATAGAAATTGACTTCCTTCCTTGTTCCCCAATCAATGGTCTCTACAATTTGTTGTAGATGACTCATGGATGATCTATAGTTCTACAGTGGTGGCAGTGGAACTTTCTGTTGTTGGTGTTCTTATTGTTGTTGTTCCTACTATTGTTCTTCTTATTGTTCCTCACCCTAGTCCTTCTTGGATGATGCTGGTTTGAGCAACTCAGCATATGAAGCATTATGGGCTCTCCTGGGAACATCATTGGTGTATCTCAAGATTCTGGCTTGCTTGCATAGCTTCTTAATAAGGCAAGGGAATGGAAGTGTTGGCTTCCCTACCTTCCTTTCTTTAAATCGCCTATGAATCTTCATAAGTAGAGTTGTGCGATATTAGCATTGTATTTTTCCATTAGGATTGCACTTCCTCTAGCCACATAGGTGGACAACCTGTTTAGTCCTTTGATTGGGAACAAGTGATATGTGCCAATTTTGAAATAGATTTGTTCCTCCAAAATTAACCCATTGTATCCTTTATCTTCCTTACCATATGTCTGTTTCAACCATAGTTTCTTAGTTTCAACATCTGATCTTGTGAAAAGATGTGTTATTTTCACCCCTTCATTGGGTATGTTCAAAGCTTCTATTATTGCCTTAACTGAGTATCAGACTAAGACTCCTCCAATGTTGACTATGATGCCCTCTTCCTTATTGTGCTAGAACTAATAGGTTTCCCCAAGGTACCATTCAACACTATCAGATAGGATAGGCCACAATGGTAACACCTTAAGTTGTGTCTTTACTACTTCTGGAGTAAACTCTGCAAATGGACCAAGATCATCTCCACAATGACTGTGGTCAAGTTGGACTTCTCTTGGATAGCTTGGAGGTAGCCTTGTGACAATGTTAGGTGTTGTTCTTGTACTTGTGGTTCCTCTACCTCTCCTTGGGCCAACTACCTGGTAGCATGTGTTTCTTGATGAATACTAAAGGATTAGGCTTTCTACTTTGCATGTTCTAGTTCTTATCCTTCGGTCCGACCTCTACCTTATTCTCTTGGTTGTTTGCTTGTGTCCTATGAGGGCCCTCCTTGTGCTCCTCTCTTTGGGGCCATCTACAATCATTCAAGGGTTTGGAATTACTAAGGTATTCTCATATATTCTTAACAATTCCATGCCTTACCCATACCCTTAGTTACATTAAGTTCTTAGTTTATTATGATTGTAGAGTTAGAAAAATTTCAAAAAGTTACCCCATAAGTGTTGATTTTCTTATAACCCTTCACAATTTTCTATTCTGTTCATATTTGTGACTCATAATGATGGTTATGGTTCCTTAAGAGCATTATCTAAAGGCTTTGGCATTAATATGATTGATTTTTCATTAAAAATTTCAAGTTTCCTTTCATTCTGACCCTTTAAATACCTTCTGGGAATTAGCAATTTTTGAAAAAATGGCTCATATTTTACTCACTAGCACCCTTCCATGACTAAGATGAATACTTTGGGATCAAATAAATTCAAAAATCACAAAAATCAAAGTGATAATGTGCAAGATATGGCTTGGGAAAGCTAGGAGGTCATAGCTCAGAGCATTAAGAAAATTGAAAAAATCTTCCTTAGCTCAAATGAAGAATGATGAAAAATTGCACTAAGTGTCCACCTATATATAGTTTTTGTGTGATTTGATATTGAAGGTTAAAAATTTTCATTTTTCGTGAAGTTCTGAGGATAAAAAATGATGCTCTTTGAATGACTAGAAGCTTTAAAGCTCTTAGAGGGTCTAGACTATGGATAGATGCACATTTTTCAATAATTTATCATTGAAGGTTCATAAAGAAGGAGTCTCAGGCTATGAAAGTTCATAAAGTATTAATAAGATGGATAAGAAGGGTAATGAATCCATGTTGGTAGAATAGATAGCTTGAATGATAGGAGAAGTTTTATTGACATTTTTTGATGCTGGAAGATTCAAGATGATGTGGAATCAAGTGGGTCCTCTCTAAAGTGGGTCCAGCCCTTAATGCCCTTGTATAACAACACCTAGAAGTGTCCTTGGGCAGTTAAGGAGTTGAATGTAACACATAACTATTTAGCAAAACATGCATGTTAGTACCACCAAATTGGGAAAATTACACTATGTTATACAAAATCACAAGTTATAGTTATTCTTATACTGAGATTAAATGGACTTCAAAGGGATTGTAGAAATCAAGACATGAGGTATCTTACCATAGGCATAGTGAATTCTTGTGTTTTATTAGTGGTTAAAGTAATCATTAGCTTTGTTCTCCAAGATTCAAACCAAGTCCAAACCACATTCCAGTGACATCACATTGTTTCATCACTTGGAATCACAACTATAAGACTACCACTATTGCAAGGACTATTGTCACTTGGCATTTTTTCCAAGGGAGAAGTTTTGTCATGGCACTTATTTATTTCTTAGATTTTGAATAGTCATCTACCTTTGAACATGGATAACATGTCTTTCTAGTGAAACCCACAAAATTTATCCTATGTTCTTTCATTTTTATCTATGTCAACCTTACCAGAGAACTACCTTCAGGCATGGATAACATGTCTTTCTAGTGACATGGTAAGGCAATACTTATTTTACTCTTCGATTTTTTGTTAGATCTACAAGGATATAATACAACCTTAGCAACATGATAGAAGTCACAAAAATAATCCAAGAGAATCAACAAATCCCCTTGATGTTACACCCTTTACATTCCCACTTGGTTCTTCTCTTTTCAGTCCAGGCATAATGATCACAAGTTTATTCATAGTTGTATGGTGGAAAAGAATATCGGTATGGCCATGGTAAGAACCTCTTATTAATGGAATGAATGGATGGATGGTGTGGGCTCATTATTTGAATAATTAGTCCCTTATGACTTGCTAACATAGAGAAATCTTCACTTTATTAGGCTACATCTTACCTTATTCATAATGTGTTTTATTAATGATCAAAATTATTTACAAAGAAAATGAAATATGAAATATGAAAAAGATAGTAAAAATTGGAAAAAGATGTAAAGAATGAAAAATGATAAAATTGAATTGAAAAACATGTCAAATAATATCAAAGATTTAAGAAATGAAAATATCAAAGAAAGTGAAAAGTATAAAAGAATGGAAAAATTATTTCAAGAAATAGCAAAAGTAAAAATAATTGTAAAACAAAAAATTGAAAAGCACTTATTAATTCCTAGCTTAAGATAGAGTATCTCCTCCATGATTGAATTCATGGACAAGTGTTTGGAAATTGCTCCCTAAATCTCTTGGATCATACACTCTAGGTGGTTCACTTACCATCTTTACTAACTTAAATTTTTGATTACTGTCCCATATGATCTTGATGGTGTTGAGTTTTGATCATTTAAGTTCTTATTTTCTTTTCCTATTGGTGTATTATTATGATTTAGTAATTTCATTTTGGGGTCCTTAGTTGAAGCTATTTTCTTAGAATGGAAATTAACAAGTGAATCAGATTGTTCCATGCATATTCTAGGCAATTGAAGATTCTCAATTATTTTCCATAGGGTATCTTTTGATTTAGTGGCTCCTAGTCTTTCTTTTGCACATGTTTGCTTTTCACTATTATTGTGGACTATTGTACTAACTGTGTTGACATTCTAGAAGATTGGTCCATGATTGCATCCTTTGCTTTTAGTAGTAATGCATGAAATTCGTTGTGTGTGTATGGTTCCATGCTTGTCTCCCTTAGAGATTTCAATTAGAAAATCTCTCATGCTTACCTTAGCATCGATTGTGCTAAGCCATGCCCTCCCCATGATAATTGGAAATTCCTTATTTTCATTTTTCACATTAATTACAAGAAAATTTCTCAAATTAGACCACCCATCGACAATGGTCACCGCATCCTTTATTTATCCTAAAGTAATGACGATAGACTAATCAACAAGCTCCAACCTAATATTACATGCTCTTAAGAGTGGTAGGTTACATGCTTGATATGTTTCATAAGAGATCAAATTTACCCTGGAACTTGAGTCTAATAGAGCTTTACATGGTAAATTTCTAGCTACTCATAGATAAATCAAAGGAACTCTTGGATCAATTCTCTTCTTAGGGAGTGACCCACTATAATTCATTTCATGACTATTTTTGTAAGCATGATAGTTTGCATATTTGTGTTTCATGATGACAAAAGCTTACTTTTGGTAAGATAATTTGTTGTAGGAGAAGTTGGTCTTGATGAAGTTATGACTCTACTAGCCTTTTCAAGACTTTTCCTAAAGAAAGGACATTTCCTTATTTGGTCCTTAGTGTTGCTAGTAAGATCCTTCACTTGTATGTTCACTACCCTTGCAATATTTTTTTGTTGTGGTTATGACAACAATTCCCCTTGCATAGCAAGTGGTGGCCCTAGTGGCAAAGGATTAGAAGGGGAATTTGATGGGCTAGCTACTAGCAAATGTGCATAAGGACTATGATCCATCCTTGGAGTAGTAGCTCCATAGTATTTTGGTGGATAATAAGGAGAAGAATTTTGAACAGATGTGTTTCCTAGAGATATGGGATCTTGAACATAATATCCATAAGGGTTTGGTTGCCTATATGGATATTGTTGACTCGGCAGTGCTATTGCCCATGTTAGCAATTGCTACCATTACTATTGACATTGTTGTTATGGTTGAGGGTAGGCTCTACTTAGGTAAAATGTTAGTTGGAAAGTTTTCCTAATATTACCTTGAGGATAAGGTAGTCTTCTAGGAATTTGCTTTTTGACAAAGCTTGGATTAAGTGCGTATAGTCCAAATTCTTGCAAATGCACCATAATAGGATAACATCCCTTATGATGTTCATATTGGTGCACATTACATCCTTCCTCTTCCTCTAAACTAAAGTTAGTATACCCTTCAATGGTACCAACTCTTCCATTGTGCTTATAACTTTCTCATCCATTAGCTCTTTTCTTCTTCCTTTTCTTGCCTTTGTTAAGTTCTTATTTGGCCTTTTCTTTAACAATCTTTAGGGCAATAGCAAACTTTTCATCCACTAAATCCTAGACTTTCTCTACCTTAGCTACTATATCATTGAATGATCTTTAAATAGGTAGAGTCTTTTTTTGGATAACATCTTCCAAGGTTTTATCCTCTTTCTTGTCACATATTCACACATATCTCTTTCTAATTGATGGGTCTCTATTATATTCCTTAGATGACTCTCTCTTCTTGAGTTCTCCTTCCTCCTTTTCTACTTGATCAATTAATCTCTAGATGTAATGGAATATCATTTCTAATAATTTTCCTTGTCCATAAACCCTAAGTGTCTCCCTAGTTTTGTTTCACAACCCATCTGTAATGTGCCTTAGTTGTTCCTTCTATGAGAATCCATGGCCTAGGCATTTGTGCAATAGTGAGTAGTATCTTCCCATTGCCATATCAAGGGTTTTATGAGTCTCTTATTTCCATCCTTGGATTTGTTTTCTTAAGTTAGACACCCATGAGTAGGTTTGATACTTATTATTAAAGATCTTTAGCATGGTACCCCATCTTTTTAGTGATTCAAGTTCAAGTGATCGATACCAACTCTCTACCTCTTTCACAAGTATTTTTGGGAATGACTTTAACTTATGCCAGTTACTTTTAATTTTCTATAGGGCACAAGCATCATGGAAATCTTGAACATAATGTTGTGAATTAGGATTATAGCAACCTTTAAATCTTGACATGTTGTTCATGTTGAGCTGTTTGATTTGGCTATCCCTCACGTGCTTGGTTGAAATATGAACATCTTCCTGTATGTTAATCATGTTGTGAGTTGTCATCAAGGGTTCATCATCTCAATTAGGTTCGTGTGATCTGTTGTAGTAGTGCCTCATTCTATGCTCATCCCTTTCATGATTTCTACGATCCCTACATTTGCACTACTCATACTCTTCATCTTCTAAATTAGAATGTTTTGAGTAATGAACATGATGGTCATGATAGTCATGAGTTCTACTCTCTTCCCTATCATGATCCTTGTATCTTTGCCTCCTTCTATTAGAGTCTTCTAATGATCATGATAATGCAAATAAGGCAGTAGAAGAATGGTGCTAGCTTGTCCTCCTATGATGACTCTAATGTTTGTCTCTAGGAGACCTAGTAGGAACTCTTGGCCTTGAGTCCTGCTTATGCCTAGAGTCCTATGCCTCCTACTTAAGTTTCTCTACTAATTTGAAGTATGATTTATTTCTAACAAGTTCATCCAATTGAACAATAGGTGTTTGTGATTGGGACTCATGATTGTGGTGGATTTGTTCAACAATGAATACATCTCCATCAAGTTGCTCCAAGACAATAGTAGAATTGACTATCTTTCTTTTGTCTTGTTTCCATGGCATGGTCTTTCCTTAACAACTAATCAATAGGTTCATATGGTTGGGTCATGCATTTGGTTTCATGATATCCTCCAAGCACTTCACTTAGCTTCATCTCCTTAAGAGCAATTTGCAGCATAATGGGTGCTGAATGTTTTGGTGGTAGAACAACATTTCCTTGAATATCTTTCTTGAGTTATCCATCCTAATGAAAGATGAATGTGAAATTAGGATAGTAAGGATCATGATGAGCATATGAGATCCTTCTCTGCATTGGCATAATTTAGTCTTCTTTCTCTTTGATTTTGTCACTACTTATTTGTAGTTCCTTAGTAGGTGATGTTGCATTCTTGTTTGAAGCCATGTTATATTTTTAAGATGTTTGTTTTAAGTGTGCTTTTCTTAGAATTATGAAGTTTGACTTTGTGTTCCAAGTACAACAAAGCTTGTGAAATCAATTACTAAGCATACATTGACTTTTCCTCAACAACGGTGTCAATGATGAGCAGTGGAGTAGTCCAACACCCAATCATACAAGATACGAGTGTTCACATGTAGCCCAATCGTAATCTATGCATGAGGCAATGTGAATATGCTAGTAATTAGTTAAAGTTTGATATTTTTGTCTTCCCACATATAGCTAGTATAATATATGTGTATGGTTTAGCTCTCAGTGAGGTGTATGATATATTGATTTTGGTGGGACATATCTTCTATCTATAATGGTAAAGTGTGAAAATAGTTTTAAGTCTAAGGAAAATACTAAAACAATATACTCTAGTTTAGAGCGATGAGTATCTATTCCTAGCTTGCCATACATTTCTTGGGCTCATGTAACTGTTACTAGAATTACCAAGTGACTTCACTACTAAGCAAATCAAGTGAAACCACTATAAGATTACCAAATTATTACAATTAAATGCTTGAAACTAGTCATACTCATTCTATCTTACTAATAAATAAGGAAAATAAAGTACTTGGTAATGTAAATGATTAAGCTAAGAAAATAGTAGAAACTATGCTAAGTGAAACTACAAAATTAAGTGGATGTTGCAATGATGAAAAGCAATCTTGATCTTTATTTTCATCATGAAATGTGCCCAAGTACACTTCACTAAAAGAGAGATTCCATACAATTGCTTAATACCACACTATAGACCTTCATTCTATCGCTAAGCTATGAAATTAAATTATAAGAGCTTTGGTATAGGTTGAATAAAATTTTGTTTTAGACCATGCATCTAAGTGTTGTATTTATAGGTAGGCACATGTCCCATGATATCAAATATCCAATATTGTAGCATGGGTTTGATATCGAATACGCAATATCGCAACTTTGATATCAGATGCCCGATATCGTAGCCTACAACAAATGTGATTTATCACTTGGATTGGCTCTTATTTTAAATAAGTTATAAGAATAATGCCTTAGATGGTTTGTACATGTGTAAAGAAGATCACACAATGAGCCTATAAGAAAAAGGTTGCTACATCACTGTTTCAAAAAAGCCACCGAAAAGAAGACCAAAAAAGATATGGGAAAAACAATTGAAAATAATATGAAAAACTACAAATAAACAAAGATCTATCTCTTCCTAGAGGCAAATGGCCAAAAAAAACTCATAACCAACCCTATTTCATTGGGACAAGGCTAAGATCATAATGATGAGAGGGAGTGAAAGGAGGTGTTGGACTCACTAGGAGAACACTCTAAGACATTTAGTCAACATGATACAATAGAAAAGCAATAGAAGAATATGAAATACAATATTGCACAGAAGATAAGCACAATATTTTATGTAGTATAAATAACTTAACATGTTTTGGGAGGGGGAGGGAATGCATCTAAACCATAGCTTTCCTCTAAAAATTTTCATTTAGATATTAACCAAAGGATGCTACCCACTACTTACAATTTTGCCTTTTTAAAAGTACAAGAAAAATATTGTTGTTTTGAGCAAATTTTAGGTACCTATTTTATAATAACAAGTTAAAGGTTTGATCCTGGTTTTAGCTTTATCACAAAAAAAAAGGAAAAAATTAAAACAATATTCATGTATTTGTAGGCTTTAATCCTCCACACTAAAGTTTTTAATGGAGTAAACTTTTTTAATTTGATTGGAGCATAAGGATTTAAATCTTCCATGCAAAAATTATTAGTAAAGAAAACTCAAAAATTTTTAGTGAAATATACTCTTAAAATCTTATACATAGTAAAGTTTTTCCCTACATGAACATCTAAGTTGAGTAGAGAGATTTTGATCTTTCAAGCTAAAATTTCTAGTAGAGGCAACATTTTTCTCTCATTCAAAATGCTTCAAGGAAAGAGGTTTATATATATATATAAAGAACTATAAGCTTGATTCTATGGTGGTTAGGAACATCTAGAAGACTAAATGTTGATTACAATGTCAACCATACCAAAGACAAGACTAGAAAATAAACAAAGAGGCCATACAAAAGTGGAGCTACTAAAGCTTCTAATACAAAACAAAAGAAGGTCTTCCATGATAACCAATTAAAAAAGAAAATCAAAACATTAAAACTATAAAAAAAATATACAACATTGAATAAAAATTTCTTTCAATGAATAAAGCTAAGTGGCTCTTGACATTTTTCCTTAAAAATCACCACTATCATGGTAACTAATTAACTGTCATTCAACTGCCTATGTCAATGTAGCCCCCATTCACATATGGTGACATGTGTCAACCTAGATGCATCGACACTGATGTAGTCAAGCTTATATAAATGTGTGCACCAACTACATTTATGGCATCTTGTGTCAGTAACATAATGAAGCCCTTGCAATTTGTCATTTCTAGAGTTAGAATATTTTCCTCTAAGTGCCTACAGTGTGAGTGAAAGAGATTGTATGGAACCTTAATCGAGCACCATGTACCTAAATGCATTGGTATGAATGGCAATAAAGTCAAGATTTCTGGCATTCATTGTAGCACTTGGATTAGCTTAATCTTTCTTAACCAATAGTTTACTTTAAATGCATTTTATATTCCATGTCATAATAATTAATGCAATTAATCATTAACACATAAGTACAACTACTTAGAGCATAACATATAACACTTGGTTATTCTAGTAGTGATCATTTAGTACACCTAGTAATCATCACTTAGTAACCTAGTAGCATTAATACGAGTTTGGGATGTGTATAGCAAGTCGGTATGGCTACTTATGTTAGGGTAGTTAGCCTTTATAACAAGTTAGGTAGTTAAATAGTTAATCACTAAATATTCATCTTCCTACATAGAACTCAGGATAAAAAATATAAAAATATAAATAAAAAGAAAATATCACATACCTTAACTCACATTTAACCATATGCAAAGCATACACAAGTGTGAGTTAGGAAGACAATGATCACATGACCCTTTATTTCACAGCCTTTGACTATAAGCAAACTTAGGAACTAAGTCTATGTAATTCGATTAGATCACTAGTACACAATTGTGATTCATATGGTTGGTTGTATGGTATACTCACTACTCATCATTAGCACCATTGTCAAGGACTTAGTTTAGCTAAGTGCGCTAAGTAAGGAAAGATTATGACATTATACAAAGATGTTGACAAGACCAATCAATGATCACTCATTAAGGAAATAAGAACAAGCATACTATTTCTATCAAAAGCTAACATGACTTCTTCTTGTACGGATAAATCTCCACCATTTACAAGTAGATCCAATCAGCAATAGGAGGTTCCAAACACACCCCAATAACTTTGTGTTTTCTACCCCCATCTAAATTCCTATAATCCAAATTTCACCTTCATCCTACATCAAGATGAACAAATGCGCTGGAGGGATATGGAAGGAAACATTATGTTACCTCTCGACTAATCTATTCTAGCCATGCTACTGAATAATCTCGTTAGGCTAGTTATCACTACACTCAATTCAGAATATGAGGTCTAGGACCATCTTATCGATATTATCATCCTACTAATGCCTAGTGTAAGAAGGATTAGCAAATGGAAGAACAATACAAGGCCTCTAAGGACAAGAGGGTCCTAACCTAGTTATTCTTGTAATAGCATAAGGAAGACGAGGACTTCTTTTCAAGCCAATCCCAATACATAAATTCTCCGCCTTTCTATGATTAGGAGATTCTTAACCAAAGGTTGCAATCCACTATGAACAACTTGGGTGAGGGAAAGATTGGTTCTCAAGACCAAAGGACCTTAAGAGATAGGAACCCAAGCCAAACATCGAAGGACAAGAATAATGACTAGCATAAGAAAAAAGAAAAAGAAAAGCAATCTAATTAGGGTAGGGATAGAAGGAGAAGAACTAATAGGCATTGTTCCATTGGTTCCCCTTTTTCTTCTTCTTCATCATCCTCCTTATCTTCATCCTCAAACTCCAATAAGGAGAAGAAGAGCCAAGACAAAACAAGGGATATTCAAGATTAGGATGGAAATGATTGGCAAGATAAAAATGAATGCAGATCCCACTAAGATGATCAAGAACAAGGGCAAGGATAACCACAAGGGAAGGAGTAGCATTGAAAGAGAAGCATAGTAGGACTCATCATAGGCATCATGGCCATGAATGGGGCCACCAAGAAGATCATGACTATGATGAACCTCTGCTAGCTATCTAATACATGTTGAACATTTCATAAGTAGTGTAGATACCTACAAGGCACTTGAACAATAGTTGAATCAAGAGGTTGGATATGAACAATATCTTCATGTTCAAAGGGGAATACAATTTAGATCCAAAAAATCATCTTCAAGCCTTTTATGATGCCTATGCCTTACAAAACATAGAGAATGAATGGCAGAAGCTGAAGATATTCCAAAGGACATTCATCAAGGAAGCCAAAAGCTAGTACTAGTCCTTAGCACTAGAATCCATTCATCGATGGAGCACTACATTAGAACTTTTCAATGAAAAATACCAAACGTAATCCAAAGTGTTCAAATTGTAGAGACATCCAAGGATGAAAACAAGACAATCGTGAGTCTTTGGATGTAGCATTGGGCAAGTACTATTCTCTTCTACACTACTGCCTAGGCCATGAATATTCCCAAAGGGATCAACTCTGCCATATCATAGATGGACTTAGAAATAAAACAAAGAAAATCCTTAGAATCTATGCACAAGGAAGACTCTATGAGATGCAAGCCCATCAAATTCACACGTGGCTGAAGAAGGAGAGCTAAAAAAGCATAAAAGTGTAGAGGAGTACAATAGGGATCCCTCCATTTACAAAAGGGAGGTACATTTCTGTGACTCTAAGGAGGAAGCACTATTTAATGAAGTGGTGCAAAGAAAAACCTTGTTGATTCAAAAATATGTCACTAAAATATTGGCTAAGGTGAACAAGATGTAGGACTCCTTAGATGAAAAGTTCCAAACAACTTTGAAAACCATTGAGAAAAGAAGAGACCAAGGGAGTAGTAATCAAGAAAGAAGAAAGAAAAAGGATGTAGAGTAGGATCATTACAAAAACAAGGGTGAAGCTATAGCAATAGAAGAGGTTGAAAATTTGGAAATAGATGATGGTGGCTATAAAATTTGCTAATATGAACATCCTAAGGGATGTTGCCCAGTGTTGTCACATCTACAGAAATATGGAATGTATGCATTAAATCCCAAATTTGCAAAAATGCAAACACCTAGGTGGTTTCCCTATCCACAAGGCAACTATAAACAATAGTTCCAGCAACAAATGTATTATCCAAGTGGAGTGCCACTTCAACCTTAGGAGTAGTATTAGTAGTGGCAATACCCACAATCATGGGGGATGTCACCACTATGGTAGTAATATCCCTAAAGGTAACCTAATACTTATGGATATTATGTCTAGTAGTTTTTATCCCCACATGACTCCTCTAGCCACACCTCCTTTTCTTACCACTACTATCCTTTGAAATACTACAAAGCATCTTCTCTAAGAGGGAAGTATTCTTTTTCCTTTCATCCTCCTCAACAACCATAATCAACTACACCTTTTTTACCCACTCCATCCATGCAAGGTAAAATCCCCATATAGCCACAACAAAGAAATATCACGAGGGTGGTAAATCTATAGCCGAATATCCATTTCAGTGGTCCTAAACCATAGCCTCATAAGAGGCCATACTTCAGAACCAATAGCCCCCTACAAGCCTCACAAATACCCATGGCTACTAACCCTATTGCATCTACCTTTGAAAATACCACCTAGTTTCCTTCTAATCAAACATATTCCAGAATCCACACTATCATGTTAATCTATGTGATCATGGATTAGATAAAGGTTGTTGAACTTCCCACAAAATAATTTGATCTTGAAAATCCTCTCATTTACTTATAGATCATAGGGAATCCTCTCATTTACTTATAGATAATAGGGAATGAACCATGTAAGGCTCTCTTAGGTTTAGGTTCTAGGGTCAACTTAATTTTCCAAGAAATGTATAAGGGTTAGAACCTACCTTCTTTGAAGAAGAGTAAAATCAAATTGAAGTTGATAAATCAATACATTACTGTCCCTCTGCAACTAGTCAAGGACATTATGACCACTATTTGTGGATGATTCTATCTTGCTAATTTTCTAGTAATCCATGTGAAAAATTGTAAGGGGGACTTCCCTATCATTATGGGAAGTGCATGGCTAAGTAAAATCAGTGCTAAGATGGGGATCCAAGCTCTTTCCTTAGAAATTTCCAAGGAGAATGAATTAGTCAAGAAGAAAAGGATTTCATGCATTACATATAATGACATCGTGTACTAGTACATGCAAAAACCATGGATGATCAAAGATACATCATTCCAAGCATGTAATCAGTATGTCAAAATAGCAATAATTTAAAAGTGCTTGTATGTAGTAGCCACAAAACAAGAAGGTGCCTAGTGGTTGATAATAGATTGCTAAGCTGAATCCACTATGTGCATGGAATCATCTAATAGCCTTAATAATGCTTATATCAAAAACATCAACGAAATGGAGCAACCACATTATCAACTCTTCCACACACAAAGTGACATGAATCAAGGAGAGTTGAAGATCCATGATAACTTCAAATAAGAGCCCCTTGAATTCAAAGCTTTACTGGCAACAATGGAATATGCCTTTCTCAACAATGAAAAGATGGTAATCATTAATGTCAAACTTGCTCCAGAACCAAAATAGAAGCTCTTGAAGATGATGAACAAATGACCAACAGCCTTTGCATGGTCATATCATGAAATTATAGGAAGTTATCCATGGATATGCTAACATCGTATCTATATAGTTTCCTCCATCAAACCAAAGAAGTAGCTGCAGCATAGGTTGAACCCCAAATTGAAGCAGATTTTCAAAGAGGAGTTTGAATAACTCCTCAAAGATGGGTTTATCTATCCATTGCAAATAGTAAATGGGTTAGCCACTTGTTATTATTTCCAAAAAAATGAGGAAAATGGAGAATTTGTATAGACTTATGGTTTTTGAACATGGTAACTTACAAGGATCAATTTCCATTGCATTTGTTGACCAAGTGTCGGGCACCATTACAGGGCATTGCTATTACAGCTTTCTAGTGGTTATCATAGCTATAACCAAATCTAGATTGCATTGGAGGACTAGGCCAAAATGACATTCACAAGTTCCTAGGGGACTTTTGAATATAGAAAGATGTCATTTGCCCTATGCAATGTACTTGCTACATTCTAATGATTGGTCCTCAGCATCTTCCATGGACAAATTGGTAGTGGGGTAGAAGTATTCATGGATGAATTCTCTATCTATGGTGCTACATTTAAGAAAGCTTTAGACCATCTTGAGAAAGTGCTTCAACAATGTATAGAGACTAACTTAAAGCTCAACTAGCAAAAGAACCATCTAATGGTCCAAGAAGACATTATATTAGGGTAAGAGATTTCAAGCAAAGGAATTGAGGTGTACCTGAAAAAAGTACGGATCATCCAAGAAATCACTAGACAACCCAAAATAGTCAAATATGAAGCTCATTCATTGGCCACACTAGTTATTACAAGTGCTTCATTGAGAACTTCTCCAAAATTACTAACCCATTAGTTGAGATTACCAATAAAGATGCACCCTTCACCTAGACTAGGGAATGCAAGACTACATTCCAACAGTTAAAAGTAAAAGCTTTTGAAAACTCCAATTCTACATGCTCTCAACTCATCTAGATCATTTCACGTTATGACTAATGCATCCAACTATGCTTTGGAAGTTGTGATTACACAATTGGACAATCGAAAACATCCTTACTACATCCATTGTACATGCTGAAGCATTATGGAAGCACAATTGGACTACATTAGTATAAAAAAAGAGCTTATGATGGTGGTGTATGCCTTATAGAAATTCATGCACTATGTGCTTGGATATCAAGTTTTTGTACACATAGATGACAATGCTATCTTATTCCTCATGAACAAACCAACAATGAGCCCATGTGTCATATGGTAGCTAGTGATTCTATAGGAGTTTGATCTCACCATGATGAATAGAAAGGAGACTAAGAATGTGGTCACTAATCACTTGTCTTTATTATGATGGGATAGCAAAGAGGATGTAAGATCTTTATCTAACCAATTTTTAAATGAACTTCTCTTTGTCAAAAATTTTGAAATGTAAAGTCCTGAAGGTATTGTTTGATACAAAGAATTTCTTTCCTATATACTCACTCAAGAGCTACCACAAGAATGTGATACTAAGAAGAAACAAAAGTTTCTTCACTAGGCCAAATATTACATGGAAATTAGGGGCAACCTTTACAAAGATTATGCCAATGGCCTGGTACAATGGTATGTGCCCAACAATGATCAACTTCAAATCCTTCAAGATGCTCACAAGGGCCCTTTTGGGGGCCATTACACTAGGAGGAGGATGGTCATTAAAATCCTCATGGCAGGATATTACTAGCCAACCATATTTAGGGATGCTCATCAATTCTCCTATTCATGTGAAAGTTGCCAAAAAGATGGAGGGATAACTGTATGGATGGAAGGGCTCCAACAATGGATTTAACCACTAAATCCTTTTAATCTATGAGGCATTGATTTCATGGGACCCATTAGCCCCATGTCCAATAGAAAGGCATACATCAGTGTAGCAATTAACTACTACACAAAATGGGCTGAAGCTACTACCATCACTGATTGTTCATCCTCTACAGTACCATAGTGTGTACAATAGAATGTGGTAAACAAGTTTGGTATGCCAAGGGTACTTATTTTTTATAATGGAATAGATTTTACAAGTAGGACTTTTTAGAAACTAATGTAATGCTTAGGGATGAAACACAAACTAATAACTCCATACCATCCTCAAGATAACAATCAAGAAAAAGTCACTAATAGGGAAATAATTAGATAAAATCTTGTACAGTTAGAAAATATAGGAAAGACTAGAGAAAAAAACTCAATGATGCTATATAGGCATATAAGTCAACTTGGAAACTTCTTATCGGTTATTTTCCTTATGAGTTGGTATATGGAAAAATACCAACTCTTCCAATCCAAGCAAAGCTTCATACATTTTTAACAGCTTGTGAACTTAACCTCAATTTAAGTCTAGCCCAAAAGGCATGATTAATGTACTAAATGTGATAGATGAGAACTTATTTGTAGCCCTATACATGAATGAAATGCACAAGAAACACACCAAATAAGATCATGACTTAAGGATAGGAAAAGTTAAATTCCAACCAGAAGATAAGATTCTTTATTAGAATCCCATGCATGGACCACAACATAAAATTATAGATGCTATGGGAAGGACCTTATATTATTCATGCAACTTTTCCATATGGGGCCATGATAATTTACCGCCCTTCCAGCTTGAATAAGCAGCTACTAGTCAACATTCAACAAGTGAAACCTTTTCTTGAACTAACGATAACTAGTGGCCTCAACACCTCAACCAATGGCCAAGCATGCTCCATATTTTAGATCTCCTCCTTCCAACTTAGTTGTGGGGGAGATGGTCATCCATGTTAAGATTATATGATGGCTAATTAGTTTTACAAATTTCTTTTGTTTTACAATGTTCTTTTTATGTTTTTAATTTTCTTGAATATTTTATAATTTATTTTATATATTTCTCCTTACGTGTTGTTTTCTCATTTTTTTTCCATAAGGAATCTTACATTTTTGCCACAACTACTACTATTGGAAGTTCATTAAAAATTGGACTTAACATTGAATTAATTGTTTAATGACTATATTTCATTTTTGGATTATGACATTGATGAATGGAACATTAATTTTCTTATGGTGTCAAGCAATGAGCCCATGACATCCAACCATTCCACTTAATTCTATTAGGTTTTTTCATCTTGGAAGCATGAGGTCCTTTCCTAATTTCAACTTACAAAGAATCCATGACTTTGATACTTAAACAAATTTGGAACAGACCAAGTGGAATCAACATGGGTATGGCTTCAAGGGAATTTGTCACCTTTTGTACCCAAATACCTTCTTGAGTTTTTATGGCTATTCTCATTAGTCTCTGACCACTCCTGTTATTAACCAATAATGGGAAGCATTTCTTTGCATGGTGTTGTTTCCATGAAAAAAGAACATGGGAATTCAAAGCACACCCTTTAGACACAATAATGGGTTACAAGCACTAGTTATGGGGCTGGGAAGACATGTTACCCATGCCTGAAGGCATCCTTCTAACTAAGGCTCTTCCTATCTTCTTACTTCTCTTTTCTTCTTTACTTATAATGATGGTTGATCTTTGGGAGTGGTCATGAACTCTTGGGGTTGGACAATCTGAATATGGCAATGCAAAGTCACTACAAGTGGCTAGACTTGGTTCCAACTAAGGATGCGATAGTATCAGGTCATCTTAATCAAAACCTCCACTAGGATTTCATGTGACTGAGATGTGATACTTCAATGTCATTTCCTCTCTTCCATCCCTATACTCTTATCATCGATCACTTCACTACCTCCTATCATGGTCAATTATTGTGTTCATTTTGGCATGTCATAATTCTGTGACGATTTCTTGTATAGATTCGATCTTTAACTGATGATGATCATTCATCATCCTTGGTCCCTACAAACTCCTTGATATGAGGGCATGCAAGGGAATATATGGCATGAGCCTACTCTAGGGAGGATCCACTTACATACTCCTTGGTCATGTTCAGTTAAACCTCTTATCCCTTAGTCATTTTGCAGTCAATCCCATCATAACATCACATAAACATCCATTTTTGCAACACCTTAGCATATTATTTTTTTCTTCAAATCTCCTTTTTCCAAGTAAATCTCATACCTTCTTCAATGTTTTTCCATCCGACTAGGCTTTCCTATCTTCCATTAGGCTCTCATTTCATTATAAAACTCTTCCAAAATACTTAGCTTTTCATTGGAAAAAATTCCTGAAAATAGCTACATCGATGCATCCCTATCAATGCAGCTTGATGCATCAATGCATGGAAAAAATAGGACAAATATGCATACTACTTAGCAATTTTTTGCCATTTTCCTTCAAATGTGAGAGGAGTATTCCCCATTTTTAGAGCCTAGCAACCTTCCAAGCACCATAACTTACAAACTACTTATCTGATTCACCTTGTTCATCATTCCCCTAGCTATCAAAGGTACGATTTACGTCATGGGGGCCACAAACCTTTGGTTTCTAACTTCCCAAGGTTTAATGCAAAAAAAATAATATTAAAATCCTAGTCCAAACCAAGTTAAACCTTACAAAAAAACTATAGTAGCAAAAGAATAAAATAATAAAAAAATAATGAACCTACCAAGATCACAAATGAACCTAAGTGTAACCTAACCCAATAAGAAAGGTATCAAAAAGGAACTAAGAATTATACACTAAAATGCTAATCCATGATTATGTTTGTGATCATAGATGACACCAATAAAATGAGCACTAACAAGAGGCCCTTCCCAATTGAGGGAGAAGTAGCCATGAGGAAGAAAGGACCAACAATAGCAACAACAACCCTAAGAACAAGAGGCCAAAGCAGCCCATGCAATGGAACCTCTTTGAGAAGAGCTTGAAGTGGAATTTTTTCAATAGATTCCCACTACTAAAATTAGCTAACCTAGACTAGATGAGGCTCCAAGACCAAGACCTAACTTATAGGTCACACTAATAGAGGCTTGCTTAGAAAAGATCCAAACCAAGGAGGTTCAAAGTTTGGTTCTCCAAGAACTAAACTTTGGATCCTTCTTGGAGTTGATCCCTACACTCAACCATATGAATATGAGCATTCACACATGATTTGGTCGAACTCAATAGATAGGCTAGTTGTTGTATTTAGATAATTACACATTGATCGCAGTTCGTTGTCTTTCCACCTGGACTAGTATTTGCTTTGTCATGTATTGTTTAGTCCAAAGTGAGGTGTATGATGTGGTCCTAAACTAGTGCTACTCCTAGAGGCAATGGAATATAAATTTTTTTAAGGTAACAGGGAGTGAGAGAAGAGAATCTAAGCTAGCCTAAGTGTGATGAGCATCCATCCTTAATCATCCATACACATCTTGGACCTCGTGTACTACTTCTGGGATTACCAAGCACATGTTACTTAAGCACTCCTAGATACGCCACTAGGATACCAAGTAGTCACACTTAAATGATCATGATTAAGTCGTACTCATTCTATGTTTAATAACAGGGATAGTATATGAAGGTAAAGAAGTATTAACTAAGAAAACAATAAATAATAATAATAGTTAAACAATTAGAACTAAGTGAATGCTACAATGATGAAGTAATCTCAATCTTTATTGCCGGTCATGTGCATGTCCAAGTATGTCACACTCGAATAAAGGTTCCATACAATTACAATCATCACACGGTAGGCATGCACTGGGGAAAGAATTGAGATGAACTAAAAATGAACAAAAAGACTCTACTACTACACTTACTTCTCTCTCCCCTTTTTCTTGTGCTCCCAAATGTGTATTTATAAGCTTACACAAGGATCACGATATCATGTATCCGATCTCGTTAGCCAGGATCACGTACCTGATATTGTAGATTTGATATCAGGGCCTAACAATTCATGGTTCATCATACCCCCATGACTGAATGAAAACTTGTCCTTAAGTTGAACAAAATGAGAATAAGTTCAACTGATTACACAGTGGATAGGTATGGGATTATTGACTAACTAGACATTTATTCATGCCATAGTGGAGGGTTGAACATAATAAAATTGGGACATAGACACAAAATTACAAAGTTTATTGAAACTCATGTGGTTCCTGGTGGTAGTGGTTCTTCCATGGATATCTTCCTCTTGTCTTGTGCTCCAGGTTTTGGAAATTGATGGCTCTGAAGGAGTGCTTAAAGCTTTTCCTCTTCGGTTCAAGGATCCTGTGCCGTCCATGCTGATGCTCCAATGTTCGATGGAGTCAACACCTCCCATGAGCATGGAAATTGTGGGAACATCTAGTTGTCCTTGACATACCACACCGTAAATAGCCGATGTTCCTCTTCATAGGCTCTAGCTTTATCTTTGTATTGTTGGTAATCTGTGAGCCATCAAGCCAAATCTGCTGTGACATCTTTTTGTCCCTGGTAGTTGGTTTTGGCCACCTCTAAGTCAGAATTTTTCACTTCTAATTTCTATAGCATCTTCTTATGCTCAGTAAATTCTATTTTATATTTTGTATAGGTGGTTGCTACCTACTTCTCCAACTCTATTCTCGGGCATCCTTCTATCAACATGGCCAAGTTGGCATACCGTAGGTTTGCCAACTCCATGTATTCAATATGATCTTGTATTTGCAGGTCCCGGTTTTTGAATTCTGCTTGGTGGATGAATGCATAGGTATTTAATATGGCCCACAAATCAGTGTTTTGAGCACTGAGAGTGTTGATATGGGCCTTGGCCATATGGATTTCTTTTTCTATTACTTGTTTATATATCCCCACTTGATCCCTGAAGTGTTCCTTCAACTTCTCATGTCGCTTGGCCTTGTTTTGCCATGTGCTTCTCTCAATTGTCATCTTTTGATGGATTGCACATACCTCTTTCATTGAGAGGGTTCTATTTTCTCTACCCAAGTGATTCATGTCCTGGTTGACCCTGACTAATTGTTCTCATAATTGCTGAAAATTTTCTTTGAGAACATTTCTTTGTTTTCCTACGATGGTCAACTAAATATTGTTAGCGGCAAGCTGTTTATTTTTCTCTTGTAAGGCCTTGAGTGCTTTAGCATCTGCATATGTCTAAGCTTATGTCTTAGAAGCATCCCAATTGGCCTTCTCTTTCTCCTCCACCACTCTCTTATTCTCTTCTAACAATTTA
This sequence comes from Gnetum montanum, assembly GCA_015680685.1. Classification (NCBI taxonomy): domain Eukaryota; kingdom Viridiplantae; phylum Streptophyta; class Gnetopsida; order Gnetales; family Gnetaceae; genus Gnetum; species Gnetum montanum. The sequence goes on from MNCI01002249.1 coordinate 735,087, forward strand.
TTGAGTTACTCTGTCCAGAAGGACTCTAGCTAGTCTGCGGGGATGAATTGAGATGGGTACCACTGTGCAGCTTGTAGGGTGACGAGCTATTCTTGGAGTCTTTCCAACTCTACCTTTGCATGCTCGAACTTAATATTTGCCATGAATAGCTTTCCTTTTATGAAGATTAGGTCTGATTGAGTTGTTGTGACATCTTCAAGGATGTCAAACAGGGACGTCATCACTTGTCCTGTCTACAACAACCGATCAAGAACATCCTCATGTTTTGTAGGAGTCATCGAGGGACCAGCCAAATTTTGAGCATTATGTGCTCCTGTAAAGTCTACTGGTGACACAACAGGGACATTGAATGATTCTTTTATGTGGTCTGTGACCACTTCTGCAGCTCTCACTACATCTTGGTGCTGCATGACCACTACTGTGGCCCCTTCTCTAGTTTCTAATTACACTTGAAAAGATGCAATGTTCCCTAAGATCTGTTGTGAGCAATGTGATGTCCCTCCTCCTATTTGAATTAATACCTTGCCCCATGTGCAATCGATTGAGACCATGGGTCGTACAACATCATCTATAACCCTAAAGAGATTGGTCTCATCATGGCTTCCCCAACTAACCATCTCAGTGATGGCCCTGAGATGGCTCATCGACGGTTGATAGTCTTGTGGCAATGATGGCAATTGGTCTTGTTAGCTTGTGCTAGGCCTCGCTTCCTATTGTTGACTGGGCCTTGTGCCTAGAAGTTGGCTAGACCCTACAGTTTGAGGTGCAGTGGGTCCCATCATCTGTTCTTGTTCAAGCTCTAGTGTCTCACCATCACTTTTTCTTGGGGCTAGTGGCTTCAGCAATTTAGCAAATGAAATATTTTAGGCCTTTCTGGGGATGTCATTGGTGTACCCTAGAATTCTAGCATGCCAGCACAGCTTCCTGATGAGACAAGGAAAGGGCAATGCAAACTTCCCTATCTTGCATTCTTCGAACCACTTAAAAATTTTTGTTAGATATAGATGGGGTAGGTTAACATTAACCTTGCCCATCAATATAGCACTTCCTTTAGCTGCATATGTGGAGATTTTATTCAATCCTTTTGTGGGGAAGATGTGATATGTGTCAATCTTGAAGTAAATTCTCTCTTCAAGTGTTAGCTCTCCATATGCTTTGTCTTCTTTGCCATACACCCTTTTCAACCAGGTCTTTTGTGCATCAGCATTAGAGCGAGTGGGCAAGTAAGCAACTTTTGGCCCTGTATTCAGAATATTTAACACCTTTGAAATGGCCTTAGTAGAGAAATCCATAACAATACCACTAATATCAATGGTGGTGCACTCTTCTTTATTGTGCCAAAATTGGTATGTCTCCCCCAGGTACCAATCACCACTTTTAGAAAGAATGGGCCATAGTGGAGACCATTTGAGTTGGTCCCTAACTACCTTAGGAGTGAACTCCATGAAAGGTCTGAAGTTAAGTTCTACTATCACAGCTACTAATGTGGACCTTTCATGGATTGCCTAAACACACTCTGGGAATAACATGAGATGTTGTCCCTGTTCAAGTGTTTCACCAACTCCACCTTTAGCATGTCTAGATTGTACAGTAACAAGAGGTTCCTGATGGATACTAAATGATTGTGCCTCCTGTTCCATATGTTCCTCAAGAGACACCTCTCCTCTACCTCTCCTTGGTCATTTGGATGCACCTTGAGAGGGTCCTCCTTGTTGTCCTTCTTTAGGGGCCATCTACAATCACACGAGGTCGGCTATTAGTAAGGTCATTTACAAAATTTGATTTATATCTTACTTATTACCTTTAATGAATTCATATCTTGTTTAGTGTGATCCAGAGTTAGAGAATTTTACAAGAATGTCCCCTAAAATTTTTGATATTAGGCCCAATTTGATTAGGTGGCTTCAAAAATTTAATTTTCATGGTGTGGGTGAAGAGATAAAATTGATTTGGCAACATGTTTATCATTTTTACGGTCATTTACCCTTTATGATATCCTTTGACGACGATGAATTTTGGAAAAATTATGCACAACTTGGAGCATACCCTTCTCCCATGACTAAGTTAAACACTTCAGGTTTAAACAAGTTCAATCGAAATGGAAATCATAGCGTTAATGAGTAAGTTATGGATGTTTGAACGATAGGTGTGCAAGCTAGCAATTCGTAGAAGAAAATTTGAACAAATCCCCCCATGTCAACAGTGCAAAATGATGTTGACATGTGCTAGGGGGGTCCATATATATAGTTTTTATGGATGTGATATTGCATACCCGATAACATGGACCCAATATCACATTAGACCCGATATCGGGTACCTGATATCATGGCCCATTGAAAATAGGGTACTTGGAAAAATCGATAAAGTTTTGAAATTCCAAGGCTAAAAATGAAGGATTTGAGGTTAATTTGAAAGATCCAGGATAATCATTAAATAGACTAGAAGACACTAGAAGTATAATGGAGTAGAATTTGGCAATTAAATTCATGAATATGATGAGGAAAAAGCGCATGTTTTTGGTGCATAGGAACGATTGAATTAGAAGAATGATAAAGGAAAGAATAACGTTGGCAATGTTGTACTCAAAGGGTATAAAATGATGTGATGATGATGTGCAATGAGTGTAAATTACAAAGGTTACACAAGTGGGTCCTTCCCAAAGCAAGTTCCTACCTATGATGCCCTTATGTAACTGATGAGTGGCGAGGTATCCCTACACTCAACCATACGAAACGAGCGTAACATGCATGATCCGGTTGAACTCCATAGATGGACTAGTTGTGGCACCTAGATAGTTAGCCTTAGGTCACAGTTCGCTGTCTTCCCACCTAGACTAGTTTTGCATATGTCATGTATGGTTTAGTCTAGATGAGGTGTATGATGTGTTCCTAATTCTATCGCTACTCCTGAAGGTAGTGGAAAATAATGCTAACTAAGCTAAGCTATAAGGGAAAGGGTAAGAGAGTCTAATCTAGCCTAAGTGTGACGAGCAACCGATTCCTTGATCAACCATACACATCTTGGACTTCGTGCACGACTGCCACTAGGACTACTAAGCATAGGCCTAGGTACGCCACTGGGATTACCAAGCGCAGATCCCAAATACGCCACTGGGTTACCAAGCGTAGATCCCCCTAGCTACACCACTGGGCTACCAAGCAGTCACACTTAAATGCTTGTAATCAAGTCGTACTCGTTCCGCTTCTAGGAGTTTAAGGGTGAGAAACTAATCGCGATGAGTAACCGATTCCTTGACTAGCCGTACACACCTATGGATGCTCATAGTCAAGTCGTACTCACACCGTGCTATGAAAGCAATAAATAACATTAAATAAATAACAAATAAATAAACTAAGTGAATGCTGCAATCATGAAGTAATCTCAATCTTTATTGCTAGTCATGTGCGTGTCCAAGTACGGCACACTCGAATAAAGACACCGTACAATTACATTCACCACACTGCGGGTAGACACGGGAAAAAATCTAACTCTGGAGGGATCAAACTGCCAGAGCTTCGCTACTCTAAAACTGGGATCTCGAACAAGGGAGAGCCGCCTCTTATTTATAGACATGGCAGTGGACTGCGATATCGTGTACACGATATCGTAGGGGAAGATGTGATATCGCGTGCACGATATCACGGGGGATGCGATATCGCGTCGGCTGTGATATTGCGTACGCGATATTGCGGCCTGTGAGAACCACGTCTCATCATACCCTCACGACTAAATAAAAACTCATCCTCGAGTTATAAGGAGAACAAGCTTCAGTGATTACACAGTGGATAGGTATGGGATTATTAACTAGAAAAAGAAATGAACTAATGCCGTAGTGTGGGAAGACACAACATAGAGAGAAAAAAAATACTACAACTACAAAAATGTGGAACTCATGTAGTTCCTGGTGGCGGTGGCTCCTCCATGGGTGCTTTCCCTTTGTCACGTGCTCCAAGCTTTGAAGGTTGATGACGCTGAAGAATAGCCTGGAGCTTCTCCTCTTCGGTTCGAGGGTCTTGTGCCATCCATGTTGATGCTCCGATGTTTGATGGAGTCGACACTTCCCACGGATAGGGTATTTGCAGAAAAATTTGATTAGCTTTGACGTACCATGCCGCGAACACACGTCATTCCTCTTCATAGGCTTTGGCTTTGTCTTTGTATTCGTGAAGTTCTATTAGCCATCGAGCCAAGTCGATTGCCACATCTTTCTGTCCTTGGTAGCTTTCTTTTACCATCGCGAGTTCAGAATTTGCGACATCTAGTTTTTTAGCCAACTTCTTCCGCTCTGCAAATTCTGCTTCATATTTGATGTGGGTGGAAGCTACCTGCTGCTTGAGCTCTGACCTCGGGCACCCTGCTGTTAACATGGCTAGGTTGGCATATCGAAGGTTTGCCAACTCCATGTATTCAGTCAAATCTTGGATCTGCAGGTCCCGATTCTTAATTTCCACCTGGTGGGCGTAGGCATAAGTGTCCAATATGGCCCCCCAGTCAGTGTGCTGGGCACTGATGTTGTTGATTTGAGCTTTGGCCATATGGATCTCCTTCTTCAGGATTTTTTTATACATCCCCACCTAATCACGGAAATGCTCCTTCAACTTCTCATGTCATTTAGCCTCATTCTGCCA
>MNCI01002249.1:756264-773829 GCA_015680685.1 Gnetum montanum
GTAGGCAAACCAGTGGATTGAGTGGATTGTGGATGATAATGATTTAATTGTTGCATTATTTGTGGAAAGGTAGGTTGTTGGGCTAACATTTGTTGTGGTGGGATGGTATTCGGGATTGAGACTATTGGTGAAGCCCACTGCCCAGCTACAGGTTGTGAGGTAATGCCTCGAACATGTTGGGTTGGAGTAATCAATGATGCCCCATGAATCTGCATCTGGGGTATGTAATGGGTGGATGTGGAAGCTGGTATGACTGACGGTATTCTAGTTACTTGAGGTTGGAAGATTGACCCTGCGTTGGTTTGGGGGAGTTATTGGGACTGCACTGATGGAGGAATGATGAAAGTGGTTGCATCAGAGTGAATGTTATTGAGCATGGAGAAGATAGGAATGGAATGGGGAACAGGTCCTCGAGTGTTTGTGGATGAAGAAGGAAACACAGTTTCTTCCAGGAAAGGATGGAATAATGGGTTTGTGTGGGCATGGGGGCTAACCAGTATGGTATGATTCTCCATGTTCAGATTGGGTTGCAAAGTCATCTTCTTCATCTTGAGGCTCTATGGGAGGTAGTTGTAAGGCTTGACTTCTAGCCATAAGAAGCTGGGATATGAGTCTATGATGGTTTTCAGATAGTGGGATTATGTCAAATGCAAAAGGGATAAACTCACGTCCTCCTTTTTGGATAAATTCATATTCTCGCTTAGCTTCCCTCTCTACACGATCAATGGGCAAGTTGGCTTGGATTTTTACACAAATGAAGTTATATTGTTCAGGGCTTAATGTGGGTCGCTTTGGTTGGATTATGGTATCAAACGTGTTAGGCATTGATGTAGAAGGTTGATCTGGATTCATATTCACAAATTGGGTTGTGAAAGTTGCTAGTTGTAAAAAATGGCTAACTTTGAAAATGAAAAAAAAATAAAAAAAATAAAAAAATGACTAAATCTGTCGGTAGCAGGAAAATGGATGTGTAAAAATGAAAGAAAAAAATGGTAAGTGTGAAAACTACTAAAAATGGCCAACTCTAGCGCTACACTCGCTACGCTAGAGCTTGCTATGCTCTGAGAACTTGTTATGCTCTCTAGAACATCCAGAGTTTTGACTAAGTGCTAATCAAAAATGTAGATAGAAATGGTTCAGGCCCTCCTTCTAGCGCCAAACACTGTACTGACCTAAATCGTCAGTGTAAGGCTGGAAGGGAAACAAACACCGAGAGATTGTCGGGCAGCCACAGCTGACCCTGCCTTTGCTTGAGGGCAAGCTGGAAAAGTAAACAAAGGCAAAGTGCCTTGACTGGTTCGCACACAAATCAACCAAGGACTTCCCCAAGCGTAAGCTACGACTAGCGCTGGGGTTATTGCAAACGGGATGTAAATGGAATGCAAACAGTGATACGAAATGTAAAAAAAAGCGTATTGAATTATGAATATAGCATGAACAAAGTTATATTAAAAAAAAGCATAAACAGAACTAAACAATGCAAATGGGAGGCAATAATGAAACTGTATTGTATTGTTCAAACAAGAATATGCACCAGTCAAAGTGTAGTTGCACACATGTGGATGGCAAGTCAAACGCCTAGCCCCGGAATGATATGACACAATGATGTGATGATGAACGTGAGAAAAAATTGGAAGCCAACAATCAGATGTGCCGAGTTCCCAAGGATTGCAAGTTCTATCCTTTTTCAGAATTACCAATCTCTCCAATTTTTCAGAATTGCCAATATTTCCAATTTTTGCCTCCCTCCATCTTCTTCCTTTTGCCTCCTCCAGTTTGTGTGAATTGATAGGGTATTTATAGGGTTGGGCTAGGGTTTGGCTAGGGTTTTCAAGAATGGAATCAACAGTTGGGAGATGAGAGGAAAATAGATCTAGTGACATGTGTCCCATGGATAGTTGGCATGAGTTGGATGTGTGCTGGATATTTGCCTTCTTTGACCAGGTTCAATGTATTTTACAATTTGTGGATCATTCAAGCCCATGAAAATACAAACAAATTAGAAATATAAGCCCTCAAGCGATAAAAAATTTAAAGAAAATTTAGGAGGGTTAGCTCCGGCTTTGGCCCGCTTGAAATATTTTTTTGTTGTTGTTGTTTTTTTTTAGACCATGAGGGCTTGACATGCCCACAAATGGGGATTTATAATAAAATGTACAACAAGAGAAATTTGACTGCCCAACGTGACCTGCAGTATGACCTACAATGTGACCTCCAAAACTTGCAATTTTCAGTTAAAATTTGGAATTTCTGAAGGTTGGAACCCATAGTTATCAATAGTGGACCCTGAGGATAACTTGCACCCTTGAAATCAAGTCATTTTGGCTCAATTTTGGGGCTCTAAGAGTTGGTGACGCTGATCCTTACCCTGTGCAGCATCTGAAAAAGTAACCAAAGTGTACTTAGCTAAAATCAAACATTTTGAACCTAAAACTTTTGATTCTGGATGCTAGAAGTTGGTGTAGTCGCCTGTGGGCCTCGAGGGGACCTTGCCTATTGAATCATGGACCATCGGGGGCTATTTCGGAGGCCTCCAAGTTTGGTCACGCTGTACTCATGTTGGGTAGCAGCATGACTTAGCTTGATTCTTGTCTAAAAGTGCTAGGCCAAAATTAGTGGTGTTTCAAGTGGAAATACCAAATTTAAGATTTCTCTTAGAACATTTAAATGTATAATGTTTAATATGGTCTCAAGCTATGCCCTACACCTTATACAAAGTTCACTTGTAATCAAACCTTTATAGTATAAAATAACATTCATAGGTAATTTACTATAAAAACACTTGAACATAAAAATTTTACATTTTGTAATTGATGGGACGCGATATCGCATGGGCCGCGATATCGTATACATGATATCGTGTCCACTGCGATATCATGTATATCGCGTCTTCCCCTACGATATCACGTACGTGATATCGTAGTGCACTGCCAAATCTATAAATAAGAGGTGGCTCTCCCTTGTTTCTCACTCTAGGCCTAGACCGTAGCGAAACTTTGGCAGTTTTACCTCTCTAGAGATAGAATAATTTCCATGTGCCTCTAGTAGGAGCTCCAAAGTGAATGGATCTTTATTCAAGCAAATATTGTACCTAAACACAAGTTTGTGTATGAAAATAAAGACAAACTTCTTGGATAAACCTTATAGTGCATGGAATAGGCTAAATAGGATTTTAATTATTGTTATTTATTTTTTACCTTTTAAATGCTTTATTATTTGATTAATTCTCTCTCAACCCTTCTCTCCTAGTTAAGTGCATTCAATACAACCGCTTCAAGCGCGTGCGTTACGCTTGGTGATCCCAGTAACGAATAGCATTTGGTAACCAAGGTTGCATTGGTTTAGGGTGTGAATAGTAAGTGGGAACGGATACTGATGCGAGGTTAATTAAGACTTAGTTAGTTAGTTAAAGTTAGTTAATTAGTATCTTCACCCTTCACCTCGTCAACATAGGAGATAAAACATAAAAGACATAAAAATCATATACCTTAGACTTACTTAACCATACAACCGTGAAAAATACAAGTAAGTCTGGGAAGACAATGAATGATTAACCTTAAGTGTTCCATGAGGCGTGTAGGCACTTGGTCTGCGGAGTTCGACCGGACCGTGTGTGTAACGCTCATATTTGTATGGTTGAGTGTAGGGGTATCTCGCCACTCATCATTGGCATCGTTTCTAGGGACTAAGTGTTTGTGCACTAAGTAGAACATAGGAAATTATCCACATCATTGGGAGCTTAAACGAACCCTTAGGGTTAATTCAACAAAAAATTATATAACGGTCAACAGCACACCGAATAAGAAACAATGTCTTCTTCTTCAAACAAAAGCACTTCACCACCTAGGGATCATACAAGAAACAGTCAGTAGTCTAAAACACATAACCAAAATCCACCAGTTCCTCAACAGTATTGAGTGGTATATACTAATCCTGATGAGTATATACTCGATTTTACTTTTATCCTCCATCAGGATGAACAATTGTGTTGGAGAGATTTGCAAGATAACATAGTGTTACCTCCAGATCAGGTAGTCCCTAACATGCTCCTTCATGCTCTAACATAGATAGGCATGATGAAATTATATGCTAAATATGTTGCAGAAGATTATGACATAAGGGATTACCATCCCACAGCAATGCAACGTCTAAGGGACTCGAGGCGAAAGAGCAACCATACATTGTTGAAGGGCAAAGGGGTCCTGCACATCCTAAGAAAAATTAGAGATGGCGAACCACTTATAACAAGTTCTCCATCAAATGATGTTCCCCCTCCTAACAATAGTGAGGAGGTAGGGTATCAGAACCTGTGCTCCATGATACACAACCCTGGTTTTGATTCCCGTGAACACCAACTGTTCATTGAGGGAACAAAAACACATGACAAGGACAGGCATTCTGATCGTCATCATGATCGAGGCCATAGCCATCAAAGAGAAGGTAAGAAACATCGTCATGGTGATGGTTCTCCTTCTTCTTCCCCTTCATCACACCATTCATCCTCTCTTTCCACATCAGGGCACAGTCACCAAGAGCATAATGGTGAGGATAAGTGTAAGCGAAATGAGAGACCTTGACGAGAGAGTCAAGAGAGAGGACGAGGGCAGTCTAGAGAGTCTAGGCATGGTAGAAGGGAAAGTAGGGAACAACATAGCCATCATAGACGTCATGAGAGAGATGATCGTGACGAGCCCCTACTTGCAACCCGGAGTATGCTAGATATAACGGAGGTAGTTAGAATACCGACAAGGCATCAAAAAGATAGCCAGATCAAGCACTTAGACATGAATAATATCCCATGATTTGATGGGGGATATAATGCTGATCCGCAAAATCATTTACAAGAATTCCATGATGCTTGCACCTTGTAGAACATAAAGAACGAGTGGTAGAAATTAAAGTTGTTTCCTAGGACACTCACAAAAGAAGCAGAAAGTTGGTACCGGTCCTTAGAACCAAAAACCATTAGGAGGTGGAGTATGATGTTAGAACTCTTCAACGATAAATATCAAACATACTCCAAAGTGTTTAACTTGCATAAGCAGATCCAAGGATGGAAGCAGGGTAATCATGAACCCTTGGATGCTGCCATGGGCCGATATTATGCATTGCTACATCATTGCCTGGGCCATGATTATGCATAACGGGATCAACTACGCCACCTCATAGATGGGCTAAGGCATGAAACTAGGAGAACCCTTGGGACTTATGCCCAAGGGAGATTATCAGAACTTAGATCCCATGAAATTCACAGATTGTTGGAGCAAGTAGCTAAAGAAGAAGGGGAGCTATGAAAAAGAGAAAGCATGGAAGCATATAACCATGATCCTTCCCTCCAAAAGAAGGGAGTAAGATTCTGTGATGAAGAGGATGAGTCACCACTCAAAGAATTGGTGAATAGAAAAACCTTGCCACTTCAGAAGTTAACAACGGAAGTGTCAGCTAAGGTAGATGAAATATGGAGCTCCTTAGATAGTAAAATTGAAACTGTCCTAAAGATTGTAGAGGAATCTAAGGAGGAACGAAGTAGTGACAAGGATAAGAAAAAGCGGAGAGATTTAGGCCATGCACCTAACAAGGGTAAGGGGAAAATGACTATCTCCAATGAGGTTGTGGATTCTGACACAAACAATGACGGTGGATGTGAGATCTGCCAATATGACCATCCTAATGGATGTTGCCCAATAATCTCACATCTATAAGAGTCTGGGGTGTATGCACTCAACCCAAGACTTAACAGACGGCAGGCACCCCGAAGGTTACCTTATCGCCAAGGTAACCCAAGGCAGTTCCACCAACCATTAATGTACTATCCAACTGGAACTCTGCCACAGCCTATCGGGGAACATCAGCAGTGGCAACACCCATAGTCATGGGGGATGTCACCGCCTAGGCAACAATACCCTTACCGGCAACCAGATCCTTATGGCTACTACGTGCAGCAGCCAATTTCTCCAAGTGACTCTATGGGTTATGTAACCCCACAAAATCACTACCAATTTTGAGAGTATTTTAGAAGGACTCCTTCTCCTCTGGGAGACACTCCACATCCATACCATCCTCCAAATCCATCTGCCTCTCTCACACCGTTAGTTTCAATACCACCCACTCCAACAATGCAAGGGGAACTCACCACTCAACTGCAGCAATGTAATGCTATGAGAGCTGTAAACCTTCAACCTGCTGCTAGTTCTGACAACCACAAGAAGATAAGATCTTTCTTTAGAACCAAAAGCCCAGACAAGCTCTCACAACCACAAGAGGTTGAGTTTGCGTACACTCCTCCAACACATAAGGCTTCGGAGCTCCCTTCAAACCAACAACAGAGCTCAACGCATACGGTTACTGACTAGATCAAGGTAGGCCACCTTCCCAGGAAATTATCTAACCCTAGAAGTCTCTTAATCTACCTCCAAGTCATTGGGAATGAACCTCATAAGGCTCTTCTTAACTCAAGTTCTGGAGTCAACTTAATATCACAGGAAATGTATCAAGCTTGGAACCTGCCTCCACTCAAGAAGAGCAATATTCAACTAGAGCTGGCTAACCAGTCCATCACCATTCCCTTGGGATTGGTGGAGGACATTGTTACCACTGTGTGTAGTTGGTCATACCCAGCTAATTTCCTGGTGATAGAAGTCAACAACAACGAAGGGAACTTCCCAATTATAATGGGAAGGGCATGGCTAAGTACAATAGACGCATGCCTAGGAATCCAAGATCTTTCCTTGGAAATATCTAAGGTAAACATTTATGGAAAGATCAAGAAGAAGAAAGTTCCATGCATCACATACAGTGACTCATCGGGTGAAGACATGGAGGAATGCTCAACATCTCCTGCATGCAACTAGTGTGCCCAAGAAACTCTGATACAAAGGTGCATGTATGTAGCAACCACACAACAAGTGGACACCTCGTGGTTGACAGCTAACCGAAAGAGCAACCCACCAACATGCATGGAACAAACTGGGGGAACAACTCATGCCAACAACGAAGGCATAGATACATTGAAGTATGAATGTCGCCAACTTCGACCCCTTAACCTGAAAACATCAATCAGGAGAAGTTGGACACTTTTAAGAAATTCAAATAAGCGTTCATTATTTTGGATGTCTCACTTTCCATTCAGTCATGGGGGAGAAGGCCACCTATGCTAATAAATCAAGGCCCTCAGTTCTTCTAAGTTTTTTTTTACACATTTTTATTTTACACATTTTTTTTTTACAAATTTCTTTAACTTTTCTTTTTTTTTTTTACTTATTTTTTTTTACAACATCGTTCATACTTTTTCATTTTATGTGTGTGTGTGTGTGTATGTATGTGTGTGTGTGTGTGTGTGTGTGNTTATTTTTTTTTACAACATCGTTCATACTTTTTCATTTTATGTGTGTGTGTGTGTGTGTATGTATGTGTGTGTGTGTGTGTGTGTGTGTGTGTGTGTTATCCATCTTGTAAGTTTTTCATTTAACAAGTGTTCTTTATGATGGTATGAACTATTTTTATATTGATTGCTAATGTTTGGTTTTTACCTTCAAGTTACGATGTTGATACTAAGGTATGGTTCTTTTGATATGATAGGAAATGAGTCCACTTCATCCATACATCCACCAATTCTATGGTCTCTTTCAACTTGGAAATGTATAGTCCCTTTCTAATAAGAACTATTAACGAATCGGTGACTAGGCATTTCTCAAACTAAGGAAGGACTCAATGATTGAAAAGGGTGCGACTTCAAGAAAACTTGATGCATTTGTGTTGGCCATTCTCTTGGGTGCTTAGATGTTTTCTTCATGAGTTTTCTTACCATTTTGACGTGACCCAATTATCGGGAAGCTGAGCTAATAAAAATAACAAAGTCTTTGCATGGTGTGGTTCACACGCATAAACATATAAAACAACAACAAAAAATAGTGAGAATTCAAAGCACACCCCTTAGATGAAATAATCATTTGGGCTATAAGCACTGGTTATGGAACTAAAATAAAAATGTTCCCTCTAACTAAGGCCCATCTCGCTTCCCATTCTCTCCTCCTTCATTTCGTTGGAATGGTGGTGGCTCTTTGGTGGAGACATTCTTATTACTTCAAGAGGATGGGTCGGCCAAATGTATTAATGCGAACCCACTGGATGTGGTTTGTTGAGGCTGGACTTGGAATGGGACCTGCTAAGTCACATTAACCATGAAATACACAAGGGGCTATACACCACCTTGTTCTTGGGATTCCATTCCATTCTCTTCTCTCCATCCTTCCATCCATTGTTCACCTCATTATCGGTTGTATCATTAGTGAATATTTTGATTGATGCATTGTTTTCCTTTTGGTAAATTCTTGTGGTTAAGTCTTTAACTCTTTTTTCAAATGATATTCCCAAAGCCTACAAACTCTTTCAATGTGGGTTTGTCAGGGCATTAAGGGCATGAGCCTGCTTTGGGGAGGACCCACTGGCATTCCTATTTGGTACACCAGTTAAATTCTTTCCCTTAACATTTTTGCAATCCACTCTATTTTGTTCATTTCCATCTTAACATCCATTTCATCAACATTATAGTTGTCTCTTTTTCTCCATCTTTCTTGTTCTTTTCCTTTCTCCATTCTATCACTATAGGAGGTTTGCTCTTAGTCATGGGGGTCCGAACCCAAATGTTTTCAATTTTCTCCTAACCCCTACACCTTCGGTAGTCACCACTATTATATCTCCAAACCCGTATCAGCCATACCACAACTCAGCCAATGGACCCTTCACCGAAGCAAGGTATAAATTGCAGTGTGATTCATTTACCCTTGCTAATATAAGACTGTGTTTTATGTGCAAATGGAAATCATATAACAATAGATTGGATTTGGAGGGAACACTTGGAATGAAGCAGTGCTGAAGTAGCTATGCAAGGAACGAGATGGATGGCGTGCTTATGGATGGACAATGAAAGGCATAATCTTGGTGTTGGCAGTAGCAAAACTTCTTTCTCTCTCTCTTTCTCAGCTTCCAAATAAGGCCTGATGTCAAATGTATAAGGTGTTCACTCTTGTTGTCATGAACACCAGTTTTGTCTTATTCTATAATGATGATCTGTTCACATATCATCCCATTCACCATTAGTTCCATTTGAGTCAATAATCCCATACCATCCCAATATTTTGTAAGGAACTCAAGGATGAGTCATGGGAGTATGATGGGATGCAATATTGCATGGGCTGTAATATCGCGTCCCCCGTGATATTGCATCCCCCACAATATCACGTCTTCCCCTGCGATATGGCGTATGCGATATCGCAGTGCGTCGCAAAATCTATAAATAAGAAGCGACTCTCCCTTGTTTCTTACTCTAGGCCTAGACTATAGCAAAACTTTGGAAATTTTACCTCTCCAGAGATAGAATAATTTCCATGTGCCCGCAGTAGGAGCTCCAAAGTGAACGGATCTTTATTCGAGAAAATATTATACCTGAACACAAGTTTGTGTACGAAAATAAAGATGAACTTCTTGGATAAACCTTGTAGTGCATGGAATAGGCTAAATAGGATTTTAATTATTGTTATTTATTGTTTACCATTTAAATGCTTTATTAGTTGATTAATTCTCTCCACCTTCTCTCCTAGTTAAATGCATTCAGTACGACCGCTTCGAGCACGTGCATTACGCTTGGTGATCCCAGTAACGAATAGCATTTGGTAACCAAGGTTGCATTAGTTCAGGGTGTGAATGGTAAGTGGGAATGGATACTGATGCTAGGTTAATTAAGACTTAGTTAGTTAGTTAAAGTTAGTTAATTAGTCTCTTCACCCTTCACCTCGTCAACATAGGAGATAAAACATAAAATACATAAAAATCATATACCTTAGAATTACTTAACCATACAACCATGACAAATACAACTAAGTCTAGGAAGACAACGAACAATTAACCTTAACTGTTCCATAAGGCGTGTAGGCACTTAGTCNGCAATTAACCTTAACTGTTCCATAAGGCGTGTAGGCACTTAGTCTGCGGAGTTCAACCGGATCGCGCGTGTAACGCTCGTATTCGTATGGTTGAGTGTAGGGGTACCTCGCCACTCATCAGTAATCATGATATACTTTCACCGTGCCTCCTTAAGAGAATCCTTAATACTCAAAAACAACTTTGCATAAGTTTCATTCAACTTATACTAGTTAGAATCAATCCAATGAATTTATTACCCTACAACATGCATATTTTTCTCAAAGAAAACTTTTAGCTTTTCAAAACTCTACCATGTTGGGCAAGCACAAGTTATAGGAGGTGCATTGTGAAACAAAAGATCATTATGAAGGTACTTGACATGCATCACTTAAACCCATGGTTTGTCCCCTTTGTCAAGTTATTAAATTAGTTTATCTAGGAAAGCCAAATTGATGTGATGAAGATGTTAAATATCCTAGCCACCTTCTTAAATAGGTTGACAAGTAAAATCTCATTTTAAAGAATGAAAAATTTTCTCCTTATTGTGAGACTAAAGAAATTGATGCTCCATTTTTTCCAAAGTATTCATAGCCACTTTTAGGGCTTTGTAGCAAGACAACAAATAAATGAGCATAGCATGAAACATTGATTTAAGCAACAAGGGTCTTCCTACTTGAGTTGAATGATTTTCCTTACATACAACCAAACATTATACCACTTTGTTAATAAACTCATCTTAAAAATTGATTCTCATATGTACAATGATGAGAGGAATGTCCAAATATTTGGTGGATATATTATCTTCTCGCCGTGGCACTTTAGAACAAAGATCTTGAAAGACTAGTTCAACAGCCCCAAAATTGAAACTTTTAATTTTGCTAAAATTAAGTTGCAATCTAGATCCACAAGAAAAAAAATTAAAATAATCATACACATTTGTGTGGGTAAAAGTAGTTCCCTACAAAAAAATGAAAGTATCATCTACAAATTGAGAATGGATGAAGTTAGAGTAACCATAAGCAAGGGTAATTCCTTTGATGAGTTTTTGCTATTTGTGCTTCTTGATGGTAGCACCAAGCCCTTCCATGATCATAATAAATAAATAATGAGAGATTGGATCTCCTTGACATACCCCATTTTTAGCCATAAAGTCTCCCACACGTTTTTCATTAACCAGAATAGAGAAGTAGGTACCTTTATAATATAAACTAAGCTTACAAACCTAGTGATATGGAAAACTAAACCTACTTAGAACTACATCAAAATATTCCTAATAAGTTTTATCATAAGCTTTGCTCATGCCTAATTTCAAAGCAACAATTGGATTTTATTTTATTTTTTTGAACATGAGCTCCATGAAAAATCTTGTATGTAAGAAAAACCTAGTTTGAAAGGTATCATCTAGCAATAGATTAGTCAAAAGTAGTGACTAATTGAAGAATTCTTCTTGCTTTATTAGCCATAAATTTGAAGATAATCTTGTAGATGATTATCCATAAACTAATAGGTCTGATATCTTTAATATTTAGAGCCCTCATCTTCTTGGGTAAAAGAGAGATCTAGGTAATGTTAAATACACTAAAAAGATAATCGATATTCCAAAATTCAAACAAAATAATTATTTTTAATAGTATATAATGCAAGTAATGTTTAGCATGCTTTGCAGACAAGGAGCTAAAGAAATGAAGTTAACTTGTCTTTTCTTCTACAAAAAGCCAAAAATCAAATTATTTTACTTTTTAAGAATTGATGGGTGAATGTACTTTATTTGGTCTAAATTCTTCCTTATTTTTTCAAAATTTATTTATTTATTATTGGAAAATGACTTTTCATTACCCCCTAGTATGGCCCTAATCATTTTATATAAATTTTAACGCCATACCATGTTGTAATGCATTTGAAAAATCAACAATAAATACTTAGTATGAGTTTTTGCTCTCATCCCTCTTTCACCTTTTCACTTTCTTAATTTTAATTGTTAATATTTAGTTTTAAACTCTCAGCTTCTCACAAACATTGAACTCAACATCAGTAAACATTTACAAGGAAGTAGATTCTTTAAAGATCTTCATATCAAGTATTTACTAACTCTATAAATCTTTCAAATCTTAGAGATATTCATCTCACAAATCACTAATTTCTATTCTAGACATTAAACAGTTTTATCTCAAATAAGTTCATAGGTAATGGTTGTTAGGATACCATTCAAATGATGGTAAAGGTAGCAACTAGATGAAAATAAGCCTTGATTTTGACGTAGGTACATAAGGCGAAGGGGATGTTGAACTAGTTACAAGTACACCCTAAAACATATAGTCAACATGATACATTAGAAGAATTGTAAAACAATATGATAATACCTATAGTGTGGCATGAATTGACAACCTCTTACATATAGACAATAAGCTAACTAGTTAAGCCCCATGGTCCAACATCTTGTTAGTATATGTTGCTTATTCTCTATCACTTTCAAGTAGGCATAGTTAACATATTTTATCATGCTTTACATTATTTCATGATATGGTATGGGACACGATATCTTATGGGCCGCGATATCGCGTCGCATCCCTCGCGATATCGTGTACGCGATATCATGGTGTGCCATCATATCTATAAATAAGAGGTGGCTCTCCCTTATTTCCCATCCTAGGCTTAGACCGTAGTGAAACTCTGGCAGATTGATCACTCCAAAGATAGAATATTTTCCATGTGCCTGCAGTAGGAGTCCTAAAGTGAACGGATCTTTATTCAAGCAAACAGTGTACCTGAACACAAGTTTGTGTACAGCAATAAAGACGAGCTTCTTGGATAAACGTTGCAGTGCATGGAATAGGCTAATTAGGACTTTTATTTATTGTTATTTACTATTTATCATTTACATGCTTTATTAGTCATTAAAACTTTCTCAACCCTTCTCTCCTAGTTAAGTGCCTCAATACGACCACTTCGAGCACATGCGTTACGCGTGGTGATCCCAGCAACAACTAGTGTTTGGTAACCACGGTTGCATTAGTTCAGGGTGTGAACGGTAAGTGGGAATGAATGTTGATGCTAGGTTAATTTAGACTTAGTTCGTTAGTTAGAGTTAGTCAATTAGTCTCTCAACCCTTCACCTCAATAGCATAGGAGATAAAACATAAAAAGATATAAAAATCATATACCTCAGACTTACTTAACCATACACCATGACAAATACAAGTAAGTTTGGGAAGACAACGAATAATTAACCTTAAGTGTTCCATGAGGTGTGTAGGCACTTAGTCTACGGAGTTCGACCAGATCGCGTGTGTTATGCTCGTATTCGTATGGTTGAGTGTAGGGGTACCTTGCTACAGAAGGTGAAGGGGATGTTGAACTAGTTACAAGTACACCCTAAAACATAAAGTCAACATGATACATTAGAAGAATTGTAAAACAATATGATAATACCTATAGTGTGGCATGAATTGACAACCTCTTACATATAGACAATAAGCTAACTAGTTAAGCCCCATGGTCCAACATCTTGTTAGTATATGTTGCTTATTCTCTATCACTTTCAAGTAGGCATAATTAACATATTTTATCATGCTTTACATTATTTTATGATATGGTCTTAACTAGAAAAGAATCTCAGTGATGTGATTTCCTTTTTACTCTACTAAGTAATATTGGCATAGGTAAAAGAATAATTGCATGGAGACATTCTAATTTATCATTCTTACATATTACGCCTTAATGTTTTTTTTTTTAATAAAAATGAAGTTATATTTGCTTTCTGTACTTCGTTTTGTCATCTCTTCAAAACCTTTTTCTCAAAAATTTTATGAGCCAATGATGTCATGAAAAAGTATACATTCAAAGACTATAGTAGTAGGAGATAGTTGGTCATAGTAAATTATTATTAAATTCATTACCTAGCTTAATAGTCAATCCATCATAAATAGGATAAAGGCACCAAAATTATTATTCTAAATTTATTATTTCATCTAAATTTTTAGTATTCATTTTTGTAACCACAATTCTCTTCGTGATACCATCTTAAGTTAACATAATGCTACTATACCAAATGTTTAAAATAAATTAAGAATGATAAATGCTAGCATCCTAAGAGAATGAATAAGTAGTTAAAGTAGAGTGTAGATAAACAAGCTAACAGAGTAATAAAAATAGAAACACCTTAACAAATCCCAAAAATAGAAAGACAAATGAATCATATGTTTGAAAGATTTTTTTCATTATTGCTTAAATAAAATAAAAAATAAAGGGGACCAAATAATTTGTCTTATTATAATTTTGAAAATTTTCACCAAAACCTCTTGAAGATAAGTAATGAAAAGTAACTAAGAAAACTGAGGAGGTTTTCACCCAAAATTCACGTATTTTTTCCTTTTTAGATTGAAACAAGCTTTGTAGAGACATTTCCCATGTGGTAGATTTGATAGGTACTATTCACAAATAACTTTGATCAACCATAACTTTTACATTTGAAATCTATTTTATGCAAATCAGGGATCAAAATTAGTTAATTCAAATGTCTTGAACATGATGGTGCAATTAAATTCTTCATTTAAGATCACTTAGCTCCTACTTTTGGCCTTAAAAATAACCGATACAAAAATATTATTAATGAGATATAAAATAATATAAATGCTAAAAAATAAACTAAAATACATTTATGACTAATATAATATCAAGTCTAATAAACATTATTATTAAGAAATATTACTTATTTTAGGTGCTCATCCTAGCCCCCTACAATCATTTTGCTGGTCTCTTAGCAAAATGATGCAAAAAAATAACGAGTACCTAAAACTTATTAAATTGAAGTACTCAAAGAAAAACCTCAATCATTGATCTTCATTGGCAATATACAAGTAACTAATCATGCAACTCTTATTGTACATATGTAAAATTAGTCTTTTTTTTTCTTCTTTCTTTCCTTTTTTGTTTTGTTTTGTATTTATATTATAATTTATAATTATTGTGTCTAGTAAAAAAATTTTGTTAACCTATACTAGAATTAGTTTATTATTTTTACTTTTATTTTTATAAATTTTCTTTAAATATGAAAAATCATTCTAAACTCCCTAACTTATGCCAAGTTGGCTTCTAATAGATTCTCCTATTTAGCAACTAAGATCCTAAATTTTTGGAGGCATCCCATCCACGATCAACTTCAATAGCTTAACATAACTCACAAGTACTAATATACTAAATGTTTAAGAATTGATTTCCTAGTTTAATTAGGCTAACATCTAAGGTGCATCATTCCCTTCATCCCCCTTAAATTGGAAATAGGCTCCTAGCATTTTAGAGTTGATAACAAGGAATGAAGCACAATAAAATGGATAAAGAAATAACTAACTAATCAATGGCCATCATATAAGTAATCACTATATCCCATGGAAAGAGAATAATATTTCAAAGTCAAGAAGAACAAAGTCTATAAATTAGGAAATCAACTTTCTCAAATTGCAAATACATAAAGTAGATAAAATGACATACAAGAGGATGAATGCACATTAGCCAATGGGCCAATAAAAGTCAATATTAAGCTTTTTTTAATATAAGTATATGTTTTTATTTATTTATTAAGATTAACAAAGCTCAAGAAGTCTTCGTGCTATTAGAATTCAAATCACCGAGAAGCTTACTGCACTACCAATGAACACGGTCCCATAGAAAACTTTGCCCATGGTGCATATCACTTCGTAGGTTGGCATTTTGATATGAGTACTAGTTTCTTAGTGGTACTACCAATGAATAGGGTCCATTTGGAAACTTTGCTCATGGTGCAATTCAACCCTTGTATATGTGCCTTTGTTTTTTATTTTTTATTTTTTTTCAAATAATTAACTAGGCAACATCATAGTAGACCAATCATTTATCATAACTTTGTTAACCTTTAATATGATTTAGTTAAATAAAATTAGGATATCGAAATAGATATGATTTATGACCTAATGATTTATGTGCCATTATTATCATTACATGTTAGGTTATATACTCGGTTAAGATTTATTTGTTCAAGCTAAAATTCCTAAAACATATACTATGATCTTGCAAGACTTTGAACATAAAAAAAGAATGAGAATTGATTATAGAGGTAGGAAATACTAACAATAGGATTACATAATATTCCTATGTGGTCATGGCTAGCAATTAGTAACTTATTCAATTTATTATATTATTTAGTAGGATGAAAACTAGGACTAAGACTGGGACATAATCAAAAATTGAGTCCAAAATCTTAGTTTATAAGGATACTTTTAAGTTTACCTCCTTGGGTGTAGGTTACATATTTAAATTTCATTCGACACCTAAAGCCAACCCAATGGTGAATCTTATATAATGAATTAGAGTTCACGAAACATAACCATTTTGAGAGTTGGAGAACTTGGACCATCATCAAGGTATTCTCGATCAGACAATTGGAGTTCTATTTCAAATCTTCTACATGTTGTATCTTGTATATATAGCTTAATTCATTGACCATGACTAGGAAAGTGGACTCACTATCTTCTAACATTGTTATTTGGACACTACCATTAGGATAGGCTTCAAGAACTTGATATGGAGCTTCCCATTTAGAAACTACTTTTCTTGGAAACATATGAAGTCACATATTATAAAGTAAGACCTTATCACCCTTATGAAAATTTTTCTTCACTCTCATGACAAAGTTCAGTTTTCGTTTTAATGATACGTTGCTTATTAATACTTCTCAACAAATAATGTTTATTAGATTGAATATTAGATCACTAATATATGTATTTTAAATATTTTTATCATTTATATTATGTTATATCTTGTTAATAATACTTTTTTATGTCTTATTTTGTAGGGCAAAAAAAAGAATTAAATGATCTTAGATAAAAGAAATTAACTACACCATCATGTTCAAAACAATCAAAGTAATTGATTTTAACTCTTATTTGAATTAAATAGATTCTAAATATGAAAGTTATGGTCAATTAAATTTATTTATGAATAGTACTCATCAAATTTGCTACACAGGAAAAAAGTCTACACCTACCATCACCACATGAAATTTAAAGATTGAAACTCACTTTTCTTGATAATAAGTCATGATGTTGATACTAAGGTATGTTTCTTTTGATATAGTAGGCAATGAGTCCACTTCATCCATACATCCACAAATTTCTATGGTCTCTCTTGGCTTGGAAATGTACCGTCCCTTTCTAAATAAGAACTATGAACAAATCGATGACTAGGCATTTCTCAAACTAAGGAAGGACTCAAGGATTGAAAAGGGTGTGACTTCAAGGGAACTTGATGCATTTGTGTTGGCCATTCTCTTAGGTGCTTGGATGTTTTCTTCTTGAGTTTTCTTACCGTTTCGACGTTACCCAATCATCGAGAAGCTGAGTTAATAAAAATAACAAAGTCTTTGCATGGTGTGGTTCTCACGCATAAACATATAAAACAAAAAAAAAACACACGCACACACACAGTGAGAATTCAAAGCACACCCCTTAGAAAAAATAATCATTTGGGCTACAAGCACTGGTTATGGAACTAAAATAAAAATGTTCCCTCTAACTAAGGCCCTTCTCGCTTCCCATTCTCTCCTCCTTCGCTTTGTCGGAATGGTGGTGGCTCTTGGGTGAAGGCATTCTTGTTACTTCAAGAGGATGGATT
>MNCI01002249.1:782423-809608 GCA_015680685.1 Gnetum montanum
GACCGATGAGATGAACTGTTTTCATATTGATTGCTAATGTTTGGTTTTTACCTTTAAGTTACATTGTTGATACTAAGGTATGTTCTTTTGATATGGCAGGCACTGAGATCACTTCATCCATCCATCCATCGAGTCTATGGTTTCCCTTGGCTTGGACATGTACAATTCCCTTCCGATAAGAACTTTAACGAACTGGTGACTGGGCATTTCTCAAACTAAGGAAGGACTCAAGGATTGCAAAGGGTGTGACTTCAAAGGAACTTGGTGCTTTTGTGTTGGTCATTCACTTGGGTTCTTGGTTGTTTTCTTCTTGAATTTTCTTACCGTTCCGATGTTACCCAATAATCGGAAGCTGAGGCAATAAAAATAAAGAAGTCTTTGCACGGTGTGGTCCCCACACATAAAAACACAAAACACAAAAAAAAAAAAAAACAAACCAAAGTGAGGATTCAAAGCACACCCCTTAGACGAAATAAAATTTGGGCTACAAGCA
The DNA here is from genome assembly GCA_015680685.1 of Gnetum montanum. Taxonomy (NCBI): domain Eukaryota; kingdom Viridiplantae; phylum Streptophyta; class Gnetopsida; order Gnetales; family Gnetaceae; genus Gnetum; species Gnetum montanum. The sequence goes on from MNCI01002249.1 coordinate 782,917, forward strand.
CTGGTTATGAAACCAAAGTGTTCCCTCTAACTAAGGCCCTTCTTGCTTTCCATTCTCTCCTGTGTTTCGTCGAAATGGTGGTGGCTCTTTGAAGATGCATCCTTGTTATCCAAGTGGATGATTTAGCCAAATGCATTGATGCGAAGTCACTGGAAGTGGTTAGTTTGAGCCCAGAGTTGGAATGAGATTCGCCAAGTCACATTAATCATAAAACACACAAGGGGTTGTATACCACCTTGTTCTTGGGATTCCATTCCACTTCTCTTCTTTCCATCCTTCTCTCCATTGTTCACCTCATTGCCAGTTGTATCATTAGTGTATATACTTTGGTTGATGCATTATTTTCTTTTTGGTAAATTCTTCCGGTTAAGACTTTAACTCTTGTTCCAAAGGACATTCCCAGAGCCTACGTACTCTTTGAATGTGGGATTGTCAGGGCATTAAGGGCATGAGCCTACTTTGGGGAGGACCCACTGACATTCCTATTTGGACCATTAGTTAACTTCTTTTCCTTAACATTTTACAATTAATTTTCAGTTTTGTTCATTTCCATCTTGACCCCCATGTTCGATTTTTCTCCTAAGCCCCAGATTTTTTCATTTTTCTTCCTAACCCCTACACCTTCGGTAGTCATCATTTACATTTTCCCAAATCCATATCAGCCATACCACAACCTAGCCAATGAACCTAAACCGAAGCAAGGTATTGTTTACTTAATGATTCAATTACCCTTGCTAATATATGATTGTGTTGTGTGTGTAGATGGCAATCATGCAACAACGGAATGGATCTGGAGCAACCACTTGGAATGGAGCAGCGCTGAAGCAGCTATGCAAGGAGCAGAATTGATAATGCGCTTACGGATGGACAACAGAAGGCGCAATCTAGGCGTTGGCAGCAGCAAGACTCTTCTCTCTTCTTCTCTTCTATTCTCTCTCCCCTTTTCTCTCAGCTGCCAAATGTGGCCTGATTTCATTGTAATAAGGTGTTCACACTTGTTGTCATGAACACCAGTTGTGTCAAGTCTTGTAATAATGAACCGTTCACATGTCATTCCATTAGTTCCATTCCCCTCAATAATCCCATACCTACCTGATATCATTGTAAGGAACTCGAGGACGAGTTTTCATCCAGTCATGGGGGTACGATGAGACGCAGATTACGCGATATCGTGGTCGATGTGATATCGCATCCCCTGCGATATCGCGTACGCAATATCACGTCTTTCCCTGCGATATCGTGTACGCGATATCGCGGCCCGCCTCCATATCTATAAATAAGAGGCAAAATTCCCCTCATTTCTCATCCTAGGCATAAAGTAGCGAAGCTCTGGCGAATTGATCACCCCAAAGATAGAATATTTTCCATGTGCCCGCAGTAGGAGTCCCCCAAGTGAACGGTTCTTTATTCGAGCAGCTTTGTACCTGAACNATGCCATGAATAAAGAAAAGATTTTGTATGAATGGGTTGCTTATTCTTTGCCCATTGTGTAAACTCTTGTGCAGACATCTTCAACAAAGCCTTTGGGTCTCCTCCATCCTATGAATATAGGGGGTGTTTGCTCTTATTTTCACTTTGGGCCAAGGAAGAGTAGACTATGCTAGTTGGAGGGATGAGAGTTGAGGAGAGGAAAGAAAGAGTGGTTGCTCCTTGTTTATTCTCAGTCATCTCTTGGGCTATCTTGAGTGTTCTTGTGGGCTCTTTGGAGGTGGATTTTGCTATTGATGTCGAAGACTTTTTGGGACTAATTTTTAGGGAGTGTTTGGCTAATTTAAGAGACTTCTTTCTCTGATTTTGTGAGCAGATTTTGGCAGCACCTTGGACCTACAATTTGAAGTTGATTTCTTGAGGCAATTGGCTAGACAAATGATGAGTGGCGAGGTACCCCTACACTCAACCATACGAATACGAGCGTGTATGCGCGATCCGGTCGAACTCTGCAGACTAAATGCCTTAACNATCTGCTCACAAAATCAGAGAAAGAAGTCTCTTAAATTAGCCAAACACTCCCTAAAAATTAGTCCCAAAAAGTCTTCGACATCAATAGCAAAATCCACCTCCAAAGAGCCCACAAGAACACTCAAGATAGCCCAAGAGATGACTGAGAATAAACAAGGAGCAACCACTCTTTCTTTCCTCTCCTCAACTCTCATCCCTCCAACTAGCATAGTCTACTCTTCCTTGGCCCAAAGTGAAAATAAGAGCAAACACCCCCTATATTCATAGGATGGAGGAGACCCAAAGGCTTTGTTGAAGATGTCTGCACAAGAGTTTACACAATGGGCAAAGAATAAGCAACCCATTCATACAAAATCTTTTCTTTATTCATGGCATCATTGCTACTTGACTTAGACAAGCAAGCTCTCCTGAGGGAGTAGACATGTGAAATTTGACAACACTTCCCATAGCCCTTATTAAGTGAGTCCTTTATTCTTTTTTCAACCATTAATATGAAGTGGACAATTTGCACATAAATAAAATAGATGCCATCATAAGCATATCATGGAGCAGACCAGAAATGAAACAACTTTATTGCAAAAATAATGTAGATTACAGTGCACTGGTCTAAACGTAGTTGTGGATCTGACACAAGGCGGACAAAGAGCCCCGGTGGATGCGGAGGGATAATGGTATGCCGATTTGAACTACAGGCACAGCGTGAAGGCTGTATGCTCAGCGTGCAGGGTTGAAGTCCAGCATATAGGATGCAGGGTTCTGGATTTTCTCAGTGTGGGTTGCCCTCCTTCTAGCGGCATTTTCTGTACTGTCCGAAATCGTCGGTCTCTGGCTGGAATGAAACAGAAACCAAGAGATCCCCAGACAAGCACAGAAAACCCTACCTTCGCTTGAGGGCAAGCTGGAACGGATGAAGGTAGAGTACCTTGGGTGGTCCGCACACGGATCAGACAAGGATTTCCCCAACGTATGCCAATACGCAATACGCTGGGTTATGCGTAAACAGCGTAATAAACATGAACTGGAATATAAGCGTGCAAGGAAACAAACACAGAAGTAAACGAGAATAGGTGAAAACTGTAACAGATCTTGACCAGAAATGAAACAACTTTATTGCAAAAATAATGTAGATTACAGTGCACCGGTTTGAACGCAGTTGTGGATCTGACACAAGGTGGACGAAGAGCCCCGATGGATGCGGAAGGATAATGGTGTGCCGGTTTGAATTGCAGGCACAGCGTGAAAGCTGTATGCTCAGCGTGCAGGGTTGAAGTCCAGCGTATAGGATGCAGGGTTCTGGATTTTCTCAGTGTGGGTTGCCCGAATTTTTGCCAAGATGCCTCCAATTTTTCCAACCCTGATCTGGTCAAAAATCGGGGTTTTTATACAATTTTAGACGTTAGACTCGGATCTGAGAGGGGATGATTGGCTGTGGAGTGCTGGACTCTCGAGTCGGGTGACATGTGGTGCGTTGACTGAGTGCGAAAGAATGAAATTTTATAAGTGTACAGCGTGCTGCACGCCAGCGTATACTGTTGTACGCCAGCATATACACGCTAGGCGTGTGAACTTGGTGTACAGACTTGACTAAAATAAAAGAAGTCATTTGGCCCTTGGATTTGAATTCGGATGTCACGAGAATGCTCTGTGGATGTTCAGCTCAGTTGGCCTTGATCTGACACAGTTCTAGAGAGCTTTGATTAGTATACGTTGTGCTACACACTGGGCGTACACATTGTACATACTGGGCGTATACGCTAGACGTACTCGCTGCTCGTACACGCTGGGCGTGCAGGATGTACATGCTGGGCGTACACGTTGTTCGTACACGCTGGGCGTGCAGTATGTACATGCTCAACGTATGAACTCCAAAGTGCATGATGTCGAGACCAAAATTTGACTTTCTAAAGCCCATGATGACACCTGATAATTGCTCTATTCCTGTGACTTGATGCCTTGTACAAAATCTTGCTCTGAAGTGCTGTTTCCATGCCGTCTTTGGGATCGCATGCTAGACATACACGTCAGTCGTACGTGCTGAGCGTACATGTGAGGCATGCACGCTGGGGCGTGTACGCTGAGCGTATACGCCTAGCGTACACGCTCAACGTATACGCTCATACATTACCTTCCCACATTCACTTTTCTCAGTGCCCCACCTTTTTGTTTGTTTTAAGTCACTTTTTTTTTATTTATATGGTATGAGGGTTTCTAATTTATTTTTTTCCTTTTATCTATTTTCACATTTCCCATGATTTATTTAGTAAAAATCATTAATACTACACTTGTTAAGTTGGTCTTAATAAGCACAAACATGCCATAACTACCATACTAGAAATTAATATTTTGATTGAATCAAGGAAAATGTGGTCCCACCTTGTAACTAATTATAGATCCATACTCTAGGTGTAAATCTTAGTTAGTTTACCAAATTTGAGTGCGATCTATCAACTTTGAATTTTGATGTATTTTAACTAATTAAATATTTAAAAAATTATAACTAAACGTCAAGATAAACCATGAATCCACATTAGGTAAATTTTCTAATATTATTTTACAATAATGCTAGACTTTGCAATGCTCATTCATTAATAAAATATAATTTTTAAAAATTAAAATTATAAAATTTAGAAATAAATAGTAATCTTGCTTATATCACCCAAACAAAGGTCTGCATATTATTAAGAAGTATTAGTCACATCTACAAATATATATAAGCTTTAAAACAAATTAAAGTCTACGTATTTAATAGAGTCTAAGGTCACATGTATAAATGTGGGGCATTACAAAATTTCACTTTGTGGTTAAATGATAGTGTAAAAACATAACATTCAAGTCATTCATGCAATGAAATATTTTTATTATTTTATACTTGTTGATCATGTCTAAGTGGATACCAAGTTTTGATGTTCAATTGGAAGAATATTCTAAAGTTGCATGTTTTATCAAACTATTTAATAATTTGTTGATTTTTTAAAGGGCATAGTAGCAAATTGTTAGCCCTTTTAATCCCATTAAGAATATAGAATCTATTTCTACATGATTTGGTTCTCTAGGTGGTTTTCTCCTACATAAGAACTCAAGTGAGTTGGGTAACTTATTCAATGGTAAGGTTGTATAATTGAGTAGACATCTCTTAAATTAGAAAGTTTTTTCTTTTCCATGCTTTTAGTGTTTTCACACTGTTAAGAATGTAAAGTATTATTTTTTTAAATGCTTATTATCAATATTATTTTTATTTTTGGGGTCTAATACTTATACCCCCACTCATCCCCCACCCCACCCCTACATTTTAAAAAAATACACATAATTTGAATTAGCAACATCTTGCCTACAAATCCTTGTCTAACAATTAGCTAACCACTTGAGCCACCTCTTATTGGCAAGCTAAAAGAAACACTACCTTACTAAAGGGTAATCTTAAAGGAGATGTACATGATCCAACCTAATGGCTTTGTCATTGAAAGTTATAATAATTTGGTCTACAAACAAAAGTTTATCAATGAACATCACTAGAAATTACAAACATTAGTATATCAAAATTAATGAGTCTATGTTTTAGTATGGCTTCATACAATCTCTTGTAGTTTATAGTGTAGAACATAAATGTTTTGAAAGATGATGTCAACAACCTTCCAAACATCCTACTAGTGTATGCCAATAACACCACTACCACTCTTTCATGCAACAAGATGATACTAAAAGTGGTTAGATTTATTCTAACTATGCATTTTAACATCTCAACTATTCAAACTTCACCTACTTTTAGCTCCTACCTCTAATTTAACACTTTCTTGATTCAACCCATGATGTTATAGCTATCTTTTCTAAGTTACCATCTATTTACAATTTGTTATTCATACTTTTAGCTCCTACCTCTAATTTAACACTTTCTTCATTCAACCCATGATGTTATAGCTATCTTTTCTAAGTTACCATCTATTTACAATTTGTTATTTAGTATAGCTAGCTTTTCTAAGTTACTATTTGTTTACAATTTGCTATTTAATAGTTACCTGACACATAACTTTTAATAGTTTTCATATCATTTCATGAAATTACATTTTTTTAAATTACTGAAAAACTTTAACTTGTCTTGAAAGGTCATACTTTTCTTCCTAAATAATCACATCAATTTGTTATGAATGTAGACACACAGTCATTTTGTTAGCATAACGTGTTAAATACAAAAGTATAATCCTTGAAAATGTAAATTGAAAGTGATTATTGGCGATGCTGTTATCAATTTTCGGGTTAAAACAAAAGTGAAATTCGGAGTAAATAACTCCAGCAATCTTGGCATCCAAGTGTTTTTAAAAATTGAATTTGTTGGATCTTACAGGTCAAAAAGAAATTCAGGCTTCATATTCATAAACTCCAAGACTCAACAAAAGAAGGAACCTATTACGTATTTTCAAATATAAAAAGCCATCATTCTGAAAATAATAATAATAATAGAATATAGCACAACTTTTGTATATCTAAATTAAACAATTTCTGCCCATCTCCTACCTTTCCCATTCTTCACCTTACATTTAAGAAAACAAACAAGTTTTGCAGATCTCACATCAGACTATATTTTCCAACTCTTTAAAAAAAATTTTGATTTTATTAATAATAAATTTTCCTTCTAGGTTTTATCCCTCGATCATTTATTTATATTTTTCTTTTCTTTCCCTCCTATCTTTCCTATTCTATATGTGCAATAATGTCCAAGATATAAAATTTATGCACATTCACGGATAAAAATGCAGCAAACCCTATTAACAATTCTCTTGAAAAGTTTGACGTATGCATGCTACTACGTTTTAAAAAATTGAAGATTTGCGGTGTAGATGCGATCGAACTTGACAGTATAAAAAATGCAACAACCCACAAGGATCTATCAATAACATAATCAGCCATTATAATTGCACATTTCAGGTTATTATTGAAATCTTACTCTGAATAGTAACTGAAACAACATTTATAGATTACTGGAACCAGCATTCAAAATGCAGTGTCGGAAAATTGGATCAGAAACCAAAAACACCTTGACAAAGAACATATACATTAATCAATGCAAACCAAAAATCAAACTTGTCGTTATGCCTTCATGGCATCTTCTATCCTGCTTAATGACTTTTTGAGAATTAGCTTTGCAGATTGATCCTTTTCTGTATCATGCAGTTGTAACAGGACATCATATTGCCCTTGTTCAATCTGTAGCCGGAACTGGTAATATACACTGATCATATCCAGCAAGCACTCACTTGCTCCAACATGCACCTGAAAAGGAAAAACAAAACAAAACAAAAAGATTTTAAAAAATAGAATAATGTTTTCAGTTTGATCTACTTCTCAATAAAAAAGACATTCTATGATATAAAATGTGCAACAGGACTGTATGGCAGCAAAGGGACAGACACAGAGAGACTGTAATTCAGATCTCTCATTTTTCTAGGTCACCTTCCAACAGAGGCAATTATGAATTTTACTTATTTTCTAAGAATAATTTTCCAAATATTGAAAACGAAAACATAAGTAATGCCTTATTTCAGAAAATGCATTTATTATACACATCATACACTTCTGCACCACATGGTGAAGTATTCCTTGCAATCAAACATCTTATAAAGCATGACTGGATTCAGTGGCAATTTTTTATACTGCTTTCACATTTCTCTACGTTTTAAAAAAATTTCTTCAAAGTCTTCTACACTAAAATTAAAAAGAACTTTTCTAGATATACCGTACAAAGACATCATTACTGCTATGTGTAAACTGAGGCCCTCTCAATGAAGTGGTGGTAATATGCATATTACTCTTAAAGGTAATGTAACAATATAACATCGTATACAAGATCTGGTACATGAATTTTGTAAAATCCATATATCTCTCTTAATCCTGCAAGGTGCAATATCCATTTTTAATTTTAGATATGTAAGTTTTAGTAATGAGAGATCATCATTTGGAGTGATGATAAGGTGCTTGTTTCTCAAGTCATAAGCCCTGTGTTTGATCTTGGGTGCAGCTACTCAAAAAAGGTTAGGCTTTCACTCATCCATCGACCCTCCCATGACCTGCCTTGGTGGAATGAGCACTGAGCCTTTAGGTGATGATCCTTCGATATGTAAGTTTCAGTAATGTTCTTTACAAAATTACTTCTATTATTCTAAAGTCTTAGAATAGAATGGCTAAAAATGGCATGTCATCCATCAATGTAGGCAAATTCTACATCAAACTTATGTAGGCCCATGAAATTTTTAATTCTGCAACTAAAAAAGAAAAGAAAATAAAATGAAACAAAAACATTTAATTAAGCTTAAAATTGACCCAAGCAAAGCTTACTACATTGGTGCTTATGTCCAGAAGAGTGTTCAATCATCCTTTTTTACCATGGCTATAAGATTACAATTAATTTGAAGTTGTCTTCATTTAAAAAACAAAAGGTAGTTGAGAGACTAGCAAAATTAGAATGTGCTTTTCTTTAGAAGTCTGGATAAGGGAAAAAAGTTGATATGTTAAATTAGGATGCAGTCTATTACCCTATGGGAATGTAGCAGACTCAGACTTAAAGCTACATTACTTCAATATGGCCGTCTTGAGAAAACTGAGCATAGATAATTATGGCACGACAATGTTGTCTAAGTTAAAAGTGATGAGGGAAAAATATTTATACTAAACCTAAAAATTTTTACAGGGAGTGTATATTATTAGGTCTTTAGTAATATGGAAATAACTTAATAAAGAGGAAGGTGAGACTTCGTTATGACAAAATAAACAATCATACCAAGTAACAAAGGCTTATGATACTTTTACACAAGCCAAATAAATAAAGAAGCTATTCATTAGAAAAAAGTGGGCTTCATTCCCGAAGTTCTATCTATTTTATAAAGTGGCAAGGAAAAATTTTAATTATAAATAATTTGATGAAATCATGATGACTGATGGTTAAAAATGGTTTTTTTTTAAATTAAAGAATGCTTGGGAGGATGAAAATCATATCTTCACAAATTCCCCTATTGCTCATACTTTGAACAAGTTTAACTACCTACCAATCAACATTTCAAAATGCCAAAATCTTTACAAGATCTTGCAGCATCTTGGACTTGGATTTGTAGAACAATGTACAAATAAAAGCTGCAAAAGTTTGCTAGTACATGTGATCCTTGAACTTTGGAATTAAAGAAATATTCATACTTTTGAAGAAAATATAAAGAAATATAAATAAAATATGGTGGTGGCTAGCATGAACAGTTGGAATGAATATGTGAAATATGGAATATTTTTTGATAGACTGGGCATTTGATTCTAAGGTTATGAATGGATTCGTACCCTGAGATGATTATTCAATATTTTGTATTATCACCATGCTTATTTTTGATAACTCACGTAATAAAACATTGATATATCACAAGTATGTATCTCTGATTTATTTTATGAATAAAATTTTTCTTTTTACCTGCTGAAAACAATTGTAATGTTACTATATCTATTACATGTATAAAAGTGGTCAAATACTAATTTATGCCACCTTTATTTAAGGCAACATTGGTCGAGACAATGAGATCCTATAGCAACTTTTTTTAATGATCATGGTTGAAACTTTAAGATGCTTGGTTAAAGAAGAAGAGATTAAAGGGATTATAACAGCTCATGATTTATACATGTGCAATTCATTGATGACACTTTATCTTCCTTGAAGCTGAAAAAAGATGCATCTAAAATGTTAAAGAGGTGTGGGATAATTTATCCCAAGTTTCAAGATTAAAAATTAATTTTGATTAAAAAACATTTTCTTGCCTTTTCATCCTTTAGAGATAAGAATTAAAATATTTCAAATGTGTTAAATCGTGAGTGGGCTAATTTTCGAGGCAAATATTGAACATATTACCTTTATGTTTGGGAAAAGAAAAGTCAGAATCATAGAACGGTGTTTTAGAAAGGATAACTTTGAGATTAGCAGGCTGCCAAGGAAAGTTTCTTATTATGGCCAGAAGAATACAATTAATCCATAGCTATATTCAATATGTTCTACTATGTTTACTTTCATGTCTTTGGACTACAAAAGAGGTAGTGAAGAGGCTTGAAAAATTAGAATGTGGTTTTCTTTGGCAGGATTCAGAAAAAAAATTTATTAAATTGGGATACAGTTTATCATCCATTGGAATGTGGTGGACTTAGACGTAAAAAATTACATTATTTGAATATAGCTTTTTCTTTTTTCCTTTTCCTTTTCCTTTTTCTTTTCTTTTCTTTTTATTTTTTGGAGAAAAGCTAACTAAGACAACTATGAATGAAAATATCAAGTGGGTTAAAGTAATAAAAGCAAAATATTTGAACCACTCAGAAGATTTTTTAAAATAACCACATATTATTGATGCTTCCATCATATGGGCAGGACATGAAAAGCAAAGGTGAGAAAACACTGCATGAAATCTTAGGATGTTAAAGATTAGTTATGGGGTCAAACCCATGACTTGGAGCTTCCAAATCAAGAGTCTTGCTACTAGGCTAACACCTCTTTGTTTTTTATTTGTTTGTTTGTTTCAGATCTACGATTTTTGTAGCAGCAAGGTGGGGGAAGGTCAGTAGGGAAAGTTTGGAAATTTTTTCAAAGAATTGGGATTTTCTATTTGATGCTTTGCAATCATGATTTCTAAATTTATTTTTTTTTTGGTGCAATTACCACAATTTGCAGCTTTAGCGATTTTTTACTAAGATTGGTTACGACAAAATAAACATTCTTACAAAGTAACAAAAGCTTATGACACTTTATGCATGGTTGAAGTGGGTAAAGAAGCTATTCGCTAGCAGAAAGTACATTTAATTCTTAAAGTTTGTCTTTTTGAATAAACATGAAAAAAAAAAGTTAACAATAGATAATTTGTTAATGTGAGGATAGATGATTGTTAACAGATGTTTCTGCAAAAATGCTTGTGAAAATGATCATATCAGCAATGTCCTGCAATTGCAAATATTTGGAACAGAGTTTGAAAAGCTACAAGTTAGCATTTTATTATGCCAAAATCTTTACAAGATCTTGCAGAAGCTTCAACTATAATCAGTGGAATTCAACACATTAATTAAAATTGGAATGCTTTGCTAGCACATGCCATCTTTTAAATTTGGAAGGAATAAAACAACAGGATTTCTTAAGGGACAGAAATCCATCTAAATAGAGTATGGTATGCAGCAATAAAAAATTGGAAGAAGAATGTGATACATAAAATGGAACTTAACTGTCCAAGTCTTAAAGCCTTACATAATTATAATTTTTATTTCCTAGGATAGGATTAGATTGCTACCTTGACATGACTATTTTATTTTTTAAAAAGTTACTCTCATCTTGGTCGATCATTAGGATCCCATTATACTTAAAGCTTATTATATTAATACAATCTCTTTTTACTTGTTCAAACAAAACAAGGGTATCTATAGACACAGGGCAAACGTCCGCACGTATTATCAGCATTTTATATAAAGCAAATTACTTGAGTGTGTTGAAAACGCTCTTAGAATACTTGGCATTTTTAGTTTAATTGAAATACTTGCTATGATTCAAACCGGTTACCCTGCAACAATTTTTAGCATTAGATTGGTTATATCCCCTTGAATCACGAGAAAATTTTTCCTTACCATGTCATCTGACAGCATAGACCCATTATTATTCTCTGCTACCTCAATGGAAATCCTCATATAACCATGAAAATCATGTGAAAGAGAACTCAAGTGATAAACTGATATTTGTTCTCATGAAGCATTTTAAAAATAATGTAGTACTAGAAGCATTTTTCATCAGCAATGTTCATTTAAGAAAATGATATATTAGAAGACACTTGAAATTTCCTGTAACCTGTTTCTTGTAACAGAAAACCATACAGCATTTTAAAAAGGCATAGAATAGACACACGCACCTTTGCAATTTTTATTGTTGTGATAGATTTCTGTGCCAAAGGAAATAGTATGTTAAAAGACTGCAATCAAAGAAAGTTATTTTTCATCAGGTCATTTCTTGGAAGCTAGAAGCAACACATGAACCTCAACCAAGTAACCAAAATTCTATTACTTTGTCATCTAAATTATGTTACCTCAGCAACCAATTTGGTAGCAATATCATAATATTCTGATGATCCTGTAGCTTCAGAAACTCTTTTATATAGTGTTTGAATTGTATAGAAAGCAGATAATGTAACTGCACAATTTTTTGACTATTTCAGACACTTTTAAATGAAAATATTACCGTTTGAGAAATAAGGAAACATCCACATATATATAAAAACAAACAATACCTTGCCATGAATGAGCAGGATGAAGACAATTGATTAAGGCGGTTACAATGTCATTTCCTCTTTCAAGAATATCTGACAATTTTGCCGTATGTAGAGCAGCAGAAAGACCATCAAGTGACTTTCCCAAAGCAAATGAATCATATTTCGAGTCCTCTACAATAATGAACCACAATTACTAATAGCTGCGGAAAAATGATGGAGCAATAAAATATCATTTTTCCACAACAGCATTTTTGGTTTTGTATGCTTCTTATGGCACACAAACAAATCATCATTAATTTTTTTTTTTTTGCAAAAAAATTAATAACAATATTTTTTTCTTTTCTCCAGTTTTCTTTGTAAAGTGAACTGGTTGAAAAGTTTATAGGTCAAAAGAGTTTATAAAGACGAGAAAGAAGCATACACATGATATTCATGAACTTGAAGAACATATGATCAAATAATAGGAGAGATTATTTGGTGGAAATTAGTAAGAAAAACCATCTGATTTAGATAAGAAAAAACCAACAATCAGAATTTTGGCAATTTTTTAACACAAAAATAGCTGACCTTCTAGCCAGGAAGGCAAAACTACTTGTCAACATTTTAACAAATGCAACAAATTTATAATGACTACTTTAAATAATCTGACAGTAGAATCCTGACATTGATTGGAACAATGGAGATTATATTCAAATAAAATATGAAACTACTGGGTGTTTGTGACAATGGTTTTGGCAATACCATACTTCCGCAGTCAGGCATTCGTTATAACACTGAGTATAATGAAACGGGAAAACAAAATAAACTGCATTTGTTACCCAAGGTTATACATGCAGATGGATGGAAAAATAAGGATGATATATACTTGCAAGATTCAGACTACATTGATCAAAGAGTTTGGCTCCATCTTGAAAGAAGATTTGAGAAATTCAGGATAAAGAGGGAAAAAACAATATTTGTATTCTCTGTACCTCTTGAAAAATCAATTACAACTGATGATGAATTAATATGATCTGAAACATCTTCCTTAAAAAGTGCAAGCTATGCATAATACAATATGCACTTGCAAGATTCAAAGTACTTTCCTTCAAACAAATTGCCCTCATCTCAAAAGAAGATTTAAGAGACTCAAAATAAAAAGGAAGAAAACAATATTTATTCTGTCTAATCCTACTGAAATGAATTGCAACTCATAATGAAATATAATTTGACATGTTTTTTAAAAACAAAAAAAAAACTTAAGAATCACACATGGTCAAGAAAATGGAGACAAGACAGTGGAGTCTTCCGGTATAAATTTTATTAAATTAAGAAAAAACTTTTACAAAATAGTGCGTAAGGAATGATGAAGGCAACAAAAGTAGATACAGCTAGAAAGAAACATGTAAAAGGACCTTAGGGTTTGTAACGATATTCAACATCACTAGATTGATGAAAGAAGAGGTAGGCCACAAAGATGATATTGGATGGAATAGTTATAAAACATTTCTTAGGGTGATAAATGAATAAATATTCATGCTTGGATTGACAAGAATTAAAAAAGAGACTCATGAAACAGAGCTTAAATAAATATCATTGTACTTCAATGAAGAGGTTGGCTAATGATGATTCTAGTCATTTTTTACCTTTTCTATTTCACTATATTTATTGTCATACTAACAGATCACTATAGACAACTAATGAACATATGACTTTGAATAACACAAACCTGTATGTTCCGTATGTGAGGAAGACTTGTTGCCTATGTTTTCATTGAAATTATCAGCACATACTTGAATTAGAAAAGGTAACACCATATTAAAAATTTCTGGTTTTCCAAAAGCTCTAATGATCTGCGATAAACAACCCATAAGACAATGTTAGAAACACACAAGAACTAGGTAATTCACATTACAGAACAAAGAATGTATAACATGGAAAATGTTAATGCCAGCATAAGTCATTATCTTTCACATCCAATCATTTTAGCCAGTAGGACTAAAAACAAGTAAAATATTTAGAGTATTTTGAATCTAGAATACATGATAAGAATACCACCTGCAGGTTCTGACGGCAAGGTTTCTCTTGCCTTCTACATCAGTCTAATGACATTCTAGAAGTAGGTCTTCTCTATCAATGTGTGCAATACTGAAATTTTGTATTAAAAGCAAAAAGGAACTAAAAACACCCTTAAAGGTGAAATATTAATGCAAATAAATACCTTTTCAAGACTGGTAAATGCCATTTCACGGTAAGATGTTATTTTCTTGGAACATGCAGAAATTATTGAACTTAGTATAACCTCTTCATTGACATTATCACTGACAGAAGCTTCTGTTGTTATACTGACATGGCATGCTTCAACAAGTGCAGCTGTTGCTTCTAGAATCAACTCCTTTCCCTTTAGATCAAACATAGATAATATTTCATGTATAACAGAACGTTCATTCAACAAATAAGATGAAGAAAAGATTCATACATGCATTAGCATTTTATCAGACATTTCGAAATCATTAGGGCTGAAATAAGCCTTTTAGATTTTACTATTGAAGTATAGTGCATACCTCCCAAATTCTTCCTGGTATTTCCTTTATTGTGATCTTTAGAAGCTCTTGCACGTGTGGTGATAATGATGGCCCAAGAGTTTCAGCAAGCATTTTTACTGCTTTAGAAGACTGAAAAACGACATTTAAAAAAAAAGAAAAAAATTTCTTACAATGCTTAAATTCCTAGGCATCATTGGCAACGATCATTGGAAGATCAGTCAACACACCTTCTTCTTTCTTGCCCATGATGATGATGTCAAGCTTTCGCATAGCATAGAAACTATTTCATGAAGATACAGCTGTAGCGTAATTGATTCACCAGTAGTATTTTCCTCCCACACATCCTCAAACAGTCTGCTGATTTCTTTGTCATCATTAAACCTGCATAAAAGATACCTCTCTGTAAAGGCACAGAAAGGAAAAGCTTGAAGTAACAACATCCTTATGCTACCGTTCATTCTTTGGGCAACATGCAATTGTTGTATTATCACTTTTCAGTGTTTTGCAAAATTCCATTCTTGATGAAAATGTATTATACTACCTTACATAAAAACAATACGAAACTTGCAAACCAGTGTACTGATGAGTGCAGGATTACATGCATAGGCAAAACACTAACAAACACAATCACCATTCTCTAGATAAATCCTAGTCACCATGCAAAGAAATTAAACTTATAGAAAAATATAATAAAAAATGGGAGTGAGTATAAAAACCTAGCAATGAAGAGCACGGGCAAAACTGTTGTGTGGTATCTCTTAATGACATCTGAAGCTTCACGAGAAAAGCATTCAAGTAAAATTGCACTGGCAACTTGAATTCCACGATCATCACTGGACCAGTAAAGCTTGATGGCATCATCAACCATCTTTTCTGCCTGAGATGGAGCAGCATATCTAAGTAGACAGCCACAGGAAGCTGCAAAAGCTCTTTTTGCGGACATACTTCTTTCACCTTCAACAGCTGAAAGCAAGACTCTTGCAAAGGTAGTAACAAATGGCTTTATGTCTGAACCAACCTTCTGAACAAGCAACCCAATGAACCTTGCAACACCTACTCTGTCATCCACAAGGAACTGGAGCATTAATACATTGTTGCAAAATCAATTTCACGGTTAGCAAATTTTTCACCACAGAAGCCATAAAACTATCAAAATTTTCAAACTAGCAAATTTCAAAAATAGCATATGGGATCATTCTATAAGATTCCACTTACTCTGTAATCAACAAGCAATATTGTTATTTTAAATGAAAAAACAATTCCAGACCAACAAGACACAACCTTCTAACAGATAGAAACAAAACTAAAGAAAAAGTGAGAATGCACTAAAAAGTAATTAACTGTAGGTGCAAGAAAGTGAACTTATTGAAGCAAAAATAGTGATCCCTAACCATATTCACAATGTTCTTTAAAATTTTGTTTTATTTGTGAAAGACATGTTCTTGACGATACCTTGTGTTCAGACCAACACCTGTACGAACAAGTTGAACAAGACGCGGAACCACTAATGGCAAAGTAGAGTCATCGATATATTTCAGGGAAAAATCAAGAGTTTCCCACATGGGAGAATCTTTTGCAATAGCAATTCGTAAGCTCTGGAACTTCTCTTTCTTTATGCCCACATTATCTGCATGCAACTGCAGAAATGCATAAAAAGAGAAAGCTATGTTTACATCAGCAATCACTTTCAAAACACTGAAAAGCATAACAGGGGTTTGGAATGATAAAGCAAAAGCTGTTAAACAACAAAAATTTAAATATATTAAATTTAGAGGGAAAAATCCTTTGAATTACTTATCAATAATAAAGACAATGTAGAAAAATACCTCTGCATAATTAAGGTTCGGATCCTCCAGACTTGAAAGACTTTCTAGCATGCAGGACACAAGGTCTGGCAAATGGGGACGAATCACATCACCTGAAACCTAGATAAATACACTGAATGTTAAATACAAGCAATATGATAACATAAATAGTATCACAACAGTTGTCATATAATTGGAAATTTAAAAAACTCAGCTGATACATGCTAACTATCAAATATATAACATAATGAATTCACAGTATACATATCCTGATATTTTAGGCTAGTAATTAGAACACTTCATTATAATGCAAAAAAGTTTTGAAGAGCAGCTTCACATGCCAAATTCTATTTCAAGAAATGATTTACATTGATCATCAGTCAGTAGAGCAGAGCAATTCGAACTATTTTCTTCCTTCTCTTCTAAAAAAACAACTAACCTTTGAAAGTTTCACTACCATATTTATGGCCACCTTCTGAACAGTATTGACTTTGCTGATTATTCCATCAGAAAGCATAAATGGCAAAACAATGGAAATGGCAGCCATTGCTTCAGTGTTGAAAGTAAGTGATGAGTCACATAGCCTTGAACTGAGAGTCTCTACAGCTCGACAGAGTCGCTCCCCAGCTATACGGACACTTTCTTTTATGTCATCCATGGCTCTGAATGTTGCAATCCAGATTCGCTTCAAATATTTATCCACCTAAAAAATTATGATACACAATGCAAATTTTATTTTGAGGAATAAGCAGAAAAATGAACAGCAGTGCAGCGTAATCATCCTAATTTGACTGTCAATGTTAGAATTTGATTTAAGATGCATATAGGAAGGAAGTCAATTTCATAGTACATAGATTTTCTTTTTGTCATTTTCACAATACAAGATTTTGAACTTAGTATGTGGGCAAGGACTGTTAAGCTATCAGCTATAGCTTGTTACAGCTAAGATGTTCAAAGGGATGCCTTGAAACTGCAAAATATTTGAAAGGATCAGAGGATTTATTCATCTAGAAATACCTCGTATTTTCATAGAAAAACCCTACAACATGAAGACAAATCTCCAGCTAGTTTCTCCCAAATGGCCTGGGATATTTCAAACTCTAGCAGTTCTTAAAACTAAATGCATTTATCCATTTCTTCTACATCAATATGACAATTTTTTCCCTGAGTATTTCCTTCTAGAGGAAAATGTCAAAAACACAAAATAGGGCAGTTGCCCATAAGCAACAAAACCTGATTGAACTTTCGCCCTTGAAGAAGATCAGCAAGAGCAAGGCATGATGATTCACGAGCACGCCATAATCTGGAACCAATCTGAGTCAACATTTCCTCAATTACATCATCCCAATATTCATCAATGACTTTCTTAGGCTCGGCTACAAGAGAGCGCCAAATATGACCCATCGCATCCTACATACATACATACATATCAATTACATAGCGTTAAAATAGTTACCATCCTATAAAGTAACACAACTATGCCATCCTAAATTGCAATATCGGATAAACAAAAAGAGGCATTTGAGAATAATTCCACTAGAATAAACAAGAGCATAAGTGAAATGCAAATTCTACAAATCAAAACACAAGATTTTGATCAACTACAGTTCTAGTTATGCAAAAAAAAAAAGCAGAAAGTACAGTATTTTATTACTTCCATGTGGAGACCACAAAACACAGTATAAACTGTTAGTCTTAAACTTGTGACCTCTGAGATGCATGTCGCAACTCTTGCCAGCAAGCTAAACCTCTGGGATGCTGGCTGTTATTTTAAAAATCTAATAGATACTGATTCTGTCAACTATTAGTTCAGCTAATATCAAAACACTTGTCCTAATAAAAGAGTACAAAATAAGCCATGTTTTACTACTAAAAAATGATGGATATTTTATGATAAATCTCTACCTTAATTATTGAAAAGAAAGAAATAAGACTGAACCTGTAAATGAATTACTCCAGCTTAAATATTTTTTTTAAAAGTCCCATCACACTAATTTATAATTTGATTAATAAAACCCAAAACAAATCATACAGAAAACAAAAGAAATGGTTAAACTCTATCATGTCCAATAGATCCTTTGGGTCTCCACATAAACATGACATAAACAACTTCATTGTACTAAGTCATTTGACACAAAGGTTTACACTGCCCAACTTCCAAAGATGTGCATTGAAGCAGGTGTCACTCCTAATTATGACCCACCCCGCATACTGCCATCTACCTATGTAGCTGGTACATCAAGGAACCAGCTCATATGAATAGTGTTCTTGTTTCTATTAAATTCTAAAAACGCGAACTCATATTCAGTTTGCGGCCTTCAATATGAGACACGGCCTTGCATGATATGGATACTTTTGACCTTTCATCACCACATTATTTTAGGGCAAAGAGTAAAATGAAAATATTTTGCATGTAGTTGATTTTACATTTCCTTGCATACAAAAATGTTAGCTAAGATGATGTGACATAAAGATAAGAACAACATTATTCCAGAAGCAATTTCTAATATCAATAATGTACATAGTTGCTCAAAGTTTTTGGTTACAAACAGAAGACATATAATTGTTAATTCATTATTATAATTTGAAGCTAATCACAACCTGAATCATTTTATCTGGATCATACTGATACCGGAGAAGCTTTGGCACCAAGGTACGCAAATAAGGCATAAGTGCATCTCCAGAATGCTTTGCAATCCTTGAGAACCCGAAAGCAGCCCCACGCTTGGAGTTCATCATTGCCTGGTAATTGGCCAAGTCCATGAATTTATAAATCAAATTCGGTTGACCCATCTCAGTTGCAAGACTGCACAACTCCTTATACGTGCTTAGCTTGCCGCCACCAGGTCTTTCTCCAATCGTACCATCCTCAAAAACTTCAGAGTCTTCCTCCAACTATTCAAATCATCGACCAGTTGATCATAAGAAAAGGATCGTAAATATCTACTGTAGAATAAATAATCATTTTTAAAAAACAGATAGTTTTCACTGAGATATTAACCAAAACGCTGCCAATAAACATTGTGATCTCAGAAATTTGCCATTGTCAAGACTTGCCTTTACATGTCGCTTCCTCTTTGTGCCAGTCAATGTATTAACGAGGGCCTTTACCAGTTCATTCTTCATAGAAGAGTTACCAAGGTCATAGACAATGCTCATTCCCCTTGAAGCAACCTCTTGTGTTGTTTCATTCTGATCTCCTAGCAAATATGAAAAGGCTTCCTGCAAAGTTCAATTAATATTACCTTGAAATAATGAAATACTAAGAAATTACAAGATGTTCTAATGGTACTGAGAATGTCATCCTCCCCATGCATACAAACAAATGCTAAAACTGAAACTGAAACTGAACTTTGTTCCTTGTATCCACTAAGACCCTTTGGATCTATCAGACCAGTTCAGAATTCCTTTTACGAAATTTGTTTTTTTTTTTAATTTATAACTCAATGCTGCCTAGTGGAATTGAACCTGTGACTTGGAATCACCAAGCCAAGACTCTTGCCACTATGCTAACACCTCATTAAAGTAATAAAGCAAGCAGGCAAAAGCACAAGTATGCACGTTTTAAACGTAAACTCTACCAGACACAACCACATGGACATACATTGTTAGGCCATTTATCAAAAAGGAATTTGTCCATGTATAACAAGAATTGTTACCTACCCATTCCTCCTGAAGTTTGTCAGAGAGAATTTTCTACAAATATACCACCTTGTTCTGCATTTTTAATCAAAGATTGTATCTTCACAATATTTCTTGAGCTATGCATGGCAATTACAGATATTGAAGGAATTAAGCTAATAGCACAGAACTTCCGTTTTACTCTGATCCTAAGTTCAGATGTTTCCCTATTAATATTGTCTCAGCAAAAAAGCAATGACACCGACAAGCAATGTACTGCTTGAATATGGATGGGATACAAGATACAGTGGAAAATGGCATTTTAGTCAATATGCCTTGATACTTCTAATATCTAGATCAACCATAAATGTTATTCTAGGTACACAGTACAATGAATAAGCAAAACCAATAAGATACATTTGCAATGAAGCCATAAATTGTTTACATCTTCCTTCACTATCATTGTTGAGCTTTCACACGATAGTTTGAACTTTCTTTCATTCAAAATTATTTAAAAAAGAAAAAAAGAAAAAAAAAAACATCTCCTAATATCAGGAGGGAGAAGTTAATGGTAGGAAAAAGGAATTGCAGGAAAGAAGATGAAGCAGGTATCACCTGATGTTTGAACATGTAAACTGATGTCACATGAACGGGTAATGCTAGGGTAAAAATCTCCCATCATTAAGGGGAGTGTTCCAAACATTAGGTTAAGAATAACGAACATTGATGGAAACCTCTTAAAAGTTGTCAGACTGTATACTGTTGTAAGGTCCGTAAATTTTGATTAATATGTCCAACTGTGAAATGCTAGGATCAATTACATGACACTTCAAATAGCCACAACCGTCCAAGAGACCAAGACTAAAATACATGAGAAATAGCCAATGAAATAATCCTAATATTTCTAGGCAAAGCGAGATATACACAATTGCAAGAACAATTTATATAAAGATTTTCCTTTGTCAGTTGTGAATTCAAGTTTTTTATCTTTTATTGATGATGCTTCAATTTTCAAAATTATTAATAGATTCTAAGCCAGATAGTCGTAGTAACATAACACAGGAAATCTGCAGAATTCCAACAAATTATATTGGGTAACAAAAGCTGATTTGTGGCTGTACCGGAGCCACATTGAAGATTTCCAATTAAACAAACCCAGGAATATCCATATAACTGCAACCTCAATCACAAATATTGATTTGGGGACAAGGGTAAGTTGTGTTCAAGTGCCCAATGATAAATATTATGGAATAGCATATAAACAATAAACAATAGCTTTGATCATCATATGATAAATACGGTGGCTTGGTCAATTATTGGATTTGTGTGTTGTCTTTCATAGAATATAAATAAGGGGACTGCCACTTGCAGTAACAGTGAGGTGCTTGTTTTTCAAGTTAGAAGACCTGAATTTGAGTCTGGGCACAGCTACTCAAAAGAGGTTAGGCTTTTGCTCATCCAACAACCCTCCCAGGACCCAACGCACCATTGAGGGAAGAGCATCGAGTGTCTGGGTAATGAAAAAAACTCATAGAATATAATTAATTCAACCATGGGTTTTGACATTTATCATGAGATCACAGAAAAAATATTCAATATGTAACATGAAAATAGAATAGAAAACTAAAAATTGAATCACTAATTCATTAGTAGACAAAGTATTGCTATGAGTTACATTAAATGCATCTATACCTGAATTTCAGGAAGCAGTTTCTTTAGCTTTTGATGGCCTCCACAATAGGTGACTAATGATAACAACCAAATGGACCCTGCCAAGCGCTCCTCCTTTCTGCTACTGTATAGCAGTTCATGAAATAATTTATTTATTATTTTCTCTTTAGCATCACCATGAATATCTTCAGAGGCATTATTCTCTATCGTCGTACTATCAGTAGATTCATAGGAAGTAATTTCATCCATCAGATAATTTGAAGTCATTGAAAGAGAAGTGTAGCTTGACTTAAGTATTTCATCAATGGTGATAGGAATCACACCCCATATGAATGCAAAAGCTTCTCCAGTAGAGAATAGCACATCTTCAACCTGTGAATTTCCAGACCAGGCTTTCTTAATACAGCTCAAAACAGTTGTGTCTACACAGATTTCTCTATAGCTCAGTCAAAAATAGTTTTTTAAATGAAGTAATATTTGTCAGACGGTATCATGCTACATCAGAGTATGATGATAAATTATAAAATGGAACAGAATTCAGTATACCTTTGATCTGCTAAGACTAAAAAGCAGATCGAGTACCCTGTCTGCAAGTTTGGAAGACCTATCACCGTAACATATATGACCACAGGCAACTACAATCTTTTGGACAACCTTGATATCATCAGAAGAAAGCAGCTCTTTAAAACGTGCAATTATACTGTCTACGGATGCATGCACATGCTCTAAATTAATTACTGGCTCTGTTGAACTTTCAATCATTTTATTATCATTTTTCACAATCAGATCCCTACTTTTAGTGCCTTCAGAAGATCTTTGCAAATGAAACTCAGACTTAGAAAACAAGGCTCCACGTAAACCAATATGGCCCAGTGCCTCTGCAGCAGCTGCAGCCAAAGGCAAATTCAAAGACATAAGAACATCCACCAAAGATCGTAAACATTCCTCCATTAATGTGTTTGAAACCTGTTTATAATGGGTAAGAAAAAGAAAAAAATTAGAAACATTAGGCACACCCATTAAATGAATTCTTCAATCAACATAATGATAAATAGATTATTAGCACATACAAAAAGTATTTCCTACAGGAAGTTTGATAGTACCACGGTAACACCCATAGGTGATAAGATAAAGGAAACTTGTCTCAGATGGTTTGGTTTGGTCATGTGCAGACACGACTGAAGACAACATCTATTAAAAAAAGTTTGCCTAACTGAAGTAGAGAGAAAACAACAAAGAGGAAAACAGTAACATACTTGGTTCACAAAATCCAGATCTAATTGGGAAGTCAGGGACCAGATAAAAAAAGTCAGACAAATCAAACATTAAGTGAGTTGAAATTATTTTTTCATGTTTTCTTTCTACCCAGAGGCTCAATGTTCATATACCAAGCAGGATCCCAGGAGACTTGGTAGATGAGTAAGAGCCTAACCTCTTCATATATAAAAAAAGAAAAACAAATGGAAGCTTTTACACCAAATTTTTTTTTTCCATCCATAGCTCACATATTATTTCTTTGCAAGATGTTTTGAATCATACTAGATTCATCATTAGTTGCAACTAACTTCTCAAAAATTAGAGAGAATAAATAGCATTGCAACTAATAGTTAGTTGAGATGTAGCAGGTAATTATTAGTTATAATACAATAAAAATGGATAGCTTCAGGAAAATTAAAACAATTATTAACAAAAAAAATAATTAAAATCAAGAAAAAAGGTAAATCAAAAGAAGTAAAAAAATCAAGCAAACAAAAAATAGTAGCATAATGATATTTCAGTCATAATGGAACTCACAACTGCTTACATATAACAATTTCTTTTTTGTTTTAATAACAAAATTTTCTAAATAAAATAGTTCTATTGTGCAATTGAATGGATTGATATTATTGATTTATACATTTCTTATGGCCAATTGTTAGGCTGGACAAGTCCATTGATGAACAGCATCTGATATATTATTATGGTCTGAGAAAAAATCAGAATCTGATCAGTAAATCAAGGGAAAATCAAACCTATACATTGTATCAAAGGAATCTTCCATAGATATTTGTTGTTACTGTTTGCTTTTCATGGTTGTCTTTTATCACCAATAGTCCAGCGAAAATCTGATTATGGTTATGGTGTTTTATGCTAATTAGAAATGCTTTTTCATTGATATCATGAATATGTGTAGAGATTGCTGTATTGTTTTGTATTTTAATTTGCAATTTTCCAGATACATGAATAATATGTTTTCCTTGAGTTTAACTTCCTTATGAAGGATTACATTTTCGCTGTGGATAATATAACACTACCACGTGAAGTGATTGAATTAACTAGCTTTTTGCTAAGATAGATGGTTGCAAATATGATTTTAAGTTTTAGATGTTTTCACTTTTGTACTGCACCTTGGATGCATAGTGTAGTAAGAGATGTCAATTGTCATATTGGCATTCTCTTCTTGCTAGATCCTTGGGCTTTTTCTTGCATCATACAATTTTCTTTGTTATGCTCTACTTTAAATGATAGTTGTCTGTGCTGGTCTATATACAAGTTGAATTTCTGCTAATTGATCAACTATTTGGAAATAAGAAAGAAAAGTTTACCCTTGCATTTTCAACCAGCTTGTTGGGGCTTTGAGTGTTAACTCTTGCTTTCTATGGATGGGTGTTACACAAAGGAGACATGGTGGTGGAATAATGAACTGCAACACGCTATCCAAAATAAGAAAAAATGCTTTAAGAAATGGCAGCAAAGCAGTAGCCAGGAAAACAAGCTAATATACAAAATCACAAAGGAGGCAACAATAGCAGTAGCCAAAGCCAAACATAAGGCCTTTGATAGCTTTTATGAGAAATTAGGAACAAAAGGAGAAAAATCTATTTATAAATTGGCAAAAATCAAAAACAAAAAATATAAGGACATTGATCATGTCAAATGTATCAAGGAAGCAGATGAAAGAATTTTGGTAAAAGACGATGAAATTTTGGATAGGTGGAACAATTATTTTCAAGAATTATTAAATGAAGAATTCCCAAGAGAAGACATCCAAGAAGAAGAACCAAATTTTGGTTTGGTTAATGACCTTTCCTTCTCTGAGGTAAAGTTAGCCTTATCAAAGATGAAAAATAGAAAAGTTGTTGAACCAAATAACATTCTTATAGAAGCTTGGAAAGCATTGGGAGATACAGGAGTTTTTTGGCAAACACAATTATTTAACAAAATTTTTAAAGATGGAGAAATGTCCAACAATTGGAGAAAAAGGTTTTTCATTCCCATTTAGAAAAAAAACAATGGAAATGTACAAAATTGTGCCAACTATAGAAGGATTAAACTATTCAACCATATTATGAAGCTTTGGGAGGCAGTCATAGAGCAGCATATCAAACTTGAATCAACAATATCAGAAAATCAATTTGGGTTTATGCTAGGGAGATCTACTATAGAGGCTATTTTTTTTTATACAACAATTGATGAAGAAATTCAAAAAACATAGGCAAAATCTACATATAATCTTCATTGACTTGGAAAAAGCAAATGACAGAGTACCTAGAGATATTACTTGGTGAGCCTTACAAAGGAAAAACACCCCTAATAAATATACTAAAGTGATTCAAGACATGTCTGAAGGAGCTACCACTAAAATTAGAATAGCTTGTGGAACAATATATGATTTTCCAATCACAATAGATCTACATCAAGGGTCTGCACTTAGATCATACTTATTTGCCATTATTATGGATGAATTAACTGTTATAATCGGAAGCGAGGGTGGGAAACAGACGCAGGAACAGACACAGGAGTGTGGGAAACAGCCAGATGGAGTGTGAGAAGCAACAGGTTAAGCTGCAGGAGCAGCCGCAAGAACAAACGCAAGAGGGTGGGAAACAGCCAGAGCAGTCAAGAGTCACCGGAGCACCAACGGGTGACAGTGAGGGTCAGAGGAACGGAGGGACAGAAACTCAGAGGGACGACGGCAAAGGCTAGAGGAATGGAGGGACAAAAGCACAGCCAGACGGAGGAGTACGTAAACGCAATGGATTGGCCCGCAGGGAAGATGGGAGGCATGCGCCCGATGGAAACATCGAGGCCCACCCTTGGGCTGACCATACCCTACGCCTCCGGGTCAACAAGCCCCCACTAGACGGAGTCCGCACAATGCAACGGAGTCTCATTGGCCACTTTGTCTCCCAAGGCGCATGCCCGTGGCTGGACTTAATCCGCCGGTGGGCACAAGAACAGTGGAAGGTGGGCTTGGTGGGTGTTTGGAGTTTGTCCGAGGACCTACTCCTGTTCATCTTCCCATCTCAACAAACCAAGGACTCGGTGCTGCTTGGAGGCCCGTGGTTTTACGGGGCTCGGGGGCTGGCTTTGACCCCATGGCACCCCAGGGCCCATCGCAAGACTGACCTATTTGCCCGGGCCTCGGTATGGATGTGGGTATCCAGGATCCCATGGGAACTATGGAACTTGGAGTTCTTGAAGAAATCACAGGTTTCTTCGGAGACCTCATCGCCTTTGACCACGTCACGCAGTCGATGGAACGAATGGGGTTCGCCCGCTTCTGCATCTGGTGCAGGCTATCGAATAAGGACCTCATCAGGAAGGTCATGTTGGAACTCCCTAGCAAGGAGGAAAGCCTTTAGGTCAAATTTGAGAACCTGGAAGATGAACCAGGCCTCAAATGCAAAACGATGGCCCAAGAGGGCAAAATCGACGATTGTGTGTGTTGCGGGAAGCCCAGACACCAAGAGGCGAACTATTGAATCCAGAGGACGTGGCAACTACGGCCACGAGCCCAAGCCAGGCAGCTGTTCGAGGGGGGTGTTGGGGTCACAATGGGTCGCAAGGGCTAGCTGCACCCATCATCTGACCGAAT
>MNCI01002249.1:810278-842296 GCA_015680685.1 Gnetum montanum
CCACCGGGCACGCAAGAGTTCCAAGATTTTCTAACAACCCACTCCCTGGTGGACCTACCTATTGAGAACTGCCAGTTCACATGGAGCAATTGGAGGAAAGGCCCAAACTGTGTCCTCTCCCGAATTGATCAGCTCTGCATCAACTCCGACCTCCTCCTCGGTTCCGTCATGCATGTTTCAGGGCAGGAAAGAGCCGCCTCAGATCATCGCTCGCTGGTTTGTTCACTCGGGCCGAAAAAGCCCTGGGCCCCACGGCCCTTCCACTTTGAGGCCACCTGGTTATCTAAGCCATGGTTGAGGCCGTTGGTTGAGGACATTTGGGCAGACTACCCTCCTGGCCAAGATAATCCCCGAAACTTCCTTAAGAAGACTTTGCTTCAACTGAAGTGGGCCATCCAGGCTCTCCCAGTGGAGGATAAATTCTCCTTTAGGATGGGTCAAAGGGCACTCCGGGATCAGCTTGGTCGGATACAGACCCAACAGGAAGCTGGGGAGGATTTACACGAGGAGGAGCAGCACATTCTGCATCAACCTCAAAGCCTTAACTTGGAAGAGGAGACATACTGGCAACAGCGCTCCCGAGACAGATGGCTTTGAGAAGGGGATAGGCAAACAAATATTTTTTTTTGCCATCGCTAAGACACATGGAGGGGGCCAACCACACTGTCTACGCAACCAAGATGGGGAGATTATCAATGACCCGCAGAAAATCGCAAGCGAGCTGACGCAATACTGGGGGAGGATCTAAGCCAAGCGATCTACCAAGCCCATCTTGGTCCAAGTGGCACAGGTGCTGAACTTGGAAGACAACACGCGGTTGTTGGCCCCCTTCTCGTGGCAAGAACTCACATCCACTATCAACAGCATGCCAGGAGGAAAGGCACCTGGTCTTGACGGCTGGAGCCTTGAGTTCTTTAAGACATTCATGTATATTGTGGGACCCAATATCCTAGACGCGTTCAATCTCATGCTGGCCAAGAGGCAAGTCCAAAGGGAGCTCAATTGCTCCCAAATTGTGTGCATCCCAAAACAATCAAACGCACACCGCCCAGAACACTTCCACCCTATTGGAGTCTGCAACATGCTTATTCGGCTCTTCTCCAAACTGCTGGTGCATAGGCTTGTGCCACTTATGTCCAAACTTGTGGGAATTAACCAAGCTGGCTTCGTGCAGGACAGGACCCTTCAAGACCACGTTCTCCTTATGCAGGAGGTGCTCCACTCACTTCAAACTATGGGTTTCCCTGGGCTTTGTCTCAAACTCAACATTACCAAGGCATACGACAAGCCCAGCTAGGAGGCCCTAAAGTCCATTATGCAACAGAAAGGCTTTGACCAATAGTTCATCCAACTTTGCGTTCACATGCAATCTTCTGCCGGTTTCTCTTTCGACGTTTTGGGGGGGGGGGGGGGCGCAGCTATGGGGTCTCTCCTCTCCAGGAAGGGAGCTACGACAAGGGGACCCGCTTTCGCCCCTGCTTTTCATCATCGCTATGGATCTAATACAAAACTATTGTAGGACATCGGAGGTGGATGGCTTGCACATTGCGGGGGTGGCATGTTGGGCTGAACACTATGCGGATGACACAATGCTGCTCAGTCGAGCAACGGTCCCACAAGCACGATGCATCAACATCGCTCTGTCCCACCTGGCAGCTGAGTTGGGGCTAGAGATTAATCGAGCCAAGTCTTCAACTCATTTTGTTAATGTCGATGAACAAGTTAAAAACCGGGTGGTGCAAGTACTGAATATCATGCCTAGGACAGGCAAAGACACATACCTGGGCATTCCACCCTACCAATGGGGGCGGAGCATATCGTGGGGGCCACTAATGGAGAAAGTTAAAAGAAGGATGGACCACTGGGCAAATCGTTTCTTGACTCGAAAAGGACGATTGCTTGTGATGACGAGGATCCTCACAGTGGCTACCCGGTTCGTGGCGACCGTTGCCACCCCCCCAAACGCCATCATCAACAGGATCAACATGCTGGTCAAACACTTCATCTGGAAGGGGGGTAGGGGGAGCAAAATCCACTTGGTAAATTGGGAACGGGTCGCACACCCCTGTAACGCAGGGGGACTGCGCATCTCGTCTTTCGAAGACGAACTGATGCTTGGGTAGCAACGTCTGATACTTCGGTTTACGCGCCCACATGGGGAGCCGATCCAGTGGATCCGTATCATGAATGCGAAGTATCAACGTTGGGAGGCGGGGTGCGAGATTCTAAACCTTGGCAAGCGCTCTGCCGACACGCATAGGCAATGCAGACCCAGGGGTGGTTGGGCCTCCAGCCATGCAAGCTACTAATGGCCAAGTACCTGTAGGTGGCCGGCTGGCAGCAGATTTGGAGGGGGCGGCTCCCTAAGAAGATCAAGATCTTCTTCTAGTTAATGTGGCTGGACGCATTGCCAATGCGTGCTTTCCTATGCAGACGCGGCCTCATCCAGAGCAACACCTGTCCCTGATGCAACACTGAGCCCGAGACAGTCCGGCACTTCGTTTATGACTACACATACATGTGTGCCACGTGGCTCGCGGCAGGGGTGACCCCCCCGATGCACCTCACCGATGATTCTTGGGTCACGCTACTTTTATGGGTAGCATGGAAAGCAAGAAACTGCATTGTTTTTCACCAGAACAGGCTCCCCCCCCCTCCCGCAGCTGGTTTTCCAAGCTCTCTGCGCGTGGAAAGAAATCGAGGCGACGATGGGAATCACGCCGACCTTTGAACCGGACTGTGCCGTGTTTCAGGAGGACGAGGAGCTCTGGCAGATGGTGACATAGTGCGGCTGGTGCGACCCCCTACAACGGCTGGTCGAGGACCCAAATCTGGCTGACAATACTTTCTTTGCTAACTAGCGCAATGACCGAACCTTTTTCCGAGGGTGCGAGGTTATCATCACAGAATCCTCAATCGCCAGCTGTCTTGGGGCCCAGGTCACCAGAGAGGTCATCCTTCTGTCCACACGTGGTATGCAGCACGTGGAATTGTTTTTCGAAGGGCCCGTGCCACACACACAAAGTCGACAGGTGCCCAGATCTTCTCTTCCCCATCTCTGGGCCCAGGCAGTAGATCTGGTGAACAAATCTTTTGTCCAATCTGGCAATGTTTCCAAGCTCTAGGGCATACACTTTGCATTTCCTGAAATTGGGATGCCACATTAACCTTCCCTATTTTTTCCTGGAGGCCCTTCTACTTAAACAACGCAGCCACCATTCGGGGTTCATCTTAGCCTTGTGGCAGGGAACAGCACCCATCCTCGGGGCCCCTTTGCCAACCCCCTTGCTGACCCCCTGGCCCTACAAAGGAGTTGTGGCAGGCCACACAGAGAGCCACAGCCGAAGCACGCGAGGTTGAACAGCAGGAGTGGGAGGCCAAATGGCACAAAGCCCTTGCACAAGCCCGGGCTGACTTGGAGGCCCAGTTTTACAAGCGAGAGCAGGAGAGGGCGAGGCAGCAAGATCTCATGGCTGACACTACTCAAGCCCGGTTAGTGGATGAAATCCAGGCCCAAGTGCGGGAAGAACTGCTATAGGAGGAAGCTGCCCAAAGGGAACGTGAAGAAGTGGAGCGGGCAGAACAAGAACGCATACAGGACGAAGAGGAGCAACGACAGCAATAGCTCGATCGAGCACACGAGCACAGTGCTCAACAATGGCTTAGAGGGGGGCAGTGCCCGTACCTCATCCTAGGCATCAGTTGCAAGAACTCCTGGGGGGAGCTCAGGCACCACATCTGTCGAACCTTGGCACATTTTCATCCTAATGGGGGAGCTTCACCGGTTGACTGGAACATGCGAGAGTCAACCATGTAGGGTATCCAGCAGGCCGCCAGTTTCATGGACATGGAGGACCACCAAAACACGTTGGACCTTCTTCATGAGCTAGAGCGCCCACACTACGCCTGTCAACGAACCCCTGAGGGGGTGTTGTTTTGAACCGCAGACGATGGTCCCCCCCCCCCCCCCCCCCCCCCCCCCCCCCAAACAAGAAACTAACGTTTTCATCAAATGCATTTACCTCTAATGTTCCTTCTTCCAACTTCTTGTCCTTTCCTTTATCTTTCTGTGCTTTCCATGTAAAGCAGTCCTTCTTCAAATGACCTTTCTTCTTACAAAATCAACACTCTTGAGTTTGAGTTTTGCCATGTGATACACCTCTATTCCTGCTTCTCCCCCTACTTAGGAAACATCTCCTACTTCTCCCTCTTTCCTATGCTACATGAACATTTCTAGATCCAAAGGACTCATCTACTCTTCCTTCTGAATCCTGAAGGGTAGACACGACCTATTCAAATGTCATAGATGAAACACTCATAAAAGTAGTAATAGATGTCACAATTGTAGACCAAGTATCAGGTAAGGAGTCTAACAAAGCATAGGATTTAACTAAATATGGAATAACAATTTTATATTCTTCCAACTTATTCAAATTTCCCATCAACTCATCCAAATGATCTTGGAAAGACACATTAGATCTCTTCTTGCATCTAAAAACTTTGATAAATATTAAAGGTATTCAAACCTGATACTTTATCAAACCTATTCTTCAATGTTTTCCATAGATCATGTGGATCCATATCAGGTTTAATTGACGCCAAAATCCCATTGCTTAGGGTTGGATGAATGAAAGATAATGTCTTAATCTTAATTTTTCTCCAATCAACATTCGACATTCCCGCTGGTTGAGAGGGTTCTAGGGCCTCCTAATTGTGCTAAAACGGCCTTTATCAAAATTTTCCAGACGTTCCAGTTCCTTCCTACCAATCTTTCCGTTGTTTGCAGCCTCTCCATCTCTTTAGATCTAGCTCCGATACCAGTTGTTATAATCAGAAGCAATAGTTTCAATAAAAAAACCAGCAGATCAAATCTGAAAATACACTAGAGAAGCTTTGGAGAAATTATTAGAACGCTATAGATTTGAATAAAACGTTAAAGGCAAAAAATATCACATTGTAGCAGATCAAATAGATGATGTAAATCACTGAAAAACCGCTATAAACTCCAGCAAACGTTTGCTGTAAAAGCAAAATGAAAACAGCGAAAGAAAATAGCACAGGAACACAAATTTACGTCATTTGGGCCCTTTTTACCCTACTTCCACAACAATGCTGATCTGCCTTCTATTCTGCTCAAATCTTAAGGACACAAGTCATCGTTATAGCTTTCCCAAGCACCCAATCTATTACTCCGACAAATCTCAGATCTCAGACTCTCGTCTCCAAGGTAAAACCTCAATACAATGCTTCCACATCAAAAACACACACCTAAAGGCTACCCCAAACCTTCTATTTATAAAGAAACATTAGGACCAAATCCCAATCCTAACACATGTGGGATAAAACACATCCCCACATAAACATCACTTTACAAACTGACCCCTTTGGTTTTTTTTTCCCATATCATTATTTAAAATGTAACATCCTTTTAAAAGCATAAAAGAAAATACAGCAAATAATACTAATGTATTTGTCTTCATTTTTCCAACATTAACAAATGAAATATAAGATAAAATCCTTTGGCGTATGCTATTTGCAAATGATATTGTGTTGGTGGATTCAACTCAAGAAAATATTTTTGCCTACTAAATAGAGAAGTAGAGATATGCTCTAGAACCAAAAGGCTTGAAAATTGGCAGAACTAAGATAGAATATATGGAATGCAATTTTATTAACAACATGAACAATGGTGCAATAGAAGTGACAATTCAAGGCAAAAAGTCCCTCACTGCAAATAGTTTTGCTACCTAAGATCAATCCTCCAATCAAATGGTGAAATTGATAAAGATATCAAAAATAGAATTGAGGTAGGATGGTCAAAATGGAGATGAGCTAGTGGTGTTTTATGTGATAAAAGAATACCAATAAATTTAAAGAGGAAATTCTTCAAGAGAGCAATCAGGCCTACTATCTTATATAGTGCTGAATGTTGGGCAATACAAAAGAGGCATGAACAACAAATCAATATGGTAGAAATGTGAATGCTTCAATGGATGTTGAATGTTACTACGAGAGATAAACTACATAATACAAACATCAGAGGAAGACTTGCAGTGGTTTCTATTTTAGATAAGCTACAAGAATGGCAACTTAGATAGTTTGGACATGTGCAAAGAGGATCAAACAAACAATCTATAAACAAAGGTTGCTATATCACTGTTCTAGGAAAGCCATCAAAAAGAATACCAAAAAAGAAATGGGAAAAAAAGCTATCAAAGATGATTTGATGAAACTACATATAAATAAGGATCTAGTTTTTCATATAGGCAAATGGTGAAAACTCATGTAACTGACCCCATTTTGTTGGGATAAGGCTAAGATGATGATGATGAGAAGGAATATACATATTATTTTCATTGACTTAGTGAAAGCTTATGATATGGTTCCTAAGAAATTATTTGGTAGGCGTTAAAGAGGAAGGATGTTCCTATAATGTATATAAAGGTTATTCAATACATATATGATGGAGCAACAAATCAAGTTTGCACTATCTATGGAAAGACTTCAAACTTTCCTATGAAGGTCAGGTTATGCCAAGGATCTACTCTAAGCCATTATTTGTTTACCATTATTATTAATAAGCTAACCAAAGATATTCAAGATGGTATCCATTGGTGTATGTTCTTTGTTAATGATATTGTTTTGGTAGATGAACCTAAGAAAGTTTTGGCTGCGAAAATGGACACTTGGAGAAACACATAGAATGAAAAGGGTTGAGGATTAGTAGAAGTAAAACAAAATACATTGAGTGCACTTTTAATAGGAAAATAAGTAATGAAAAAATGAAGATTAGAATCCCAAATGAAGATGTTTCTCAATGTAAGCAATTCAGATAATTGAGGTCTCTGGTTCAAGTGAATCGTAAGATTAACCATGAAGTCACAAATAGAATTGAAGAAGGAAAACAAATAAAGGCTAAGGATTCATAGGAGTAAAACAAAATACATGGAATGCACTTTTAATGGAAAAACAAGTAATGAAGAAAGAAAGATTAGAATCCAAAACCAAGAAGTTTCTTAATAATGTAAGCAATTCTCATACTTGGGGTTTCTAGTACAAGTGGATAGTAAGATTAACAATGCTATAAATAGAGTTGAAGAAGAATGGAAGAAATTGTAGAAAGCTAGTGGTATGCTTTGTGATAAAAGAATATTTGCTAGGTTGAAGGGGAAGTTCTACGAAACTGCTATTAGACCTACAATACTTTATAGTGTGGAATGCTGGCCTATCAAAAAGCATATGCTAAGGTAGATGTTGGGTGTGACTAGGAAAAATCAAATCAACTCTTTTATTAAGGGAATATTTAGAGTAGCACGTATAGATAAGAAGATTAAAGAAAGTCATCTTAGATAGTTTATTTGGCTCTTAATAGAAGTGGACGCATAAAAAACTTCACATAGCTAACCTCCATTTAGTTGGGATATGGCTAAGATGATGATGATGATATATTTTGATATAAACTGATCATATTTTGATATACTATATTTTTTTATGATGGCAATACTTTGTTTAATGTCTCGATATTTTCAAGTATTGAGGGTTTAATTATAACGGAGAATTCTACTAGGTAAACGTATATCAATTTAAAATGTTACATCAAATAATATCTTAGAAATATAATAAGAAGCATTTCAAAATAAAAAAAAATATTGAATGTTAATAAGCTTGTAAAGAACTTTACCATGGGGCTTCCTGTCATACACTGAGCCAGTACATACCCAATGGCACAAATTGCTCCATGTGCATCCTCAAATCTACCTCAAAAAATAAATAAATAAATAACAATAAATAGAACTGGAATAAATATGTAAAGTTACAATATCCGTGAGACAATTATGTATTAACCTGCTCTTATTTGTCAGTTTAATACTGTAACACAACTCCTGGATGAGCACTGTAGTTGACGAAGCTGATAGCACAGAACACGCAATTCCTAATAAGCGTGACATGTTTACACGCGTATCAGAGTCTATGTGACCTAGAAATTGCTTGAGCCATGCAAGTCTCTCAGCCCATTGCACTGCTGTGATCTGAAAATTTAAGTAATCATCAGTAAATCTTTGTCATGTTAGCGCAAAGACATCGAACGGTTACTTATAAATAAAGCATTATTAAAATACCTGTGGGTATTTAAAGGAAATATCGAGTAGACCCTTTGATGCTACAGCATGCAATTCAATAGAGCCTTGAGAAGCCATGGCATGCTCAAGTAGCAAGCATAGTGTCCTGACTGAATCAGAAAGCTTTCCAGAGTCTCCCTTAACATTCTCAATGTCAGCATTAAAACAATTTAGACAAAATATGATAATTGACGTGTACATTTTGGTTGGGAACAAAAGTGTGCTTTCTCTCATTTGTGCTTGACAGAGAAACTCTGGTTTCTGTTTAGCAATGTAGTCCAACATCTGTTGCAAAGAAGGGTACTTTACTGGCTTTGAATGAAAGGCGCCACCTATAATCTTGTCAACTTGTGTTTGAGGCAATAAACTGTGGTTCGCCATCTCCCTATAGACACGAACAAAATCCTATTAATTAAAATAAAAATTGTATTGAAAAACATAAAGATGTGTCATAATACATAATCAGGAAGTTAAGTAAAAGCTGCCTTGGTTTCTTAATTCTATGGGGCTATGCAAAGGCACTTTCTTCAATCAATCTATACATGTTTCTTCACATTTATAATAACTGCAATAAGCTTCTTAGGTTTCACAGTAGGATGAGTAATTCCTTTAGTTCAATTTATTAGCACTTACATTCTATCTAAGCTACATATCTGCTTGTATCAATAAAGTCTAACTTGTAGGTAAAGTCTAACTTGTAGGTAGGGCATGTGACATACCGCTTACAGGCCACAGGTTCAATTGCAGTAGATTATACTCATATATAAAAAAATTGGATAAAAGAAATTGTTAAAAACTGAATACTGCCCAATACATAACTATGGGTCCCTAATGGACATAATAATATACTTCAACTTCAATCTCAATCTCACAAAACAATCTTTGTGCTTTCATAAAAGCTAGGTAATATATATCATATATCCTGTGCTAACCATACTTCGTTGTCAACTAGTGTAAGCGGATTTCCTCTATTTTAAGCGTCATTCTTATGATTGCATACCTTATGTCAACATTGTCATCAGCAGCTCCAAGCATGCAAATATAACGACTAGGGCAGTGGTCAAGTGTATACAAAGTTGTTGCCCAATGCAATGCACATCGCCTTGCCTCACTTTCCACCTTGGATATTCAGCACAAATGAAACATCAATAGAAAGGCAGCTCATGTAGTTTAAAATAAACATTAAGATAAACTGAATTAGCAAGCCTCGGAAAACAATGGAAGAGCAAGTTACTTACGGATTTTGCATTATCTAACAAAAGCTCTTCCAATTCTTTAGAAACGTTGTCATTACAATCCTGAGCTCAGAAAAACGGATTGAGAAATCTTATCATCAAACACTCAAAAAGACAGGAATGGCCATGAACATACATACAAACAAGTAAAGCATTCAAATAAAAAGCAACACGTAACAGATGAATCAGGCATAACTTAATTGATTAGAGTGTGTGACTTATGCTTGTGCAAGTCCCAAGTTTGATTTTTAAGGGCTGTGCTGAGATGTATGCCACCTAGGGACATAGTAGAAATTTATGTTTGGGGATATCAGGTAAACAGCCCGCCATAACAATTATGGTCAAATCAGCCACCACATGCTTATATAACATATGTGCTATCAAAGATTAGTAGAATTCTAATGGATTGCGAATAAACTGCAACAAGTATAATGTGTACTCCACGTTCATGTTGCCAAATTATATATACATACAAATATCAAAACCAAGAGGGACACTAGTTGGAACCAAATTAACACGGAATAACAAATTGAAAAGAGAATGTGAAACCAAGGCGATTCAAGCATGTACCGAAGTACTGCAAACCCTTTCGAGGAGTACGAAGAAATTCATTGACCATAAAAGTCCACACATCCTATGACCAACAAAGCTTAAGAATGTCAATCTCAAGATAACGCTCATTAACTCCAACAGAAAATGGCATTGTGTAGTGCCTCATATTTGTACATATGACCTAAATACTCTATTAAATTCATATACTTAGTTTATTTTGAAAATGATTGAATTTGGAGATGTGCATAATGCATCTAAGTTAATATGAAAACTTCTGATTTGCTGATTCAAGAATTTATATTTATTCACAATTTTTTCTAATTATTTATTATTTTAAGATATAAAAATATATTTTTATTAACAAATAAAAATGGTAAGTGTAACATTATTTTAGAATAATACTTTGATATTAATAAAAATAGGATCCATGTCTATTTTGGCATTTTGTTAGAATTTTTAATTTAATAAATAATTTAATTAATAAACGTATGTCAATTTTTAAATGGTTGGATTGCGCTTAAATATGGTGGCCTAACTCAATTTTACATGCAGAGGGTAAATTTATCATTAGCTTACTGATTTGGGTGCTAAATTTTGAGATTTTAAAGTTAAATGTTCAAAAAAGTACCTTGTGGGTCAATATTTCCTTTGGTTTAAATAAAATGTTAATTTTCACCTAGGCAGTTATCAAATGTTTGTGTTTGTTTTAACCAGCATGAAATATGTGAAAAGTTCAATATTAATGTCTTTTGCTAGCCAAAAAAAGGAAATTGTGAAAAATAGACAAAGGGCCAAAATAAATTAGAAAACCTCAGTCTTATAAAGTTAAAATGACTTTTTAAAAAAATTAAAAAGTTGGGCCATAAGTGAAAAGTTAATGAGAAAAAGTAAATAGGATGATGATATATGCTTGATGTTACTTTTTGGACATGCTCATAATGACATCTATTTTAATATGTATATTGTCTACTTCATATTTATGGCTGAGAAAGGACAAAGGATTCATTTAATAGGGACTGGAGACTCACTTGGGTGTTGTTATTCTCAGACATGTCTACTCATTCACAACCTTGCTTGTCCAAGTCCAACAATCATCATGCTATGAAGGTGAGATTTTGAAATGGGCACGGGCAGGAAGCAAAGTAGGAGCAAACAAGGGAGCGCAAGCACGAGTGGCCTAGGTGGCGAGGATGGTTGTAGTTCTAGAGATCCAGGGCATGGGTCTAGGCCTACTGAGGGCCGCGAAGCAGGGCATTTGAGGACATGGGGGATGGGGGCATGAGTAGAGCGGTTGGCAACAATGATGGTTGGGGCCAAGGTTTGCCGCCAACCTGCAAGTCTTGGCAACCAAGTGTTGGAGGCATGGATGTTGTTGTGCGGGATGGGTCCACTATACAGCTGAAAGTCAATGCCCCTCCAAAGGAGGGCCTACGCACAATGGAGTTGAGCCTTATTGGTTGTTTTGTCTCCTCAAGGTCATGACCCCCTCTTGACTTGATCCAAAAGTGGGCTATGGCTACCTAGGCCCTAGAGGGGGTGCAAGTGAGGTCACTAGCATGATGCCTACTGCTTTTTGTGTTCCGGTCTACGGGTGATCAAGATAAGGTCCTTCAAGGTGGACCCTGGTTTTTCGGGGCTTAGGGTCTGGCTCTCATGTCCTAGCACCTAGGGGTTCATAAAGATGTAGAGTTGTTCTCTTGGGCTCCTCTTTGAGTGCAGGTGATCAGGTTTCCATGGGAACTCTGGATGGAGGAATTTCTCCAAACTCTAGCAAGGCAATTTGGAGATTTCATTTCCTTTGACAAGTTTACCACAACAAAGGAGCATATGGGCTATGCCTAGTTCTACATGTGGGGCTCCCTCTACCCCGAACACCTACTTAAGGAAGTCATTTTGGACCTGCCGTCTAGGAAAGAGCAACTCACTGTGGAATATGATAATGTGCTACAACATGAACATTCACTGGCTCCGAAAACAAAACTAAAGGCCTACACTAACTCTGGCAAGACAAACCACCACTCCCAATATAGCAAGGTGCATCCTACAGCTCACCAAAAGGGGTTGTTCAGGTAGATGGCAAACACAAAGGACAGTGGATGCATGTTGTTGGGCAAAAGGGGTAATGTGTCGCACACCCCGCTTGCCATAACAAGAAATGCTAACTGACTCTAACAAGAGAGGGAAACGCAATGCACTAGTGGGGGAGGAGGGGAATGGGAACATCAATTTTCTCTTCCCCTCCTTCGAAATGCATGGTAGGTGCAGGGTGTGATGCTGCAGGGAGGGAAGGGACTACCTCCCCGGAGAGTACTCTAGTTACTCCCACTGGTGGTGCGGCGTCAAACATTGTGGGAGAGCTTCCCCACTTGGCAAATGGGTGTCCACTATACGGAGGTTGGCTGCTAAGAACCTCTTCAAGGAAGACCTTATGGGGCTAGTGGTAGACAAGCCTAAATGGTCAAGTAGGCTTTCCAATCAAATGATGCAAATAAAGAATACACAGCTAGAGATAGACCTCAGGTCGCAAAAAAGCTCTCAAGGAGGTTTACACAAAATGGTCTGCTAATAGACAATGAAAGTCTTGTCCTAGAATTGCAAGGGCCAAGGTACCCCATATAAGCAAAATACCCTAAAGGAATTTGTGCGTGAAGAGAATTGTATGTTGGTTTGCCTACAAGAAACCAAACGGAATGCCTATAACTGTGCCCTCCTACAATGGCAAGATTGGCATTGCTCTTTTGTGTATTGTTGGGGCTAGGCAAGGGGCCTAGCCACATTGTCCTTACACCCCTTCCAAGTGCTAGATGAGTCTCCATGAAGTCTCATAGTGCACATCCCTTCGAAGGGTATGTGGGTTACCAATTTCTACGGGCCCCAGAATCAGCAAGATCACCTGCATGAACTAGCGCAGGTTGTACACAAGATTCCTAACCAACAGAACTAGGCTCTTATTGGGAACTTTAATCAACAGCTCCACCCCTAGGAGAAATCCAGTCATGGTGTTGGTCCTAGCATGCGTTCAACCCTTGGAAGTCAAGAATTTATACAACTCCTACAATGGCACAATTTGGTTGATATTGAGCTTCAAGGTGGCCAATACACTTGGAACAATAAGAGGAGTGGCACTAGTCTAGTGATGTCATGAATCAATAGGGCTTGGGTTCATGCTGAGAGATGTTTACTAAGTATGAGGTACAACTCACCTACAAAGCGTGACAAGCTTCTAATCATAGGGCTTTAGTTTGCTCTCTATGGTTGTCCTAGAGGCCTCCTCTGACTCCGTTCCATTTTGAGCAGCCATGGTTGTTGAAACCTTGGCTGCAAAGGGTTGATGAAAAAATATGGACAAGGTATGATAGTTCCTATCTTGACCCGAGGGATTTTCTCAAGCAAGGCCTCAACACTCTGAAAAAGTATATTAAAGGTTTGCATCAAGATCAAAAATACTCCTTTTGAGGGACTAGATGCAGGCTACAAGATCAATTGATTGTTGTTCAACTTAGGAAAATGGGGAGATTCTGGAGGAAGAAGAGTGTGGCTTGCTACTAGCATTACACAACCTTGCTAAGGATGAAGAGTTTTATTGGAAGAAGAGATCTAGGGTACGCTGCCTCAAAGAGGGGGACCAGAACACTAGCATCTTTTTTGCAGCTACCAAGGGCAACTGCACTTGCAAGAGAATTAGTTCGCTAAATAGAGGATCGATGCAGATCCATCAACCACAAGATATCGCCCATGACATGCAAGCTTTCTGGAATATTGTGTGGTCCAAGGGAGAATCCTCCCCACTTTTTGTGGTAGTCCAAAGGGTGTTTAATGAGACTAACAACACACCTCTCATTGCTCTCATTTCTCCTACTGAACTATATGTTGCCTTGGCTTCGACGAAGCTGGGTAGTGCTTCAGGGCCAGATGGTTGGCCCATTGAAATCATCAAGGAATTTCTTTTAATTCTAGGTCCTAATATGTTGGACACGTTTAACCTCATGCTTAGGTGGGGACAAGTGTGCAAGGAAATCAATTGCTCTAGGATAGTTTTGCTACCTAAGATCTCCAACCCCACGTTGCTTGCTCATTACAGATCGATTGGGGTGTGTAATACTCTCCTCAAATTTTCACTAAAATTCTAGTTCAACATCTTCAACCTCTAATGTCGGTCCTTGTGGAGATGAATCAGGTTGGGTTTGTAAAAGGCAAATTCATCCAGGACCAAATTATTTTATTGCAAGAACTGGTTCACTCCATCCGTAGAGCTAATTTCCCAGGTATGTGTGTCAAAGTTGATATTGTGAAAGCTTATGATACTGTTATTTGGCAGGCACTCCGGGAAATTATGCTTAAAAAAGGTATTCATCACCAGTTTGTGGACCTCTACATCAATATACAACAAATTAGTGCATATTCATTCAATCTTAATGGGAGCCTTTGGGGATTTTTCTCCCCTACCAAGGGATTATGGCAAGCGGACCCCTTATCACCATATTTATTCATTATTGTCATGGACACAATGATATTTTGTCTAGGGGAGGAAGGGCTCTAGGGTGTGAACATTGCTGATCATACATGCATTGCTGAACACTATCCCGACGACACCATTCTTATGACTCGGGCCTAAGCGATTAACCTTGACATTAGATCGAATGGTTGAGGAGGTTGGGTTTTGGCCAAATTGGGAAAAGTCAGCCATTCATTTTTTCAATACTAATACTTCAGTTCGTAGGTAGGTTTGTCAATCCTTGGGGATCCTTGGGAAAAGAATCATATCTTGGTATACTTGTTTTTTCCTAGAATCAACAAGCTACTTAGACGTCATTGGTGAAGCAGTTGCTAGCACGGATTAAGAATTGGAAGACTAGGTTTCTAATGTCACAAGGTAAGGTTCTGTAGGCTTCTTCGATGTTGCTTGCTATCACCCAGTACATGGCTTCGATGGCAAAACCGCCCATTGGGGTGATAGAAAAAATCAATCAAATTATCACAAGTTTTGTTTATTCAGGTGGAAAAGGGGGGAGTCGCCTACATCTTGTTAGCTGGGATAAAGTGGACCATCCAAAGCAGGCAGGAGGACTGGGGATTTTAAAATTGAGGATGTCCTTTTGACGAGACATCAAATTGTTATAAATCACCTAATGTAAGAGCCGGAACGTAGACCTCCGTGGGTGAAGATTATGATTCGCAAGTATATGCTTTGTGTGTCTAGGCCAAGGGACTCACATGTGACATAACCTCTGTAATCATGCACATGAGTTGTTGTGGTGGGCCACCTTGGGTTTGAAGCCCAGTGAGACCCTAAAACTCAAGTACCCATCCCAGGACAATTGGTGGCAATTATGGAAGGAATGGCTACTGAAGGAACTCAAATGTTTCGCTTGGTTACTGCAACATGATGCCCTACCGTTACGTCCACAACTTAAACATCAGGGCATACTCAATACTGATTGTTGCCTACTCTACAATGCATATGAAGAAACCATGCAACACTTATTTGTGCATTGTCCTTTTGCAGTTGCAGTGTGGCGGCTTGTGAGTTCTCCTTCTTCTCTGCAAGTTGCAAGGGATAGCTTCAACACTTCTATTCTCTAGCATATTTGGAAGGTGCAGAACGCCGCGATCTTCAAGCCGGAGCAATCCCACAACTCGGCGCATGTTGTTCATTCGACTACAAGACTATGGGTTAAGGCTTTTGCAGTGATGGGTGGTACCCCGACATTTGAACCAAACACAGATAAATTATGCCATAAGAAACAACTGTGGGAAGTTGTCATGACGATAGGCTAGGCAAATGTCTTGCCATTGTTAGTGGCTGACTCAAACCTTCATGATGCTAGTTTCTACAGAAATTGCAAGGGTGATGTGACCACATTTCATGAGGCTTCTATCACCCTCACTAAACAGGCACTTGCAAACTATTGGATGTGTTGGCGCTAGGGGAGGTCATTTTTTCCACTAAAAGGGGGCTATAGGATGTTGTGGCTTTTTTCTCGAGCAATATCCTCAAAACTGCGAGTGGCCAGGTGCCAAAGTTTGTGTTGCACTGCTGTGGCAAGAAGCTGAAAGTTCATGGATAGGTCTCATAAAGTCAACTAACATATGGAAATTGCAAGGTGCCCACTTTGCTTCATTCCGTTGCATGAGGGACCCATGGTCTGTGAACTTGCCTAAGTTCTTTCTTGCCTCTTTGAGGTGAGAATGTCAAGGTAGGCAGTCTAGCCTCATTTTGGTGTTCTGGCAGGCTATGCAACCATAGAGCTCGTCATTAGGCCTATGATTCACCTATATTATCAACAGAAGGTGAGGCCTACGACTAGATCATCAAGAGATGTGGGTGCATCATCTTCTGTGCCCCCCTCCCCCAAAGAACTTGTGAAGATGCCTACCACGAATCATGAGGAGTTGCTGAACTAGGCAGAGGATCCCTATTTGTGTCAAGTGTTGGCAGCTACAATAGCTTGGGTCAAGGAGGAAGAGAGAAGCCGATGAAAGGCAATTATTAAGGGATGTGCAGGCAAAGACTCAAGTCAAACACCAACAAAATAGGGAGGAATTGGAGCAACTTAGGCAGCAGTTGAAACATTGTGAAGTTCTACAATTGCAAGAAAAGGAAGAGGAGCTCCACCAAGAGATTCGGGCAAAGATCCTATAGGAGGAGCAGAGAAGCAACACTGCGAAGAAGAAGAAAAGAAGGAAGTTGACAAGGTGTTATTTGAGCAGCAATTTGATCAAGCGCATGAGGCAGAGGTTTAGAAATGGCTATGGGCAAGTCGTTACCCATATATGCTTATGGGCATTAATAAGGATGCATCTTGGACTACCTGGAGACAGCATATCCATTTAATGGCCACAAAATACCATCTAGACAAGACAAAGGATATGCCTAATAACGAGCAATAGCAAGTGAAGCAGGATTTCCTTGACTTTCAGCAGGCGACTAACTTTGTTGCCTCTAAACCTCTATGGGTGATCCTTGACCAGGTCTACTCAAGGAATTTATTATTCAGT
Organism: Gnetum montanum; assembly: GCA_015680685.1. Classification (NCBI taxonomy): domain Eukaryota; kingdom Viridiplantae; phylum Streptophyta; class Gnetopsida; order Gnetales; family Gnetaceae; genus Gnetum; species Gnetum montanum. The sequence continues at coordinate 827,185 of MNCI01002249.1, forward strand.
TATTTTTGTTTTAATATAATATCCTCATTTTTCCCAAAGACTAAATTGTAAGATCAACTCTCTTCCTAAAAAATATCTTGGCATTCCTATCTTCTTTGGCCACATGAAACTCTCCATTTAGCAAGAGTTTATTGATAAATTTCAAACAAAGCTTGCTGGTTGGAACGAAAAATTATAATCTCAGGCTGGAACACTTTAGTTTATTAAATATGTTCTACAGGCTGCCCCTCTTTATCTCTTGTCATGTTATAAGGCTCCTGAGAGTTTGTTATCTTTATTGGAAAAATGGAAAAGAATATTTTATGGTTATCTAATGGGTCCAGAAAATTTCATTCCATCAGCTGGAACATTATTTGCAAAAATACTACTGAAGAGGGTTGGGGCATTTGAATTCTCAAACAAGTTAATATGGCACTTTTGGGTAAGGTTATTTTTCAGCTTTATTCCACAAACAAACCTTGGGGAGCTTTACGTTTTACAAGGCTCCTTTGGCTTCTTAAGCTTCAGCATCTTGGTGCAGTTTTGAACATGTTTGAGCTTGCTTCTGGAATTTTATTCAAACCATAATGTTAATATTACATGGGCAGGATACTCCAATTATGTGGTTTAAAAGACCTATGAATACTTTCTCACAAAATGCAAAAGATAGTCAGAAGAGCTCTTGGTGGCGAGCTATTTCAATCCCGCGTAATCACACTTTTATGAATAAATGTTTACATGGTAAGCTTCATGTGAAAACTTTACTCTATCAGAAGAGTGCTGCCATAATGTCTGTGAAATGATGGATCATGCCCTCTTTACCTGTGCTGCTAATAAGGATTTCTAGGATTGTTTTCATAAACTCACAAGCGTTTCAATTCATAATGCCAATTTGATTACAGCCCTTAACCAATGGTCACGCCTTCAATCAGTGTGGCAACGTGGCAAATTTAAAGGCCTTCTCCCAGCCCTATTGTATAACATATAGTAATACAGAAATCTTTCCATCTTCATAGAGAAAAGCCTTTCAACGTATCACTTTGTACATATCACTCTCTACTCTTAGTGTCCAACTCTGCAAAATCATGGTAGTTTTAAATCTAGAAGGTAATAATGTCTTTACCTTCATAGGAATCAGATAATTGGAGTTTTTTATCTCCTCTCTTTTGTTGTAGTTTTGGCTTTCCTTTAAGACTAGTGGTACTGTCAATTTCTCTTTTCTATATTTTCCAATCTTTTACAAATGTACTTTGATTTGATATTATCTTTTTCCAAATCTGCTCTGGCCTCTATAGATCCAAGTTTCCCTTTTCTTCATATATATACACACACACATACTAATCTCATTTATTTACCAGCAATTATGTTCTTTTATGTGAGCAAAGAAAAGAAAGAAAATATGTGTTATCATATAGGTTTACTTACTTTCCATAAAATAAACTCACATGAATTATGATTAGAAGCACATTTGGACCTTAGAATAAGCAATCACTCATATTCACAAATAGTAATTATGTAAATGATACATTTGGTTAATGTGCCCTATGTGAAGCATGTAGCATTTTTAGTGAACATTAAATATCTGTTTAATAATAATATAAGCATCCCTATACCTTGAATGGATGGGTTGCATTATTTATTTTTTTTATACACCGTGTGGAAGCAAAGATAAGCACCACTATCCAACCATACTTGTACATATACTTAAGCATAATATTCTATGCCATTGCACCCAAAGGGAGTTGAGATGTACAACACCCAAAAGTTTTCCAATGATGCAAGTGCCATGGGTAAGTGTATACCCACCACACATGATTTATGATCACCTATATTGGGGGTGCTTTGCTTGTGTAGCATAGAACCCAAAGATAACCCAACTCATGGTCAGTTGGTGAGCAGATTCTTTGAGTTAGATGAGCTTCAATGTGGGAATACAATGCACATTGCACAGGCAAAGTTGTTGAACCATGTATATTTTTTATCTCTAGCCATTGTTTGATGTCTCTATAAATTAAATAATCTTGTTTGGTGAAAACATAGTGGAAGACTAGGATTACATCCAACCATATCCACATCCATTAGTGCTATTTGTAAAACAAAATTTGAAACAAATGAGTTACATGACTAGTTGCTATTTTCTAGCTTGTTAAGTGCTTGGAACTGATATTCATAATCTTTGGCTATGCACCTCCGTGGATCATCGTACTAGTGAAGATAGGCAATGCACTATTAATACATTAATCATTAGAATTATTAAGAGTAGAAATGTCCTATGTCATGAACATGTTAAGTCAATGGTGGTAGGAGATAATGTAGAACCTATAATCAAACCACTATTATATTGAACTACACTCTTACTAGTTGTTAGTGTAAGCCTAGTGCTATGTTCTGAAAACTTTAAAAAAATGTAGTGAAAATTTAAAGTCAGTTAGTTATAAGGGGTCCTATACATTTAAATGCCAGTTAAACTTCTCATGACCCTTCATGTAATGAAATTAATCTCAGTGGCTTGGCTTCAAGTTTCTAAGCATTTGTAGCTAGTCAAGGAAAAAAACAAAGAAAAAGGGCAAAAAAAAAAGCCAAACAGAAATTTAGTTAACTTAGTTTACTAATTAACAAGTCCTAACAGGTTTCCTCAACTCACTAATTCAACAAGATGGCCAGTTTCTGTTTATACTCAGGAAATATTGCTACTAATGTATTTTGTACAAACTAATTAGTTGGGTCTATACAAATATAAGTAAACTACAGTTTCAATTTCAATTCCAGTTTTAGTTTTAGTTATGTTAGCTGAAGAATAGTGTGTTAATGTGTTGAAATTTCTCCTTTCAAGGGGTCTCACTGGACACAAGTAAATCAGCTTCAGTTTCAACAAAACTGTTAGTTCATATTGTAACAAACAGGAACAAATACTCGCATCGTCTCATATGGTTAAATATTGTAAGATTTGAAACTTGTTTTGTTTCATAATGTCGGAAACAGCAAAATTCAAATGATTGTTCATAGTCAGAATTTGAAGAGTACCATCTACTCAATTTACTTGAAAATTACAAACTACACATATTGACCTTGTATGCTACAGAAACTGAATTAACAGCTTCTTGGACCATGAACCTAGAAGAAGAATCCTCCATTTTCAATGCCTGAAAAAGTCGAGTTGCCATATTTAAATTCTCCCTGCCCAGAAGCAAAAATCCAGAAAAACATTTGAACATCGTAATCAGATTGATAACTTCACTATATGCTCCTATTTATAGTAAAATCCAAATTCAAGTGCAATACCTAAACAGGTGTGGCAGCCTCTGTGCAAGCAAACCTATTGCCTGATACGCAAAAGCTTTAAGCTCCTTCGAAGTACGTTCTACAAATATAATTAGGCAATAACAAAGCATGACAACACCCATTAACCAAAAATGCAAAGTTATTATTTATTGTTTATTAATTTTTTTCTCCTAATTTCTGTATGACAGACCCTATATAGACGTAATAACACATCAGATTCAGTTACAAAAACACATATTTCCTATGAAGAAAGCTAACATGGTTCAATGTGATGTAAGGCATTTAAACGAAACAATGACTAACACTGTCTTGAAATTGTAGAACATACCCGATTCTGCAGTTGTATGCGCATCAAGAAATTTTACAAGGCCACTCAAAATAACAGGACCCATTAACTTTAACTGAGCATTTGAAGCCTGAAAACCAGTTAAGAGAAAACAATGCAATAGGCTGTCAAAAGCTACCATGGCATTGCTTTTCCATTTTGCTTTAAGAAATGTAAAATCAGTAGCTGTATTTTTGTGATTTCATGACAAGCTCAAACCTACTGATATGTACAAATTTTTTTTTATTATCTTATCTTACAACGCACCATTTATATTTCACAAATAAAACATGTTTAAACAGATACACAAATCTAACTACAAAAATTGCAATGACTTATTGGAAAGTAGGAGCTTGTTCATGCCAATGCTACTTGCACGGTACAATCAAATGCAATACATACGAGCTAGCTCCAAACCACCTTCTTTTTTCAGGATTTTTTTTTGAAACAGATAAAAAAGTGGGGATATTAACAAGAAAATTTACACTATGATTATAACCAGAAATTCCTTGGGATATGAAACAAATAAGGAAGCATTTGAAGAATCAATCACTTTGGCAGCCAATATAAAATTAAAAATATATACATAAATCACGGAAACAAAATAATTACCTTTATGCTAACAACGGTCAATCTTGCCATTTTCAAAGACTTGAAAAATCAAATCTCATTCTTACTATCAGTCATTCCAAACTTTTATAGTCAACCAACACACTATTTATTTGGCTTGGTTAACCAAAAATTCAACATTTTTACTGTTTATAAAGGTTATAGATTACATGTACTAGCTATGTCCAAATTTAATCATTGCTACATTCCACCAATCCATGACCAAGTAATTGCCAGTGGCATGCAATAACACATCCATGAAAAACCAACAAAATGAACCACAACGGGGGAATATGTGAAAATTGCCTCAGGATGCATAAGGAACATAGACAAGTCCTATGTATAAGCCAGATCTTGATTGCAAATACAATTAAAGCACCATAATTTTTTTTACTATGGGCAATCTCCCAATTTCATTTTGTTAATAACATCATTTCCAAAAATGATGATTGTTAGAAGTGGATAGCAAGGCCAAAATAGGATTAAATAGTAACTCCAACTTATTAAATGGCAATGGCAATGCTAATTGTACCATCCATAGCTTGTATTTTTCTTTTTGGGTAAGACCATTTCAAATTATGCTAGATTCATCTGCAGTTGCAATGAATTTCTCGAGGATTGCAGAGAATAAATATCATAGCATTTAATGGATAACTGAGATATTAAAAAACAGGTAGTTTGAAGGGAAAATTAAAAAAAAATTACATAAAAAAACATAACAGCTAATTTTTGGAAAAGGAAAACCATTATTAATAAAAAAAATAACAAACAAAAAAGATAAAAGGTAAATGAAACTCAAAAAATAATTTAAAAAGGGGAGGAAAAAAGGTTTAAGCAAACAAAAACAGTAGCATAACGACATTTGAAGCATAATTGAACTCACAACTTCTTACAAATAAGGCAACAAGCTTGTAAATAGAATCATGCTATCATTAAATGTCAAGATGCAGTAGAGAAACCATTGTTAGGTAGGGGCTCAAGAGCTACTTTTAAGCAGCTACATGTATAAATGTGAACAGAAAAGATGGAATTGACAACTTGAGCATTTGCCCCAGTTTTATAGGGGCTCGAGAGCTACTTTCAATTACCTTTTCATTGTCCTCATAGCTTTTGATGTGTAGCTCTCTTCATAGCAACTCCGTGTCCAATTGTGGCCACGGTTGTCTGTAACTGCAAAATGTGCTATTACAACTAGGTTTGGGGCTTTACTTTGATGGCAAAATACAGCCAAGTCTTTAATGTCACTGTAATGCTAATTCAATATTCATAGCAAAACCCTAATGAATCAGGTTGTGCATGGATGCAAAACACTAATGAACCAAGTCATGCATGGATGCAAAACCCTAATGAACCAAGTTATGCATGCATTATTATGATTATGCTGATTGTAAACAAATATGTATATTTGATTTATTGTACTTGCTTAGGCTAGAAAGGCATTACTTAGAAAATTCAAATCGCAACATAATAAAATTGATAAAATGCAGATTGTTTTCTTTGTCCATCTACCTTGGCATCTCATCGATTTTATTATGTTGTGATTTGAATTTTCTAAATAATGTCTTTCTAGCCTGAGCCTAAGTTAGGTGGTGTTACAAGTTAGTAATAAGAGTCTTGGCTTGGTAACCACATGTCATAGGTTCAATTCTACTGGCTAGAACGAAATTATAAATTCAAAAAAATTTTACATAAAAGAAATTTTGAAACCAATCCCATAGATCCAAGGGGTCTCAATGGACGTAAGTAAAACATGTCAGTTTCAATTTCATATTTATTTGATGTGGTGATAAGAAAATTTGTGTGAAGGATTTTTATGGGACTTATGCAAAAGTTCTCTTCATTCTCTTATATTGTTACTGTCATTAAATAAGAGAGTTTCCTAGGCTAATGGTAAGCTAGAATTTGGGGGAAAAAAAACATTTGTTGTGACACAAGGTCCGGCAGTGTAAAACATTACATTTAGTGAAAGATTTACCATTAGATTTTTGGCAATAGAAGTTTGAAATCTTGTGAAGGGCTTGCAACTAGGCATGCAGCAACATTTTTAGCGACCTAACACGGTGTTTGGAAATCAGTTTACTTATAGAGTTTTCTTTTTCTTTTTTGCTACACTATTAGCTATTCATTGCTATTAGTAAACATTATTTCCTATGGATCGCGAGTCACATGATGGAGTTTTCTACGTGTCACTAGTGGAGGACAGTTTTTTGCTAGTTATTGACACATAATGGAGCTTTTCTACCTTACAAGCGCTAAACAGAGCTAAGGCACTATTATTGATTACCTGCCTGCTATATCATGTGTTCCCAATGGGCTACTGATAGCCTAAAGAAATATCATCCAAAGCCTCAATGCTCATCCCACTACGCAAGGTCTCAAGAGTATCAGTGATGAGCAAAAGCCTAGCCTCTTTTCAATTGGTTGTGCCTAGGCTCAAACTCACGTCTTCCAACTTGAGAAACAAGCACCTTACCATCACTCCAAATGATGGTGTAGGCCATTGGCAAACTGATCTCTATCTAAATGAAAGATTGATAATTCTAGATGCAATTTCAACTAAAAGCTAACTTTTACCTAAAGTCACCATGATGTTGATCAACCTACATGTGCAGTTAACTGAATTCATTATAATGTGCAATTTATGGGGCCACACTCCTCCTTTGGCTCAATTGTCCCAACCATGGTCAATTCTGGATCTCGATCCAAAAAAATACATACTGAATTGGATCAGAATAGCAATCCCAAGTGCATTGCAATCCATAGAAAAATACATGTTTTCATGATCCCGAGTGCATCACAATCCATAGAAAAATACACGTTTTAAAATCACAAGTTTGGAATCAAATTTGCATAATGTCACAATTTTGCATTCTACTGTCATGGCATATTTGCATCTGCATCTTTTTGCAGTTAAGTTATTGGAATAGCGGCTTACATGGTTTGGGCATGTGCAAAGAAGATCACACAATAAGCCTATAAAAAAAGGTTGCTACATCGCTATTCCAAGAAAGCCACCAAAAGGAAGACCAAAAAAGACATAGAAAAACTAATTGGAGATGATTTGAAGAAACTGCAAATAAAGAAAGATCTCGCTCTTCATAGATCTATCATAAATCGAAGATGGCAAACGGCGGCACCTAACCACTGGTTGTTCTTGGGATATGCCTCGTAAAGAAACTCTGAGCATCCTATGGCCCTCTAGTAACAAGCAAAATTTCTTCCCCATTGTAGGCACATCTAAATCCCTTGACAAAGCCTCTCCCACGAAAGGTCGTCAAAGTGTCATGCCAATTGGCAAAAAATTTGCCATTTGGCATAGCCGAATCCCCCACTAGCTTGGGAAGCAAAGACTCCCACCTCACGCAATGCACCAGGTCCCATAACTTGGTTCTCTCCTAGTACTGTTGACAAGATGGATTAAACGTCGACATAGCCCACATCGCAGCTAAAGCTTCCCTTCACAGTCTATACCCCTCCACAACAATTTGCACAGGCTAAGGAAGCAGCACCTACTGAAAATCAGCCTATTGCACACACACCATAAACACCAAAGAATGGTGTTAGCTTGAGAATCTCCACTAAAAATAATGGGGCGAGGTAACCCAATTGCCAACCATGTCACCTTGCTAAAAGGGCAATCATAAGCAAAATGATCCCATGTCTCTGCCTCCTACGTGCATGAAGGACATGTGTCCTCAATGCCTAAACCCCTACGTCACAGCATCACACACACCAGGATTGCCCGATGGTTAAGAAGCCAAAGAAAGCTCTTTAGCTTTTTCAGCAAGCGTTCCTTCTAGATAGTGGCCCACCCCAAAACAGCCGAATATTGATGGTTAATGAGTAAACATGGCAGCACATCTTGCAAAGCTTGTTGGTTCATCATCAAAGTGTGCCAATAGATGGCACGTCATAGGACAGAATCCCCACAAGTAGTTGTCCACTACTGATATTTATTCCTCATGAGGCATATCCAAGGGGCGACCTCCATACCACTTTGTGTCATTCTCTACATTAAATGTTGTTGCCCCATCATAACAAAGTCAGAGAATTTGAAAATTCCCAACCCTCCTGTAGCTCTGGGCCTCACCATCATCTCCTAAGCTAATAAATGCATCCAGTGTCCCCCTTTCCCACTAGACCATACAAAACTACGAATTAGTTGGTCAACTTTATTGCCAATGTCATTTTTTTTTGGTGGGGAGGGGGGGGCGGTGGCAGGGGCCACCACAGAAGCCATAAATTGCACAATAGGTGACAAAACCATAGAAGCAAGCAACATTGTCCCTTTGCGAGTCAAGAAACGATTTGTCCATTGGCTGATCCACTGCTGCAACCACTGTAACAATTTAATCCACATCTATTGCTGATTCCATCCATGCATGGGGAACCCTAGATACGTATCTTGTTCAATCCAAGGCACAACCCCTAGAGTCTGCATAATCCCAGCTTTCACTCTTCCATCAATGTGACTCATATAAATGGCCAACTTGGCTCGATTAACTTCAAGACCAACCTCCTCACCCAATCAAATTAATGCCCTATCAGAGCCTTGGCCTACGAAATCAAAGCTCGCGTAAAGATAATAGTGTCATCTGCATAATGCTCAGCCAAGCACTCCACCCCATGAAGATCCAATCCTCAAACCCCTTCCATTTTGAAGTAATCCTGCAAAGTATCCATCACAATAATGAACAAATACAGAGATAGAGGGTCACCCTACCTAAGCCCCCATCCAAGCAAGGAGAAACCCCAAAAAACCCTGTCAAGATCAATGGAATACCTCATCGAACATTCAATGTGAAGGCATAAATTAATGAAGTCCTAGCTAAAACCTCTTCTTAACATGATGTCAGCTAGACCCTCCGAAGAGACTGTGTCATAAGCCTTAGTTATGCCAAGTTTGAAGCACAACCCAAGAAAACAAGTCAATCTCAAAGAGTGAAGAATTTCTTGGAGTAGAATCGCCCGGTCCTGGAGAAGATGATCTTTCAAAAACCCACCTAATTATTTTGAATAAGTTTTGGCATTAAAGGTGCCAACTGTCTCACCAGCATCTTGTTAAAAAGATGCAGGAGCATATTACAAACTCCAATTGGCCTAAAGTGTGACGATTCTGAAGGACAAGCAATCTTAGGAATTAGGATGATTCGTGAGCAATTGATTTGTCAATGTATCTACCTTCAACTGAGCATGCTATCAAACACATCCAAAATGTTATCCCCTAACACATCCACAAATTCTCTAAAAGATTCAATAGGGCACCTATCTGACCTTGAGGCCATACCTAGTTTAAAAGCCCCCATGGCCCACTCTAATTCGAGTCGAGAGGAAGGTGCAAGCAGATTTCAATTATCTTCAGCTGCAAGAATCCTCTAAACAAGCAATGAAATGGGCTTCATGACCCTCCTCCAAACATTAGCCTAGTAGTGTTGGAGTTCCTATGCAATTATCAACGAGGTGCTCAATCACCTGCCCATCTTAGGGCAAGCTAGACACCCTTTTGGACGACAATTGGCCCTCACCACAACAAAGAAAAAATTAGTTGGTCTATCACCATCTTTCAACCACTTGATTCTAGAGTGTAGCCGTCAATACTTAGCCTCTTCTTGATCCAACTGTTGGAGCCTGAAAGTGTCTCATTCTCCTCAGCCACTAACAATTCCCCTCCTTCCTGCCTCGCTTGAATCCCCCTAAGTTGGTGTTCCATCGTGCCATGACGGTAACGAAAGGAAAATTTCTCGTCCTTCCAACGTGATCTAATCTCCTTCTTAAGGGTGTTAAGCCCATTAGTTAGGAATTCCTGTGGGTCCCAAGCGAAAGGATACCCCTCCCAAATCATGCCAACCAGAGGCCTTAACTAGGATTTCATGAGCCACGCCCGTTCAAAACGGAAACGGGCCACGAAGTTACATGGCTCCCTACCAATCTAACAAATAAGCAAACAATGGTTCGAACTTCGCCGTTCCATTCCCATAACATGCACCTCTTACTAGAGCAAGAGGGAAGATCCCACCCAGACCCGATCAATTCTAGACAACACTCTAGCGTTACTAGTTCCCCAATTGCTCCAAGTGTAACGACAATTTTCGATCTCAAGATCCACCAAGTCATGCAAGCGCAGAAATTGTAATAACTGCTCAACACCTAGCGGTGCAACGCACTCCGCCCCCATCTTTTCCCAAGCATAAAGCCCTTGATTAAAATCCCCGACTAAAACCCAACACTATTTGTCCAAAATAAGTATGGCAAGTTCCATGAGACATCGCCCCCGCTCTTATTCCTCGTAAAAGTTGGTGTGCCAAAGCCCCAACAATGGAAAATGGACCGTAATGCTCCAATCCAAAGAATCCAGATGCTGGAACCAAAACCTGGACAAAATAGCCAAACCCCTGGCACATCCTCAGCATGCCACCTGATGAGACGCGATTTACACTAGGCCGCGATATCGCGGCCGTCGCGATATCGCGTCTTCTCCTGCGATATCGCGTACGCGATATCGCGTCCCGCCGCCATATCTATAAATAAGAGGCGGCACTCCCTTCATTTCCCAATCCTGGCTAGTGTAGCGAAGCTCTGGCAGATTGATCACTCCAGAGTTAGAATTTTTCCCCATGTGCCCGCAGTAGGAGTCCTAGAGTGAACGGCTCTTTATTCGAGCAGCTTGTAACCTGAACCCAAGTTGTGTACGGCAATAAAGACGAACTTGTTTGGATAAACCTTGCAGCACGTGGTTTCATTTATTGCTTTATTTCCTGCTTTCCTAGTGCGTTCAAGTACGACTTGATTACGAGCGTCTACGGACGTGTACGGCTAGTCAAGGAATCGGCTGCTTGACGCAATGCATGAGTACGACTCAATTACGAGCATTGGATGCTTGGTAACCCAGTAGCGTATTCCAGGATTCTGCGCTTGGTAACTCCCGGGTCTAATGTGTACGGCTAGTTGAGGAATCGGCTGCTCATTGCTAGGCTAGATCGTGTGATAAGTACGACTTAGTTACGAGCACCCACGGGTGTGTACGGCTGGCTAAGGAATCGGCTGCTTATCACACGTAGGCTAAATAGGTGCCTCAGTACGACCACTTCGAGCACTTGCGTTACGTGTGGCGATCCCAGTAACGATTAGCGTTTGGTAAGCTGCAGTTGCATAGTTCAGGGTGTGTCCGGTAAGTGGGAACGGATGCTGACGCTAGTTAATTTAGACATACCAACCAAGCCACTACAACAACTCAAATTCTTGGTGCTACAGCTTCATTTCTTGTAAACACACAATGTCACAATGATCCCTATTCACAATCTCCTTCAAGGCATGTCTCTTGTAGGGGGTGCCCTACCCCCTGCAGTTCCATGTCATAATCTTCATGATCGCCCATCCGAGCGCTTGTGATAGACCTCTTTAAGGGTCGTTTGAAGGTCCAAATCAATTTCAAGTTGTGTTTGCCAGTTGCACACTACCGGCGTTGGTGGACAATTGACCTTCCTAATAGCCGTTAACACCCTAAACCCATTGCATGGCTTTGTTGTCAACTAAGAAATCTCCTCCATTGTAGGCTTGGAGGAGCCTCTAACAACTGACACCCAGCCCCCTAGAGAAGGAAGCTCCATGCTCGGTTGCAAGGGCCTCAACAGGGTGGCAAAACGTTCCTCATGAGGCATGTCGACTAGGGAGGTCCCCAAAGCCTGACCAGCCCCCTCCTTCACACCAACCGTCGGCACCAGAACTCCCCCACCCCCTAACCCCAACATCTTCGTTGGAGCCTTTGGGGACCCTTGCACCAACGTAGCCTACCTCATCCACAATCCCCGCCTGTGCTTCCTTTGGACCTGCAGCCATCCCCTTGCATCCCTGTTGTTGCCTGGCACTTGTTCGTTGAGTGACTAGCTTTCCCACAAAATTGACAAGAGTCACCTTTGGACCTAGAATCCTTGCTCTCTGTGAGCAAATTTTCGTATTCAACGGTAAGCCTATCCTCCCCTAAGGGAAGAGCCAGGACTAAATCCCAAAGCAAGTCCTTGGGAAACAACAACCTCCAAACACAAAACCAGGCAAAACCCATCCTTTCCATCATCCGGGTAGGTTTGTCCAAAGCAATAAACTCCCCGAAGTAAGCAGCTAGCAATTTGAAAAAGGTTGGCATCCAAACCTCCCAAGGACATCAAACACGCAAATCCAAACCAAAGCCTAGGAGAAAAGATCTTTATCACAGTGCACCCCTGGCCTCCAAGTGGTGAGCACCAACCCCCGCGCACCAAAAAACAACAAATCCCCCAATAAAATTGGATCTCGGTCCTCAATACAATGGAACACGAAAAGAATGAGGTCCTCAGAGAGGCTTCTCCCTCCAACATTGTCAAGTCCCCAAGTAGAGACCACCCACTTCCAAATGAGTTCAAGCTTGGGCCTTGGCCCACTCAAGACAAAACAACCAATGCGGGCATGCTCCATAGTACCCAACGCTTCCTACGAAAAACAAGGAACCTCCAACTACAAAGAACCATCAAGCCTAATGGAGGTTTCGAAGAAACCTCCCCTGCCAAAACCATCATGCACACCCCTATCAACTCCACTAGCACCCCCCCCCCCCCCCCCCCCCCCCCCCCCCCCCCCCCCCCCCNCCAACTCCAACGCTAGCAACCTCGCTCCCTTCAGCACCTAATCCCACAGCTTCTCCCACAACATCTACCGCCTCTACCATCCACCTAAACTCCATGCTTATACCCTTTAATAAATGCCATGTTCTAAATAAAGTTGTCCAACAGTAAAAACAAGTAGCACAAAAATAGTAAACCTTACCTCCTAGCTTGTGTGAACGTATTGTATATGTTTTTGAATGTTTTTGTTAACAAATGTTTGTTTATTTCAAAAATCTTTATTTTAAATCATTTCTAATTATACAATTCCACACAATTCCTGTTGCAATTTTAAGCAATCCGTGATCTAGAATCTTTTTGCTTGAAAAGGCAATCCATAATCTAATCCACATTATTAATCTATAGTTCCAACTCACAAGCCTTTCCTAACAAGCAATAGTCACCTACATAGTATACATTATTATAATCAGCAAAGTTAAGTATATGACCTAATATCACCTATAAATGAAGCAGCCAAGCCAAACACCATAGTCATTAGTGAACATTCCACACACAAGTCAAACATTGGGCCCTTCTTAACCATGTGGCTAAATAAGTACAACAAACAACCATGGGGAACTCCTTAGAAGTCATCAACAACAATAGTTCGTCATCATCATGGTGCCTTTATCCCATCTAAATGGCTAACCCTCAAGGCAAGTGAAGGATTTGCTGATAATTTTCTATGGTTAACTATCTACCTAAATAGCCTAGAGATAAAATTTTATTATGCCCTCAAGTTGTTAAGTGTCTCAAGCTACTCCTTGGGATCAAACTTGCAACTTGCAAATGACAAACCACATGCTCTAACCAAGTGAGCTATGCCTCACTGACAATCAACAATAGTAGATGAAATCTATAAACCACCACGTCAACCTAAGTATGAAAGTCTTTGTAGGTAGACTAATGGTCCTACTACCTAAACATAGGAAAAACTCTTTGTCGTTGGCCTAGGGAAACAACAATATTGTTGGTCAAGCTCCCATAAATGCCTAGGCCAAATGCCTTTCCAAATGAATTTTATATAGCAACATGAAGTACATTGAAATTGCATCAAAATAATAAGTATTCATGCAATTTATAGGTTATAGGATGAGATATTTACAAGGTTAGCCTTCCATTTAGGATATTGCAAATAAAAGCTTTCCAATTAGCACGTTTCTTTTTTTTTTTTAGGAAATGTTTGGGATTAAATTACTGAAAATAAAATACAAAATATTACAAAATGTGGGTCAACAACATTGACCCAGGTGGGAGGCTTTTGAGCCTCAATCCATTGTGCCCAACTGTGCACCAGCCGCTTACGTCAAAAATGCTAAACCATACAAGACCGGTTGGCGCAGGGGGGAGTGTGAGGGGCAAAATGAAACCATAGGGCCCACGGCCGCTCCAAGGGGAGGGGGGGCAAAAAACAGCAGTTCTGCTACAGGCTCATCGACAGCCTATGATAGGCACAGTATGGATGTTCGAAAGCATGGAGAATGTCCAACGTGTTATGATGAAGCTCCATGTCCACAAAGCTGGCGGCCTGTTGGAGTCCTTGCATGGCCAACTCACGCCAATTCCGATCCTCCGTCGACATCCCCTCATCTGGGTGGAAACGCGCTGAGGTTCAACGAATATGATGCCAAAGCTCCCCCCATGTGCAATCACAGTTGATGCCCAGGATGATGTATGGACAACGTCCAACTCTAAGCCACTAGTGTGCACTCTGCTCGTGCGCCCGGTATAGCTGGCACTATCTCTGTGCCTCCTCCTCTTGCTCTCGCTCCTACTGAGCTTGTTCAACCGCCTCACGCTCTCTTAGTGCAGTTTCCTCCTAGACCAGCTCGTCTCGCACTTGGGCCTGGATCTCGTCCACCAAACAGGCCCAGGCCGCATCCGCTAGTAGGGCTTGTTGCCTGATTATCTCTTGCTCCCTTTCGCGGAAATGGGTTTCCATTTCGGTCTGTGCTTGTGCAAAAGCTTCCTCCCACTTTGCTTTCCACTCCCAGCACTCAACATCACGTGCCGCGACCGCAACCTCCAGTGTCGCTTGCTGTAGCGCCCCATCCCTACTTTTGTTGCACCCCCACATTTCAGGCGACAATGTCTCCAACACCGCCATGGGGTTTGGGGTCCTCCATCCCCGATGGTTATGTCGTCTCCTAGTATACGTCACTGCGGGCTAGGTCCACAATCTCTCCCGGCCGGCCGGATGGGATGGGTTAGACAGGGAGCCCCCCAGCGGGGGGACATGCTGCAGCCCCAAAGGATGTTGCGCCCCCCCCCCCCCCCCCCCCCC
>MNCI01002249.1:842859-917461 GCA_015680685.1 Gnetum montanum
CCAGAAAGAACTTGGGCAAGTTAACCCTAACTCCCAATTTAAGGCATTTGAGGAAAGCAAAGTGGATGCCTTGGAGTTTTGACCTGTTGCCAAACTGGACAAAAAATCTATCCACAAGATCCGCCACTTGGGCCCAAATCCGGGGCAGAGAGGATTTGGGAATTTGTCTGCTTTACGTGCGTGGCACCGGCCCATTGAAGAAACTTTCTGCGTCTTGTAGCCCGCGTGTGGAGGGCAGAATGATTTCGCCATCTGCTTTTGAATGTTTCTTACAATAACATTACCAAGGCAATTTCCATAAAACTCAAGTATCTCATCAGCAAGATTATTTCAACTGTTTCATTCATACTTTTGCTCAAAGTTATAGACTTTATATCACTGCATTTTGCTTGGCAACAAAATATTTCACCAACCTTCTTAGAGCTAAATTTTGGTAAGGTTTATGATTGTGTATACTGAGAGTTTATAACCAGCATAATCAAATTATCCATTCTAGAAAAAAACTAATAACAACTACATTTGTCCCTTTAAGGGACTGTCATTTGGAGTGATGGTAACATGCTTGTTTCTCTAGTCAAAGACCTGGGTTCAAGCTTAGGCGCAATCACTCGAAGAGGTTAAACTTTCGCTCATCAACTGACCCTCACAAGAACTACTTAGCGGGATGAGCATTGTGGCTTTGGGTGATGATCCTTTTTTTTTATAAAAAGAAACCTATATTTCAAAAACACAGTATGCAAAGAAAATTTCTATACAAATAACCAAAAGCAATACCAGGACCCATTTTAAGCAATAGTCAAATACAACAGTAACATATAACTTTGTCATAAATTAATTATGCAAACCACTTACATGCTTGAAAACCCAAACAGTAAATTCCATTCCAGCACGCTTTATCCTCAAGCTTGACTCAACCCCTGAAACATCCAAACTGTAAGATTCTATCGTAATTGCAAAAGTTGACCTATATCTCTATAATGTGTATCTATACAATGTTAAATCATGTCATTATCAATCTGTAAATATATATTATTAGTGGCAAACAGAAAATGTCTCTATAAAGTGCAGCTGCTGTAAAGTGCAAAGCTAAACATCCCACAGCTAAAACTAAGATAGGTGGCAATAATTTTGTTCCAAACACAAAAAATTCACTAAAAATCAAGAAAATCATGAAGCAATACAAACAGCAATCTCACTCTTTCAGAATTAACAAAAATAACTAAACATCAACCCTAAGCTTTTGTTAGATATTTATCATTGATACTATATTGATGTCACAAAATTGGGAAATTAGGACATTTTTTTAATAAATCATAACTCATGTTAAGATGTGCTCTGACAAAAACATTGAAATGTAATGACCTGGTCTCCATTATAGCTTATATCACTAAAATGAAACATCAACATAGATGAAAAGATTCCGAAAAGTCATCTTAGATGGTTTGTTTGGACCCATCAACAATAATAAATTCTACGATCATAAACAAAAATTAGCAAAACAGATTAGCACAACAGAAACAAACCCAACCACACATCTGAAGCCATCATGAACAACAAGAAACTAAAAGTAAGTCTCAAGCCCCTAGCAAACCAGGGCAAATATTTAAGCAATCAATTCCATTACCCTTAGCTTTTCTTCGAACAGCTGCGATAGCAGTCTGACCAGTTGCTCCCACCGAAATCATTGCTATTCATCTCATTTTATACATGTAGTTGCTATCAAACTAACTCAAGGTTCATTGAACTAGACATATTCCCCAACTGCCTAGAAACTTCTAGAAAAGTCTAGTTGATAATATTATTGGCATTGTTATTTATTCTAACAATTACCACCTCGATGCCAACATGAGGAACAAACTTGCGAATACACCCCCTTGACTAAATTTCATCTCAAAACGTGCACAATTCAATTTCAGGCCACATTTTGGATCTACATGCACAATAATACATTTGGGCAACAAATTGGTAAGGACAATCCATCTTGCAAAATTGCAATGAACCCACAAGAACAATATATCCTTTGAAACCAGCAATATCTTGTGAAAATAGCAACAAACCTGTAAAAACAACATGTCTTGCAAACACAACAAACCCATAAGAATAACCCATCTTGCAAATACAACAATGAACCCACAAGGACAACTTATCTTGCAAACACAGCAACAAACCTTATAAGAACAATATGTCTTGGAAAACAACAATGAACCTACAGGAGAAATATGTTTTGTGAAAACAGCAATGAACCTAGTAAGAACAATCTATCTTGTAAAACAACAACAAACCTACAAGAGAAACTATGGATCACTAAGCCAACCACATATTCTTCTAATCTTCAATCAAGAGGAACTACATTCCAACCACAATTGGCTATAAAGAAATCAAAACCACTATCAAAAGGAACTACATTCCAACCACAATTGGTTGCAATCCTCAACACCAAAGTACATTCTTCTCCTCTGCCATTTATGCTACTATCATAACCCGCAACTTCTGCAACTATGGTCACCCTATATACATCCACACTACCATTGACTTCACTATCATATTGCAATCCTCCTATGTCCTGTTTCATCATCGTCATCAATGATTGAGTTGTGATAAATCACACAACAACCTTGTTCATCACTAGCCACAACATCATTTTGAATTTGATGCTACCAAAACCCTAGAAACTATATTGTTGGACCATATTTCTTGCTGAAACCTCTGCCCACCGGATCCAAAATTGTTATGACATCAATATCTCATTAAAATCAACACTGTAACTAATGTGGCCATCACAATTATATTTCACCTAATCATTACACATGTCCTTGTTTATCGGTGTGAAACCCTCATCTACAACAAACAATAAACCAACTTTGCAAAAAACCCCTGCAGATCATCTACAATAAACCCTTGCAAACAAGCAATGAAGCTATACTTCATATGCACAAACCTTACATCAACTCAAATTTAACAATTTAATAGCTAAATTTGCAACTACCATTCTTCCACTTTACAACATCACCATACCTTCATCACCAATGTATAATCATATAAGCTCCAATACCATTGTGTTGCTACATCTAACTTATCATTCAATTCTTACCACTATTAGGGCCCATTAACAATAACAGATTCTGCAATTGTAAACAAAAATTACCACAACAAATCAGTGCAATAGAAACAAAAGCAACCACACATCTGAGGCCATCATGAAAGGCAAGAAACCAAAAGTAAGCTCTGAGCCCCTACCAAACTAGGACAAACACCCAAGCAATCAGTTCTATTACCCTTCATCTCATTTTATACATGTGGTTGCTTTCAAGCTAACCCAAGGTTCACTAAACCTAGACATTCTCCAATCACCTAGAAAATTCCAGTGGCTAAGATCATTTGCATTGTTATCAATTCCAATAGTATGGCCATGTGCTGAGAAAACCATGTTATGAATGTGAAGTTAAATCTTGTGGCTCTATTATTTATTTGGTAAATATGGTCTTTTTGTAAGGGATGACCTAGTGCTAGTTATTGGGTTCTTTCTAGATGGTTCTGTATCTGTTTTTAATGTAAAAGTGATTCTTTGGATTGTATGATAGCACCACATTTGGATCAACTGAACAATAAGAGCCAAGCTTATCTTGTAAAGGTTTCTCTCTATTCTAAAGGGCTTTACCTAATCTTACATCTCTTGTTTTGGTTGTGATTGTGGTTCTACACTTTGTTCATTATTTTCAAGATACTTCAAATTGTGCTATCTCTGTGTTATCTTTTGCATGTTATGATTTTTCTGGTCCATTTACTCTGTTCCATTATTTTTCTTAACACAATGGTATTAGAGCAAGGTTAAGGGCTTGCTATTTTCTCTATGGCAAGTTCTTCTATGCACGCTGCACCAAAGTTCCATAGTTCACAGATGCAGTTTTGTAAAGAACAAATTTTCTAAAAGCCATAAAGTGGAAGCTATAAAAATTTTAAGTTCCAACTATGCTATTCATTGCAATAAAGAAACAAGTGGAGAGGTACATTTTAAATTACTTCTTTTGATTCACTGGACTTTTTGGTTTTTTATTTTGAAGTTTCTTGCTTGAGTGGAAGACTAGGAGTTACAGATCCAAACATGGATCTTGTTCAAAAGTTTAATGGAAGTTTCCACAGCCCTTGTAAGATGAAGATCCTAAATTTGCTGTACAAAAGGGAATAGAATCTTGTTTTAACTAAAAAACCT
This sequence comes from Gnetum montanum, assembly GCA_015680685.1. Taxonomy (NCBI): domain Eukaryota; kingdom Viridiplantae; phylum Streptophyta; class Gnetopsida; order Gnetales; family Gnetaceae; genus Gnetum; species Gnetum montanum. The sequence continues at coordinate 847,070 of MNCI01002249.1, forward strand.
TCTTCCATGACTGATGAAGATTGTCAAAATTTGTATCAAAAAGCATTGGGCTCAATTCGCAAGTGCATTGCAAATCCAATTATAGTAGAATAGCAAGAGAAAAAATCAACATTCAATTTGATTAGAAAATTGGATTCAAGGTTTCCAACTACTACATCCTACAACAGGATTTTTCTACATAAGAAATTACATCAACTTGAAATGCAAGAAGCTAACATGCCCTTTGAATTCTCAAACAAATTTAATTCCACAATAGCAAATCTAAAAACAAGGCTTCAAATTTCAAGTGATGGGTGTCATTGATCTTGTTGGGAGCATTGTCAAGAAGTTGGTGTCATGTGGTGACAACAATCAATGTCACTACCTTCATAGCAATAGACTATGAAGAAGTTGTTGTCATTCTTAAAATGGAAGAACTACATAGTTCTCAAAGTGGATAAACTTCATCAAAAAGAAAGGCACTAGTTACAAAGAGCAGTAAAAGAAAAAGGATATCAATTTGTTAGAAATGTGGAAAATGTCATTATGTAAAGAGAGATTGCAGGTTTGGTTTTGTTGGAGTCGTATCTAAAGCACATGCGGGAATTAAATTTTGTTAACTGTTTTGTTCTCTAAACATGTAAATATGGACGTTGTATAATTTGCAATGCCTTTTTATGCATGTCCAAATTAATGACACCAAGTCAAATGTAGGAAAGACCAGATATATAAAAGGATCATTACCTGGTGCCACAATGCTCATCCCGTTAAGCGGGGTGCCTAACCTCTTTGAGTGGTTGTGCGCAGGCTCAAACCTAGGTCTTTGAACTGAGAAAGACCAAATATATATGCCTCTAAATGCACAAAAACCCTTATGAAGATGAAAAACCCTCTAAATTAAAGTGATGGGACTAGATGGTTTCCATGTAGATGTATGAAAGTCTATGCAAGATATTAAGATCACTTGGTTGACAACTTCATTCAATAAGATTCAAGATGAGGAGAACATGCCAAATGATTGGAGGAGAAGCACAATACCCATGTACAAAAAACAAGGAAGACATTCAAAACTGTGGGAACTATAGAAGCATCAAGGTTATGAGCAACACCATGAAGTTATAGAAAAGCGCTATAGAATAACATTCAAGGCAAAAATCAATTGTTTCTAAGAATCAGTTGGCTTTTATGCTAGATGATTAACTATGAAAGTTATTTTCTTGCTAAAGTAGTCATGGAGAAATTTAGTGTAAGAAGTAGAATCTATATATGATTTTCATTGATTTGAAGAAAGCCTAGATTATTTGGTGGGAGTTAAAGTAAAAGGGTATTCCTATTACATAAATAAAAGCTATTCAAAACATGCATGATTGAGTTGCTACTCAAGTTTGCATCATCTGTGCAAAGATTATGGACATGCACATAAAGGTAGGGAGGATTTTCTCTAAGCCATTATTTGTTTCTTATTATCATGGATGAACTAACTAAAGAAATTTAAGATGATATCCTTTGGTGTATGCTCTTTACAAATGATATTATATTGGTGGACAAATTTAAGGAAGCCTTGGCTATGAAAATGTAGACTTGGAGTACCATAGATCCAATGGGATTGAGTAAAACTAAATACATTAAGTGCATTTTTGGTTAAATATTGAGTAATGAAGATATGAAGATTAGAATTCAAAAGCAAGAAGTTATTCAATGTAATCAATTCAGATACTTGGGATCACTTGTTCAAATGGATAGTGAGATTAACAATGATGTGACAAACGAAATTCAAGCAGAATCGTGAAATAGCAACAAGCTGGTGTTGTGCTTTGTGATAAAAGAATCTTTGCTAAGTTGAAGGGAAAGTTCTACTGAACTACTATATACAATCCTTTATGGTGCAAAAAGTTGGCCTATCAAAAGCATTATGCTCAACACATGCATGTCGCAGACATGTGAATGCTTAGGTGGATATTGGTTGTCATTAGAAAAGATCACATGAACTCTCTTATGAGGGGAAGTTTCCAGATGGCACCCATACATGAGCAGATTGAGAAAATGTCATCTTAGATAGTTTAATCTTAGATGGTTTAATAATGTGCTGAGAAAACCAGAGAATGCACTGGTTAGAATAGGTCACTTGATGAAAGTTGAGAGAAAATGACAAAGGCGGACCTAAACATACTTGGTATGCATGCAAAACAAGGATATCCAAGATTTGAGTGTTAATGCATATTGCCTACTAATAGAAGTGAATGGCAAAAAAGAATTCATATAGCCAACCGCATATAGTTGGGATAAGGCTAAGATGATGATTATGATCATAAATATGGAATGGACTTGCGTTGACAACAAAGATTGAATATAGCCATTGGATCATTGTACTGAAAAACTCAAGTCATACATGTGTGTATAGCCATCTCATAAATTGTGTACATATCAAATAGCTGAAGAACATAAATGTAATTCTTGCATTTTTTTTACTATGGCAAGAAAAAGAAAATTTCCAACAGCATGAAACGGGATGGAGAATACCTAACGATGCTTTTTAAAATACATGCAACGATGGCAATTAAATCTCTGCAATTTTCCCTGAAATATCCTACATCATACCAAAAATCTTTAAAAGATTTGGAACTACATGGCAGCCTTTACATGGACAGGTAAGATGCAAGATACTGCATATTGCTCTTAGATGTGAGCGATGTTAGAAATCTAAGGGCCACTTTTGAGGGTGGTAGGGGCCACTTAAGGGCCCCTTTTGTGGTTATGTTGTTAGTGGTGTCGAGGTGCTGGCCCCCATCCTCTGCTTTGTAATCTCAGCTCTCCGACCTTATCACAGTGGTGGTTTGGTTGTGTGGAGGTTCTATACCCTCCTCCCCCCGGCCCACCCTTTGTATTTCCGTTCTGAATTTTTTTTGAAATATAATTACCCAACCTTTTCTTTTAAAAAAAAACCTTGACGAAAGAAACCAAAATCTGTTATTTATTTGTATTAAACAAAAATATAAAACAGTATACAATACATAGATATGGTTTATGCTTAGATAACAAGAAATTTTCATAAAGAAAACGCTGCAACCAAATTCTGTCCAACAGATTAAACGGAACTCCCTTAAAATACAAGAATTCCTATTTCTGCACCTGCGTCATAAAATATAGTTGGATAGTTGCTATTTGTGTTTCATTAGTAATTTCTTATTTCTTATTCACTGAAGAGGAAAAAAATGCATATGAACATTAACATATTTATAGTAACAAAAAGAACATGACCAGCATTCAAACCTGCACCACTATTCTGAAAACAAAACATCTATTTATATAAATTGTGCAACATGTTTTCCCTTTTTTATGGTTGAAAAATTGTGCAAACTGTTTTTTAAAAAGTACCATATATGCATTCGAAAATGCATTGCAATGTTGCTGGAAATGAATTAGCTGCTTTAATAGAATGGCAAAATGCAGAGAGCAACTGCACTTTCATTGAAAGACTAACGGGAGAAATCCGTTCCTCAGCAGAAATTCTTTCATCCTTAACGGTACCTGAACAAAAGTTAAAAGAATAATTTTTAAAACCAACCAACAGAGAGAGAGATTAAACCTTTTTTTAGTTAAGTTAGGATTTAGGTATCAATGAATTCTGATGAATAAATAATACCTAACTACAATTAAGAAAACCAAAACTTTTTTAATTATTATGATAAATTTTTCTGACACGTTAATTCCTGTCTGTCATAACTTCTTAACATCACCATACCCCTTGCATGTGGTAGTCCAGAAATAAATGTTCCGCAAGTTGCATTTTTATCCCTTGAATGTGGCAGTTGAGAACTAAATGTTAGTGCAATGTTGCATATAGGTAAACAATAAGTGATACTTAGGACCCCTAATATTTAAACAGTAATTTAAAATAATAATTCCAGCTTTTCAAAAAAAAAACGTTTTTTGAATAAGAGATATAATAAAACTTTAAAAAGAATTACCCTTTTATACAGTTGAAAGTTTTGAAATTTTGACTTGCTCAGGTATGTGTCCCCACCAAGCACCTTTCCAATTATTGATATATCAAATTAATGAGGAAATTGGATCCAAGGTTTCAAGCTACTAAACCCTTTAAAAGGGCTTCTCTATATAGGAAACTATATTGACTTAAAATGCAAGAATCTTACTCTCTGAATTTTTGGCCAAATTTAATGCCACAATGGCAGATCTAGAAGCAGTAGGTCACAAAGTTTCAAGTGATAAATGCTCCTTGATCTTTTTAAGAGCATTGCCAAGGACCTAGAGTGACGCAATGACAACAATCAGTGTCAACACCTTCACAGCAATGGATGATGAGGAAGGAGATCTGCAAACAGTGGATCACAAGGTTTCGAGTAATGAATGCTCATTGATGCTGTTAGGAGAATTGCTAGGAAGTTGGGGTCATACAGTGCCAATACCTTCAAAGCAATGGACTATGAAAAAGTCATCATTCTTAGAATGGAAGAAGTGTGTCATTTTCAGTGGGAAAGCTTCATCAGAAAATCAAGCACTGGTTCCAAAAAATAGTTATGAAAAATGATAACGAATTTGTTGGAAATGTGTTGTTAATAAGTGGCTATGTAAAGAAAGATTACAAGTTTGCTTCTACTGAATGTGTATCTGAAGCAGAAGCATGAATTAAATTTTGACATCTGTTATGTACTTTGAATATGTAAACATGGATGTTGTATAGTTTGCAATGTCATTTTGTGTTGTATCTATGTTTATGTTTACTGAAGACGAATCTGTTGACACTAAAGAGGAATTCTCGCTTACATAAGAGTGGCATTCTCTATTGCCTCTTTATTCCCACAGGTTAATGCAAGATCTTAGTTTGGAAGGGTGCTCAGAAGTTGAGAGGCCATAGTGTTATGGTGGAGAGCTTTCAGGTTTTGTAATAACTATTGTTTTGTTCTCTCTATCATGTTCCTACCTTAGGTTAATTTAGGCATGGAAGTTTGCTCCTTGTTGACAATTTTCATGGAAGGTGTGCCATTGAAGTGAGATGTCATGCGACTAAATGGGATAAAATCTTCATGGAGAAGAGTAGTTGCTTAGCGTAGAAGCAAGATTTATCTTCAAATGTAATATTGGGATGAATGTGAAGCTAAATCTTATAGTTTAATTATTTAATTGACACATCTAGTTTTTTTGTAAGGGATGAGCTATTGTTAATTAATATGTTCTTTCTAAATGGTTCTACAGGTTTTTTAAAAAAATTTATAAGTGATTCTCTAGAATGTTCTACATTTTTGAGATCCTTCTAGAAGGATAGCTTCTAGATATTTGTAGATTAGAGTCTATAACATGTTTTTGCCTATTTAAGGGTTGGATCCCTGCTCATTGTTGTGTGAACACCTCATTTGGATCAATTAAGCATAAAAAGTTGGGCTTCTCTTATAGAGGTTTCCCTCTATTCTTAAGGGGTTCACCTCATAAATCTTATGTTTCTTATTTGTAGTTTTGCATTAGCTGTTGTTCTGGTTCCACTTTCAGTTTTGGGTTTCATTCATTATACCATGAACAAGAAGCTTATAGGTAAGTAGAATTAGTTTGGTAAAGAATGTCCGCAAACAAGAATAGACATCAAAATTTCTTATAATAATTAAGTTTTAACCAAGAAATACATAAAATTAATTCATTGGAAAAAGATACTTTCTAGAGAAGCATCAAGAATATATGGTACAAATGATACAAGATCTACAACATACTTGGAAACTTCTCAAAAGTAAAGTTTTTCCAAGAAATGATATATTATTTGCAAAAATTCAAATATTCTACAAACAATGAGGTGTTAGCTTAGTAGTAAGACTCTTGACTTGGCAACCCCAGGTCATAAGTTCAATTTCAATAGGCAGCACTGAGTTATAGATAAAACAATTCCATAAAGGGAATTCTGAAACTGGATAGATCCAAGGGGTCCTGAGTTATAGATAAAACAATTCCATAAAGGGAATTCTGAAACTGGATAGATCCAAGGGGTCTCAGTAGATGGGGAAGTAAAAGAATTCAATTTCAGTTCATAATTAGATACATGAACCAAAAAATTTTACAGCTTAAATATTACGAAAGTAACAAAGGGAATTTAAAATTTGACATATGAAAAAGCAATAGGCCCAAAAGGATTATATGCTGAATTATTAAAATGTAGTGGACAATTAGTTTGGACTGAAACTTGAAAAAGACATGATAAAGACCTTCAAAATAATTTTTAAAAAGAGTAGTATACAAGTTGTGCTTTTTAAAAAAAGTAAACAAATTGTATTTAAATAATTATAAATTGATCATGATTAATAACTTGTTTGCAAAATTGCTATGCACCATTCTAGAGAAAAACTAGGATGCTGGGTAGACGAAAATAATTTATATGTAGTCTATTGGAGTACATAGCAATGTCAATATTATTTACCAATAGAATTTTCTGAAATTTTTTACGCAATTGAAAATTAAGTCCAAGTTCAATGAACAGTGGATTAGGCTGTAAACAGCCACATCTATAAATTAAGATGTCAAATGTGTAGTTGGTTTTGTTTTTGTTGGCCTAGTTCATTCGACTAATACTTGTTTCTAATCACAAAATTCATTATTGTCAATAGGCCCTAACAATAGTATCGAAGCCTATGTGAATTGACATCAATAATGAAGACATGAGCATTCTTGCATAGCAAAACACTAGTCACAAATATATCTACCAATTTGTCATGTTTGAGCAAGTGCAATGTATATGCATATAAAGGAGCACTTTGTTGGTGGTCTGTGAGGATTTGTTGCAGATGAGGGTTTTGCAAGATAAATAATAGGCTGATATATAGCAACAAGGTAAGGTACAACTGCGATGCTTGTGATGGGCACAATTATGATATTAATTATAAGCACATTGTATGTAATGATTTTGCTAATGATGGCCAAGATTTTATGCAAGGTAGCCATGGTTTTGATGCCTATTCATAATTTTAGATCTCGTGACTGCAACTTAAAACATGGTATGCAACAATTTCAACATGAAGAGCAATTTAGCACTAAGGGCAACACAATATCAAGGTTCATGACAGCATTAGTCGTGAAATCATGCTACAACTTGCAACCAATGGGACCACAATTGTGGGATTTGCAACTTAGTGATAGTGGCAACAGCACAGCAAGTTACATGAGTAGTACAACATGATGGCAAAGTTAGTACCCCTACAATTGTATGCACTGTGGCAATGGCTGCAGAGTTTGTGGGCACTGGTGGCTTTATAATTGAGGAGAATGGTGTACCTTGTTGTCAAAGATAGCAAATGGCACTAGTGCCTTTAGGCAGCTGAGCTGGCTCTGTAGCAGCAAAGTATGACTGGAAGCTACGGTAGAAGTAGTTGGAACGCAACAACAATTTTGGTTGGAATACAGAGATTTCCTGTCATGGTTGTCATTTTAGACTGAAATATGTTGCTAGTGTTTGGGCAAATTTGCATACTGTTTGTACTTCTCTCACAAGGCATGAAATTGAATAGTGCACATGTTGAGATGCAATATAGGTTAGGGGGATTTAATCCTAAATTTGTCCCTCATGTTTGTATTAAGAGAGTGATTGGTTGGAATAGATAGCAACGCCAACATTATCAGCCACTAGATTTTTCTGGCAGTTTTCTAGGTGCTTTGAGAATAAGTCCAAGTTTAATGAACCTCTGGTTATCTGGTCAATTTTACAGCAATATATAAGTAAAGTAAAGTTGTCACTTTTACCAACATTGTTTGGCATGTTTATTGATGATGAACTAGAAGAGTAGATTAAACAAGTACCTAAAAATTATGCTATTAAAGTGGACCAATCATTTATAGCAAATTACAATCAGTAGAAAATAAAAGAAAAAAACGCAATTAAGTAGATGTAAGATAAAAGATTGCATTACCCTCTAAAAAGTAGATGTAAAAATAATAAAAACTGAATAAGCAGGTAATTATGACATAATGTATATAAATCCCTTCATCTCTACGCTACCAACATATGTTCAACATGTTCTAGACACAAAAAATTATAGTATACTATTTTAGTATAAGCTTTGTAATCCTAGGCTATATTTTTAAAGTAAAAAACCATAATGTTTTAAAGAAACATAATATTTTGTTCAAATACCTCATATCATTAGCCATGTACCTGGAAGCACCCTCAACTTTATTAATCTGAACTACTATCCTACTTGAATAATAAAATATGAAAAAGAAAATATCATCAATTTATACTTTTATTATTTTATTTAGCATTTTTGTTCTCTAAAATCAGATTTCCTTAAGAAGCTTAGGAGAATTATGCAAAACATCATGAGTTTTTGTAAACAGTCAATTGAACTATTTGAAAAATTTCAGCTAAAAAATTTATGAAATAATGATAACCAAGTTAAAAACTTGGACAGTTTTCATCAATTAAGCTATTTTTGGGAGACTTTTTAATCATTTGTGGAACCAATAAGAGAAATTATAATTTTCAACTAAAAGATAGACAGCTTGGGGTCATAGATACATTTATAGATATTTGAGACTAAAATGTTCTCAAAATAATAAATGGAAGCATTGTATATCACAATGGGTTGCAAATGGCTGAAACGTTTTATACACAATGAAAAATACACGTATCAATCACTTTAATTAGACTTATGAAATTGTGAAAAAATCTAGCTCAAACAATTGTGCAACCTGCAATACTATATGGATGTATAGTTTGGGTCCAAAGTCTTATCAAAAATGTTATAAGAAGATTGAAAATCTTCAAAAACAATTCTTGGTAAATGAATTCAAGATCAAAATTTAAGTCCCATATGCAATACTTTTATTATAAGTTAATATGTTGCACTTGGAAGCTGACGCAATGTATCAATTTTTAACTTTCTATCTGAATAATAAACATAAGTAATAAGATCTAAGAAGAGATCATCGAAAAATCTCAGCAATGAAGATGGTATCACCAAGGAAAACCATGGCTATAAAAATTGTTTAAAAAGAAAGTTCTAACAAGATGGCAAAGCACAGCACAAATCAAATGAAGCTTCAATTTTATTGAAACAACATTAGAAGTGACATGCATAATGAAGTAAAATATCTGCATGCAGTTATTCCTATATCCATGCAAACACTAATAAGTAGATCAATCACCTTCAAGTTGAAACAGGAAAATGGAATAATGTACAACATGAAAACAGAATATGTCAATTGTGCCTACAAAAAGTGGTAGAAGATGAGTAACATATATTATTAAATTGCTGCAAAATTGATTTCTTCAGAAGAAAATAGCAAACAATTAGTAAAACTTTCTATGAGTTATTTAAGCTACTAATGTTAGTTCTATATCATTATATAGAAGAAGAGTTCAAACTACATTATTATTGGATGCATATGTTGAAACCAGGATTTACTTACAACTAATTTGTCTGACAGATTTTCTGGGTTTATACAGACATAATTAAACTTCAGCTTTGCAGTTTGCTTAGAAAAACTTTATATAAAACAGTGACTATAAAACCGTTGGGATCTGTTTTTCAATCAAACTAAAATAACTAAGAAGAAACACCAACAAATATTGAGAATAATTTGCAAATTAATGTGAAAATTAACTTTAAAATTTTTAATGGATATTCACACCTTGAAAAAGTGAAAAAAGATTGCCAATGAGACCATGGTCTTCCAAATTAGTGTTACTTGATATCCTCTTGAAAAGCTGTTCTCCTCTTCGTGCAACACTATCCTGGCTAACAACATACATATTCTACTGCATGAGGCTTGCATTCATTCTGTTCAAATATAATGGGTACATTGTGGATAGAATGAAATGATGTCCATTAAATATTCTTCTTCATACAGCTAACCTGTCAATGCTAGCTGCAAGATACAGGGGGTAGATAAGCTCAGCGGGCAAATTTATGCTCTCTATAACATTGAGGATTCCAAGCTGATAAAAACGTTAGACCAGGATTAGCTGTGCAGCTACCATAATTATCATGACATATCAGCCTATATGGATGATAATCATCCTAGGGGTGAACATGACATATTGTGTTAAATTGCTTCTGACTTAGTGAAAATAACATCATTGTTTATGGAAAACATACCTTTCTCTTTAATAATTGCTCACCCCTTAGGGAATTGTTTCCAGCAATACGACGAACCTCTGAAATTGAAAGTCCTGGTGGACAATGCAACCTGCAAAGAAATAACATAATAAGCAGAAATGTCCAAACATTATCTTAAGTATGCATGCATCTTACTCTTAATGTTGGAGGCCAATACATCACCGTTCAGGATTTGATGAAGGGGATTGGTACAAAATTGTCTTAAGGCAAAACCCCAAAAACAGGCTCAACTCTTCTCCTTCACAAATTCTTTTGTACTTTTCAGCAGTTGCTTCATCAATTTTTTGGAAATGGCATTCAATAACCTACTACAACACATCACAGTAAAGCGTTAAATTGGTACCATGTTTTGTCAATTCTGTGACTAAGAAAAACAACCATTAGTAAGAAGTCTACAGATAATATTTTTGACATGAATTATTGTGGCAGATACATTGTTATATTTTTGTTTTTTTCAAAAAAAGACAGTTATGTTGTAAAGCACTCCAACTCAATATAATATCATCACAGCATACCAAGACACTGCCAAAAACCTATGACACACCAACTGCATAAAAACAAGCATATCGTATTTAAAGTTGCATAAGTTCTGTATCTAACTGATATGCCTTTTCTTCATAATACCCAACAAAAAATTTCTCAGGAATCCAATCATATAAGCTTTCTCCATGTCAACAAAGATTATTCAAATGTTTCTCCTTAAAAAGAAAACTGCCTTCATAGTTAACCTTCCCAGCATGAATCCAAGGTAATTTTCAGATATTATTCATTCTTGTCATAAACACCACTCCACTACCGTGAGGGTAAAGCACTGCAAAGTGATACTTAGAGCACTCAAGTAAGCCTCTGATGGGAAGCATGCTGCAAAGTGAGGATGCAGTAAGCACAGTGATTGGAAACATAATCTCAAAAGTATGTTGAAGTGAACAAAGTGAGCATGTGAGTTGAAGCCTACTTCCTTGGTCACGTTCGTATAAAATACTTCCAAAAGTAGGCCTAAGGAAACACAATGGCTCAAGCTTTGACGAGGGAGACAAGGTATGGGCTACCCTTATTATATTTTTTTGCATGTTAAACAATGCCAATACTGGAAGTTAATGAAATCACAAGTCAAGGCATGATACAATGGTTGGATTCCTATGAATTCATTATTAACTTAGGATATGAAATGTGTTGGTGATTGGTTAAATGGCCTATAATTCTTCTTTGTAATTAGTTGAGTTGTGCTAATGTGTGTTGTGTTTATTGCTATGCATGCAAGTATCAGGTATGTATTGTATGCTGATTCAGCATATTTTAATGTAATTAATAAAAAAATGTTGAATAGAGATGGAGCTGAAATGTTGTATTGTTTGTGAGGTTACTACTATGTTTTGAATCTTTTGATTGTTCATATGTTGTATGACCTATGTGCATTGAAATGATTTCTTGAACTAATTAAAATGTTTCTTTGTGAACTGTAAGTATCAATGTGGTTATCTCATGTACAAGCTGTGTTGTGTGTTCATACAAGTTGTGGATCTGTTATCTCCAGGTGTTATTGTGTGGATACTAACTATTGAGCAATCAAATCTGAAAAGAAGAAAAAGAAGGATTCTTTATGTTATGACTTAAAGGGCTGAAATAGGCATGTTTTGCTTAGCATGAATCATTTGTTAAAACACACACATACACATTGCTGAGGAACTTGACAAGTGAATCAAGTGGAAGGAACATGACCTATGCATCAAGAATATAAGGTATATCATGGTTGTGTTATTTTAAAATAATGAACATGCAGAATGTTGTGTATGATTTCAATGCACTATTCTTTAGAGTTTTAATAGAATATAAGTATCCCTCCATAGCTGTAAAAAGTTCTCCTGATAACCTTTCAAGGCATCGTAATATAATGTTTGAATGTTTTATAACTGTCAATTTTCTATTCTGTTAGATTAGGAGGAACTGAACCTAAGATCTGACACAATCAGAATTCCAAGATGTTGAAAGTTGCAGATCTGGAAATTGAACCTGCAACCTGTTAGAATATATTTTTAATAATGTTTAGCAGCGATCAAGAAATTAATGAATTTAAAAAATAATGAAAGTTAAGCTTCACCCCCTTGTCTGTCAATTTATTCTCATATTGAGAGTGATAAAATCAGTGAAAATCTTTGCCCTTCAATATTTCTCTTACTAAATATCTGTTAGGTTCTTTCACATGTGATTTGCAAGTGAGGAACCTGGTTTCTATGCAATTATTATTCTCATAAAACTCCTCCATCAATTGCCTCACCAAGCAAACAACCTCAAGAGCTAAACTTTCTAACAGGAGCCTGAATAGATTTTCAGGTGCAAAAACTATCGCAGACAGATGACAAATAAGGAAATTTAATTAAATGACAGTGATACGTATGATGTCTAATGCTTCTGAAAACATTTAAGTTAATCCAGAAATAAAGCAAAAAAATACAAAGAAAAAGAAAACCTCTATAATGATTCGCAACAATATATCTTGATGTTGACCAGGGAGCTTTGATAGGCCCGACAGCATTTCAGGTGCAATATGCATTTTTTCCTATTATACAGAACCAAAACAGCAAGCATATAGATTTATTAAATTTGTATAATTATGTAATTTTTTTTGTAAAAAATCAGAAAAAAGGAGTTTTAGCAGGGGAAAGAAAAACCTCTAAAGGAAGCCGATTTAATGCCATCTCAATGTAGATGATGGCAAAGTTTTTCACCATTGGTGCACTGTCCAGGCTTTGGTATAGATTCCATAATTCGTTTATTGGCAGTTGAATAGCTGACTGATCTTTCACTCGCCTGTTAATATGTTTCAATATCTCCATGACCTGTAAAACATTGTAACCAATATAGTGCACAAGCTCGTTTCCACAAAATTTTTTATGTTTAATGTTTAATTTAGAAACAACTTCAACTCGGGAATTTTAAATCGGAAAATTCCAATAAACTATTTCAAGAAAACATAAAGCCTAAAATCATGTTATAAAGCTATACCATATGTAATATCATATTCTGTAATACTTCAAAGAAATATTTTGTCAGCCTTATTTGACATTAAAATTTGAGTCGCTAAAACAACGCACGCCTACGGAATAACAGCAAATACAAGTAAAGTATTTACTTCTTAAAACATTATACAACTGACCATAACTGACCATGAAAAATCAGCTTACTCAAACGGTTGGAAACTGAATATAGTTTTCACAGTACAAACTTCCTATGTTTCTTCAAATTTCAGCAAATTGGATTAGTACAAAGGGAACTCAGAAATATTCCCAATGGTCAGCTACTTCCATGTGCCATTTACCGATGACCAATTACTTACATATCAAATATTCTTTTGATTACTTCCGCGTTAAATAAACCAGTGCAATGGCAAAACTGATAAGCAACGTACGTATTGTAAATTAGACAGCATCTTTCTCGCAGAACTTTCTTGCCGAAAAATACGAATGTCAGCACAAGAGTGCTGGTTGCGATGAGAAAGTAACGATAATAGGGCACAAGAACAAGCAAACGGAGAAAGAATTAACAAGATTATCAGCCCTTCAGGTGTCAATTCTAAAGCCTCTGCACTAGGGCATGCAAAAATACAAAACTTATGTTTCTTTGGCGTGCAAAAAATCATCGTAGTTGAAGGAGAGACGGCGTACTTTCTGTCTAATAGAAGTTTGAGGCGAAGAGAGACATGAAATAACGAAAGGGAGGAGCTTCGAGAGCACAGTCTGTAGCTTGGAGTCGTCGGTGAGGGCGAGGCGCGTGAGCATTCGATCTAGCATGGCTTCCTTCTCCATGTCTTCATTCGCTGTTGCTGCCTCTGCCATCCTCTGTTCACGTATTTCGATCCCTTACGTTGCAAAATTTTCTCCTCTCACCACCAACGCCTGATCTGCTACGAAATTGTAATACTGTGCCCTCCTCCCAAAGCAACAAGATTGTCCTGCAATGCCTTGACGCTCAAAACACCGAATTTGGGGCTTCCAGCAATCGTTGCTATAAGTTCGAATGCGCATTTGTTGCAAACAGGTTCGAAATCCCTTTTATGTGAAAAATAGAAAAGTTATACGTAGTTGACTCTGTAAACCTGGAGGTAACCAAACTCACCAAATACGCTGTTTTTTTCATTTGCTTGTCCCTTTTAAAATATTACCAATTGATAATATATTATTTAACGTTTTTACATGTCAGCGTCCACGTTTCCCACGTACCATTTTGTAGGATTTTGCGGGCATTGTAAAGAGCGCGTGAATTCGACGGGCACTGGTAGCCATCGACAATTTATCTGATTACGGTCAGCAATTTATGTTATAAAGTGCTGCTCCTCGGATTTTCACCTGGCAAACAAATTAGAACAAAGTCATTTAAGGGTCTGTAAAAGAGTTGGCCACCTTTTCACATCCAAATTGGCATTTGGAAATTGAATATGGATATTGCGTTTAAGTTTTCTGTTAGTTTCCATCTATAGTCGAGTCATCAACCATTGTATTTTAATTCCTGCTGCAATGGCCAATGCATTGTGTGGCTTCTGCTATTGCAGTAAGTTAGCAAAGCGTGATGACGTAGGGGTCGCTAGGCAAAGCCTACGATCAGCGGATCTACAAGCAATAGTTGCTGCTGCTGCTGCTGCTGTAACCTCTGATTGATGGTTAAGCTGGGGATGGTGTTGGTGCAGCAATTTCGGCTTGATGGTAGTGTTAGTTATGGTAGCCGGAATATAATCCATTAGCATCCAATTAAGTTGATGAGTCTTTCCATTTTAGCTGAAATGTGTGTTTTTCCATCTAAAAAAATTAGAAGTTGATAAATATATTATTATTCTAAATTTATGTATTATTGAAACTAAATAACTACAAGTGATTACCATAATTTTACCCATTTTTCAAAACTTGAAGTTTAAATTTGTACTCATATTTTATAAGAAAATAGATCATGTGAACAAGCATCAATTTCACACACTGATCGTAACTCTCACCTATCTAGGTACTAAACCAGTAAGTGAAGATAGGTATCTAACCCATGAACAAAGGTAAGTATGGAACCTACGACCTCCTTTACAGAAGACGAGTGTCTAACTACTCCACTACACCTTTGGGTGCCCCTACATATCATTTTGTTGGTATTCAATCTAAGATACCTATTAAACATTGGTTGTTTGAGCACAAGTTCATTCATACTAGAGGCCAAAATATTGAATTGTCTTTTTCATACTTGTACTTAGTCACTTACCCATCGTGTGTTGTTGGTGGATGTGTCGCGGGGTGGGTCAAGGTGGGGGGTGCAATGTGGAGTGTGGTGGGGATGGAGGGGACCCAAAATAAGTGAGACATAGGTACACCCCAAGATTTATAGAAGTTTATAACTCAATACCTAGTAGAATCAAGCCTATGACCCAAAGTCACTTACCCGTCACGTGTGGTCAACCCTACCCTTGGGACATTGAAATAATCCTCCAATATAAAAAGCAAATAAAAATATTGTATATACAACTAAGTGTGGACCTTTTGGTGTGTCAAAACATTAAGAAAAATAGAGACAAAGGTTATGTTATGTAGTTGTTGTGGGTGTAGGACCAAGATGAGATGACAAGGAACACATTGATGTAGACAAAAGGAGAAAGTTTTCCACAAGGTTTCAAGGTCTCATCCACAAAAGGAAAGCTCAAAGGAAAAGAATTCAAAGAACATGGACAAGCAAAGTCGTCATCATTGATGCACGCAAAAATGCAAGATTATGAAGAGGGAACGAAGAATTCATCATGGAAATGAAGAAGAAGAAAGATGTCTTCAAGAAATAGTAGACGTCTTGGCAGAATTGGAAGATGCACAAACAAAGATGTCTCCAAGAAACAATAAACGTCTTTTATTAGGCAAAGATGCCTTCACCAGACAAAGACATCTTCACAGAATGTAGGCCAATTTAAAAAAGATGTCTTTCACTAGACAAAGATGTCTTCCCAGAATGAAGATTTCAGAAAGACATCTTTCCTAGACAAAGACGTCTTACTAAAATAAAAGGCAAATATAGAAAGATGTCTCAAGCACAAAGAAGACATCTTCCATGACCACTAGCTACCATTAGCTAGTCGTTGCACAAGTTCCAAGATGGATTTGGAAACATGATAGCTATAAAAAGACATCATATGCATTTGGAAATGTGAAAGCTTATGTGTAATCATTGTCTAATCATTTGTCAATCATTGTAATCATTGTTTCTCTTCATTATATTATCATTTGTCCATTATAAAGTGTGTTGTAGCTTAAAGTACAAGGATCAACAAACTGAGTTGCATTCCTTCCTTGTATTTGTTCTCCCTTGTTGCCCTATAGGATTGAGGTGCTTCTTACAGGAAGGCATCTTGATTGAGCTTGTTGGGATCTTACAAGATTAAGTGGTTGAAGTTGTAGCACAACACTCCTAAGTAGAGCTTAAGATTGTAAATGTTGTGAAAGCTTGGAAACCACATTCCAAGCCTAATGAGACCTTGCAGAATTGAGTGGTTGGTGTAGTGTCACAACACTCCAGAGTTGGGCTTGAAGATTGTACAAGGTGTGGACCCTTCAATCCACATTTGAAAGTAACAAAGTTCTGAGGTGTGCTTATGATCTACCCTCTAAGTGTGGACTACCTAAGTTGGGGAACCATGTTAAATTTGGTGTATGTGCTTTTTCCAAAGAATTTCAATTTAGGGAACTTATTCATCCCCCCACATTCTAAGCTCAATGATCCACAAGTGGTATTGGAGCCTCGTACTCGTTTTTGTAATCATCAACTTCAAGAGTGAACAATGGAGGGGACATCTTACACAAAGCCACCTATGTTCAATGGATTCAACTTCACATTTGAAAAGCTAGAATGCAAGGATTCTTCGAATCCATAGAGTTTGAAGTGTGGGAGTCAATCCTTGAAGGCTTCACTCTAACTATTGACAACTCCACCGACATTGTCAACCCTTGCCACAAATGAACATAAGAGGAAAAGGATGAGTTCATGTTTGATTCAAAAGTAAAAAAATTATTTATTTTATGCATTGAATAAATCTAAATTTAATAGAGTAGCAGGATGTCAAATAGCCAAAGAAATTTGGCAAACTTTAGAAGCTACTTTTGAAGAAACATCTATTATTAAGCAATCGAAATTGTTAGTTTTACAAAGTGAATACGATAGACTCAAAATGAAAGAAGGTGAGAAAATAAAAAATTATTTTTATAGAGCTAATGATCTTGTTGTAGCTATTAGAGGAACAAGTAAAGATTTGTCTAAAAGCGATGTCATTGTCAAAATGATCAGAACTCTACAACCAAAGTAGAGACCATAGGTCATGGCTATGGAGGAGATCAAAAATTTCTCAACCTTATAATTTGAAGAGTTTCAAAATGCTCCCATTACTTATGAAATGAATCTCACAAGTGAAGGAGTGATCCAAGAAAGACCTATTGCTCTAAAGATTGCATCCAAGGAGAAGGAGTTCAATGAACATGATGATGATAGCTAAGATGAGATTACCTCTCTCAAGGAAGTTGCAACAATTGCTAACAAGAAGAAACAAGGAGGCATCACAACAAAGAACCCAATTTTCTCAAAGGTAGAAAAAGAGGTAGAAATTTTTTAAATTCTAACTTAGATTTTAATTCCATAGAATGTTGGGTTTGTGGAGGAAGAGGTCATATGACCTTTGAATGTCCTAATGATCTTAGTGATAGCAAGATATAGCCAAAGAATAGATCCAATGATGAGAAACTAAAAAAGACCAACTTTTATACAAGTTGGAATGATGATGAACAAAGTGAAGAATAAGCATGTAATTCTTCCAAAAATTCACATCTCATATGCATGGTAGTTACAAATGAAATTTCCTCACATATGGCTGAACAAGATGGTAAGTGTGACAAAAGGTATAGCAAACTTAAAGAAGAAAATTTTCATCTACATCAATTGATTAGGAAGGCAAAGAAATTTGTAATTTCTAAATTGGATGCTATTCATGCTAAAGTGAAAGAAGAGATCTTAGACATAAAAAGCTGAGATTCAACAACTAACCTCTTTTAATAATGATTGCAACAAGGTTCAAGAAGAGGAGACTCCTGAAAAATAGCCAACGAATTTAGAGGAAGCCACACATGAAAATTCAAGCTCAAGCATAGACAAGTTTGATAATTTTGATCATAAGGATAATACTTTATTTGTTTGTAAAAATTGTGGTTGTAAGTAAACTCTTAACTATACTCATGATAATCAAAACAAAATTAATGCTTGGTATTGTCAAAAAGGCTCTGGTAAGGAAATTGTGTAGGTACCAATAAGCAAGAATGAAGAGAAGTGGAGAATTGAAAATGATGTAATAAGTGATCAAAGGTTTTATCATAAAGAGCATGAATAAATACAAACATCACATATATGATCTAATGAAAGAGAACCAAAGGATGAGAAGGTACTTCATGATAGGGGACCTCATCTCAAACTCCATTATTCTTCTCTTCTCCCCTACAAGCAAGGTAAGTCAAGGTAAGCTTCCATCTCTTTGCTTGCTAGTTAATAAGAATGGTATTTGAAGTCCAAAATTATTTGTATCTTGAAAAATGGTGGCATAATTGCTTAGAGCATCCCTTACATTCATTTTTGAGCTTGATATAATTGGTTCTATGAAAATATATGTGTAGCACTTATTTCAATTTCCTTTGGAACATCATCTTATTGGTTTTTGTCGTGTTTTTAATCTTGTTTAATCTGAACTTATTGTGATGATCTGCTTCTAAGCTCATGGCCTTTGGAATATTTTTGCTATTTAGATAAGACAAGCCTTTGAAACATCCTATCAATATTACTGATTACAAACCTTAGTCTTAACAGTTGAGCTTAATGTTGACCTACAGTTGTAGTGTTTTTATGATTTACAACATTTGTACATTAATATCCCAAGATAAGCAGCACATGTGTAGGGGGAGCCTGTTCCTCATTTTGAAGATCACCAATGTAGGAAAAGTCTTTAGAGACTTCAACCAAGAGACACTAAAATAACAAAATATTCCAAAATGAGCAAGATAAGGACATCAAGAGGTATTTTTCTTTTAAGTGGATGGCTTAGTCTTGAATTTGTGTTTTTGATATCCTTTGGCATGATTATCACATCATTTTGGAAAAATGGTTGTGTTTGTGACATTACCTTGTACAAAGATCAAAATGTGCATGTTTCTCTCATGGTTTCCATATCCTTTGTGTTGATGTTTTTCAAATTTTTGGTTGAATATAAAGATACAAGTTCTAATGAGATAATGGTTTCAATTAGATAGGCTACTTGATCTATATTTGGTCTTTAGCATCAAATTATGTGTTGTAGATCCTTGTTTTGAACTGATAAGAGTAAGTCTTGATGTATCATTAGCCTACCTATTCGATATTCAAGCATAAGTTGAAGTAAGAAGTACCTATATTTTATGAAAGAATGCAAATAGTGATATTATTCCTTACAAAAATATGAGCAAGAACATGATCATTCTAATTATGGGAAAGTACCCATGATTTTAATTGAAATATGCTTTGAGTAGTTTGCCTTGAGATGTACTTCCTAGCTCATGAATTTAAAATATGGCATGGCTAGTTTCACATTATGAAGTTGTATTGTTGTATACACCTTATCATATAAGATATGCCTTAATCTTTTGTTCATGTTTTTAAAAGGATGGAAAATATTTGAACATTAAAAGAACCATGCACTATAAACTACTAATGACTCATTAATTTAGAGATAGGTTACTTGATCTTCCAGGCTTATACTTCACTTCAAGCTTTAAGTTTGAATATCACTTGGAAGGCTTGGATCAGCTCTTGACAAATTCAGGGCAACTCATCTTGGAACTTTGTGTTGAAAAATGTGTGCACTTTAATTGAGCTTCTTACTTAGCTAAATGTTTTTTTTTTTGGATTATGACATTATGCATATTCTTTAATCAATTTATGTGCCTTATCCCTTTTGTTGCTGTTCANAAACATTAAGAAAAATGGAGACAAAGGTTGTGTTGTGTGGTTGTTTTGGTTGCAGGACCAAAATGAGATGACAAGGAACACACTGATGTAGGAAAAAGGAGAAAGTCATCCACAAGGTTTCAAGGTCTCATCCACAAAAGGAAAGCTCAAAGGAAAAGAATTCAAAGAACTGTTGGTGACTATTTGGAATCACCAATGTTGGAGACCTTTGGGATCGATAGTGTTCTTCAAACAAGGTTCAGGTACTTACTAGTCTCTAGCAACACCAAGGCCCAAATACTTCCAAATAAGCTCAGTAGTTATGAAACGTACTAAACATGTGTGTTTTTCTGTTGTGCATGTTGAAATAGTTGGGTTGTGTATTAAATAGTAATCAACTATCATAAAGATGTTTGGCTAACTTTGTCAAATATTGTGAGTTGTTGAAGGTTCCTATTTTGTATAATCACTTAGCCTATATGGTTCTGATAGCACACTACTTGTAACAAATAAAATTTTACAAAAAAATTTGAACATAATTTTGCCAATCTACTCCTAATTTACCTCAGAGAGAAAGTTGCACAAAAAAACTACAAATAGAGCGAGATTCAATGGACTTAGAAAGAGAATGAAAAGAACAGTAGAATTGTGTGAAATCTGAAATATCTAAGTAAGATAAAGTCACACGAGGAAACACTTCACAATAAAGCTATTCCTAAGTCAATAACTACGAATTGTCCAAACTTCCTAAGCTCAACAAGTAATTTCATAAAGATAATCTTATTATACTACAAAAAACTACTATGTAAACAATAAAGTACAAGTCTCTATTTTGGCTAGTTAATAGTTGTCAACAATTGCATTCAATAGAGCTTTCAAATATCTGACAATTTCAAGGTTGAAATATTAAAGTAATACACTTTAAAACAATAAAGCTATTTTAGTTTTTTCAAAATACCAACTATTTTTCTAGATCCTTTATGCTCAAAATAGGTAATATTGTTAAGACAATACTATTAAATTTCTCCTAAAGCTTTTCAACAACATAAGCTCTTCTATGGAAAATCTTAATAGAAGTCTAATATTGTGCAAAAATAGAGCTATGAAAGTAACCTAGAGAAAATCCCAAAATTAAATGCCAAGCATGATACTACGTAAACCATTAGCTAAGCAACTAAAAAAAAATGGAAAAGAATGAACTCATAGGATTAAAAAGAAGCAACTGAATTGATGTCTTAAGTAAGCCATCTTATAAGTAATTTTCAATTGTCTTTTCCAAATTCTCCCAATCCACCTTTTTAACTCTACCCTTGAAGCCCTTTTCTAGTGGCTTTGGGTAGTTACAATAATCATGAAAAGTTGAGGGTATTATAAATACATAGGGAGATTAATTAATAACCATCCTAGAAGTTATAACTAATATAGGAAGTTATTGGAAATTTAAGCTATGATGGCTAAGTGTTTTCTTTGTGATGAAAAGCTAAAAATATCATGAAGTTTTTAATACTAACCATCATAGGAAGTTACAACTTCCATAGAAATAAAAGGAGCCATAGCCAACTATCTTCTTCATATAGCAAGTTCGACCCAAGGTGGAGCAAAACAACCTAGGAGAGGTCGAAGACAAGTTCCTGCCGGACAACATAATGAACAGGAGGTGCATTCATTTAGCATCCATCAAGACGAACCTCCTACCAGACGGTCCGGATAGGCAGAAGGAGGAGCTGCTGTGCCTGAACTGGGACAACAACTCACGTTGCCCCCCGAATGTGTTCAGGCCATCCACGCGAAGTCCACGATTGCTTCGGTAATTGTGGAACTCAACTTCGAATCTTTTGCAGAGTTCGCTCCTGAGGCTGTTAGGGATCACCTTAAAGGGTCTCCCTTCTGGCCTGTCCTCTCTGAACAAAGTGCCTGGTACTTAGGAGAAACGTACTTGTTTTGGCACAATAAAGAGCAAGGCACCACAGTAAACATCGGTGGTGTGTCAGTAGATTTTTCTGCACAGGCGATTTCGGAAGTGTTAAATCTTCCGAATTCAGGCCCCCATGTTGCTCGGTTATCCACCCGATCCGACCCTGATGTGCGAAAGGATTGGCTAGAGAAGGCTTATGGCAGAGATAAGGCTTTTGGTGAGCTGACCACGGAGGAGCGAGTCTATTTCAAAATCGGGACTTATCACCTCTTCCCCACAAAAGGCTTAAAGAGAATATCAACGTATGCGGCAAGAGGATGTGCAGTGTTGATGGGAAAGGTTAACGCTAACCTTCCTCATCTATATTTGACGGAGATCCTAAGGCGATTCGAAGAACGGAAGACAGGAAAAATGGCACTCCCTTTTCCCTGTCTTATCAGAAAACTGTGCCGTCGGGCAGGTATTCGGGGATATACAAATGACGTCCTCCGAAAGGCCCAAAATGCTTCTTATGCTGAATTGTTAAAGGCGCCAGCTCCAAGAAAGAGTACTGGCGAAGAGTTGGGACCAGATGAAGAAAATGAAGAACAGGTGACTGAAACCCCTGCAACTCAGCTTGCAGGACCCAGTCAACCTCCAGCCACAGGTCCTAGCCAACAACAAGAAGCAGAACCCGGCACAGGCCAGGATCAGCCGCCGCCGCAAGACTATAGACCGTCAATGAGCCACTTGAGGGCTATTGCTGAGACGGTCAGTTGGGGAAGTCGTGATGACACCAGTCTTTTCCGTGTCATCGATGATGCCAGGCAGCCTACAATTTCAATAGATCGCACAAGGGGTGAGTTGTCAGTACAAACAGGAGGAGGGGAAAGTAGATGGTCACAACAGATTTCTGGACATGCGGCATCTTTTCAAGTGCAATTAGAGACTGGTGAAGGGGCCACAGTGGTGGTCATGCAACACCAGGATGCCGCAGGAGCAGCTGATGTGGTAACTGACTACATCAAGGAATCTTTTCATGTACCTGTTGTGCCACCGGCAGATCTTTCAGGAGCACAGGATGCTCAAACCATTGCCGGAACCTCAATGACTCCTGCAGAACATGAGGATGCATTGGACAGATTGCTTCAAACAGGACAAGTTTTAACGTCTCTGTTTGACATCCCTCAGGATGTAACCGCAATGCAATCAGACCTCATTTCAACCAAGGGGAAACTGGTCATATCCGAAGTAAGGGCTGAACATGCTGAGGCTGAAGTGTAGAAATTACAAGAGCAGCTCATCGCCTTACAGGCAGCACAGCGGGATCCCTTGCGATTGGTTCCCGCAGACCAGTTAGACAATTTTAAAACCGAGCAATTAACCAAATTAATTACAGAAAATAAAAAGGTGGCAGAAGAAAAGGAGATGGCCACTTGGGATGCCTCCGCAGCACAGGCGCAAACTCATGTGCATCTTAAGGCACTCAAGGCCTTACAAGAAAAAAACAAATAGTTGATTGCTGATAACCTTCGGTTGACCTCTGTGGAGAAGCAAAAGAATGTTCTCGATGAGCACTTTCATCGGCTTCGGGAACAATTCATTTGAGTCAACCAAGACGTAAGCCGTTTAGCCAGAGAAAATAGAACCCTCTCAATGGAGGAGATGCGCGCTATTCGACAGAAGTCAGCCATCGAAATTAGCGCGTGGCAGAATGAGGCTAAATGACACGAGAAGCTGAAGGAGCACTTCCGTGACCAGGTGGGGATGTACAAACAGATCCTGGAAAAGGATATCCTTATGGCAAAAGCCCAAATCAACAACATCAGTGCCCAGCACACTGATTGGGGGGCCATATTGGACACTTATGCCTATGCCCACCAGGCGGAAATTAAGAACCGGGACCTGCAGATCCAAGACTTAACTGAATACATGGAGTTGGCAAATCTTCGGTATGCCAACCTGGCCATGTTAACGGCAGGACGCCTGAGGTCAGAGCTCGAGCAGCAGGTAGCTTCCACCTACATCAAATATGAAGCAGAGTTTACAGAACAAAAGAAGTTGGCGGAAAAATTAGATGTTGCAAATTCTGAACTTGCGGTGGTAAAAGAGAGCTACCAAGGGTAGAAAGATGTAGCATCCGACTTGGCTCGACGGCTCACAGAACTTCACGAATATAAAGACAAAGCCAGAGCCTTTGAAGAGGAACGACGGGTGTTTGCGGCATGGTACGTCAAAGCTAATCAGATGTTCCCGCAACTACCCTGTCCGTGGGAAGTGCCGACTCCATCAAACATTGGAGTATCAGCATGGACGACACAAGACCCTCGGACCGAAGAGGAGAAGCTCCAGGCTATTCTTTAGTATCATCAATCTTCAAAACTTGGAGCACGTGACAAAGGGAAAGCACCCATGGAGGAGCCACCGCCACCAGGAACTACATGAGTTCCACATTTTTGTAGTTGTAGCATTTTTTCTCTGTGTTGTGTCTTCCCACACTGCGGCATTAGTCCATTTCTTTTTCTAGTTAATAATCCCATACCTATCCACTGTGTAATCACTGAAGCTTGTTCTCCTTGTAACTCGAGGACGAGTTTTTATTCAGTCGTGGGGGTATGATGAGACGCGGTTTGCGTCGGCCGCGATATCGCGTACGCGATATCGCGTCCTTCCCTACGATATCGCGTACGCGATATCGCAGTCCGCCGCCATGTCTATAAATAAGAGGCGGCACTCCCTTGTTTGGGGATCCCAGTTTTAGTGTAGCGAAGCTCTGGCAGTTTGATCCCTCCAGAGTTAGAATTTTCCCGTGTCTGCCCGCAGTGTGGTGAATGTGATTGTACGGTGTCTTTATTCGAGTGTGCCGTACTTGGACACGCACATGACCGGCAATAAAGATCGAGATTACTTCATCATTGCAGCATTCACTTAGTTTATTTATTTGTTATTTATTTAATGTTATTTATTGCTTTCATAGCGCGGTGTGAGTACGACTTAACTACGAGCATCTACGGGTGTGTACGGCTAGTTAAGGAATCGGTTACTCATCGCGATTAGTTTCTCACCCTTAAACTCCTAGAAGCGGAACGAGTACGACTTGATTACGAGCATTTAAGTGTGACTGCTTGGTAGCCCAGTGGTGTAGCTAGGGGGATCTACGCTTGGTAACCCAGTGGCGTATTTGGGGTCTGCGCTTGGTAATCCCAGTGGCGTACCTAGGCCTATGCTTGGTAGTCCCAGTGGCAGTCGTGCATGAAGTCCAAGATGTGTACGGTTGATCAAGGAATCGGTTGCTCGTCGCACTTAGGCTAGATTAGATTTTCTTACCCTTTTTCCTCTTAGCTTAGATTAGTTAACATTATTTTCCATTGCCATCAGGAGTAGCGTTAGAATTAGAATACATCATACACCTCATCTAGACTAAACCATACGTGACATATGCAAAACTAGTCTAGATGGGAAGATAGCGAACTGCGACCTAAGGCTAACTATCTAGGTGCCACAACTAGTCCATCTGCGGAGTTCGACCGGATCACGCGTGCGATGCTCGTTTCGTATGGTTGAGTGTAGGGGTACCTCGCCACTCATCAATAACAATACAAGATCATGAACTTTAAAAGTTCTTTTCAAATCCCTTCTATTGAGCCACTTTTAACTTGGGAAGCATTCTTTAGTAAATTATCTTTAGCTCTATCCATTTTGGCTTCTCTTCTGATGAGCAAGGTCATGAAACTTCTATCTTTACCATTTTTCTTACTATACTTTTGTACAATTTCCGAGGTTGAACTTATAATCTTATTGATAATTATTGCAAGCAAACCATAGACCAAGTTATAAGCTAATGTTCCAATAACATTCTTAAATCTAATATGATCAGTCCATAATGCATATTGCAAGTAATCAATCCAATTTCTTGGATTCCCATCCATCGACTTCTTAATATAGGAAATTAGCTTTTTATTTGTAGATTTAGCTAAGCCATTTGTTTAAGGAGAATAATTTGAAGAAGAAAATAGAAAGATGGACCTTTTTAATGTCCATGTTATAAACTCTTCACATTGAAAAGTGGATCCATTATCACATACCAATACTAGTTTTAAAGGAGCTTTAGCCCTTTTGATTTTCGGTCCATAAATTTGACATTTGTAACATCTTTGTATTTTCAAATTAATATCTTGATACATACTAGGCCAATAAAAATCATAATGGAGTATATGTTGCATTTTGGACTTAGGAGATTCATACAACAAATTAGAATGATCATGGAATTGTTCTAGGATAGGAATGATTTAATCATTGTGAACACATTCCAACAAAACCCCTCTAAAATCCTTTCTGTATAAAATCCCATTTTTAACCATAAATTTATTCTCCTTTTTGAAGAAAGCTCTATTTTAACTTGTAGTTAAGTTTTTCAGAACCTTTCGTATATCAAGGAATTCTAGAATCTCATCATACCAATTTCCCTTATGAGTCTTCAACACACATCATCTTCTTTAGCCATTAGCTTGGCTAATCCCATTCCTTTAATGGTTTTAAATATTTCCAATGAAAATCTAAAACCTTGAAGCTTAATGAGCTACTTTCCTCTCTTCAATCCAATTTCATTTTGGGCTAATTATTGTTTAACCATAGGCTCTATTAGCATAATGTGAACTAATGAACTTTCCAAATAATATTTGAAATGTTGAAGTGCCTTAATAACTACAAACTCTTGTTTCTCTAAGCCTGAATAATTAAGCTATGAACCTTTTAATTGATATCCAAAAAATTTGATTGATTCATCTTGACCTTCATCTTTTTGAGTTAAAACGATAGCAATTGAATCATTTGAAGCAAAAGCATATAACCAAAAGTTGTCTTTCAATTTTTGTTTTACTAAGTAAGGATTTTATTGAATGGATTTCTTAATTTCTGATAAAGCTTTCTCTATTTCTAGTGTTTTCTCTACTAGGTTGTCTTTCTTTAGCATATGTATCAAAGGTATAGTAATTTCAGTAAATCAAGGAATAAATTTCTTAATGAAATTTATCTTTACAAAGAAAGATCTAAGATATTTCTTACTTGTAGGATGTTCAATATTTTGTATTGCTTGAACTCGAGAGTCATCTATAGAAATTCCTTCTTGATAGATTACATGGCCTAGTAAACTTCGAAATTTAACTCCAAAGATAAATTTCTTAGGATTTAACGAAATACCATACTCATGACATCTGCTAAAAACTTGTTGAAAATGACCAATATGATCTTGCTTTCTTTTTGAAAAGACAGTGATATCGTCGAAATAAACCATAATGAACTCACCTATTAAACCTTTAAAGGCTAAATCCATTGCTCTTTGAAAAGTAGCTCCATCATTTGATAGCCTAAATGACATTAGAAAGCGATTAGAAAGCTTCATCTCTAGTAAGTTTTGGCCAAGAATGATAGGGTCTAATAAGTGAGCTTTCAATTCTATAACCTTAACTACCAACAATTAATTACTATTAATGGCTTCCTTAAGTTACATTTATGCAATTAGAAGTTTACCCCTTATCTCCAGTAGTAGTAATTGGATTGTTGAAATATCTTTTGGAATATCAAAGATCTTTGGAATTAGTTGCCTAACTCCAATTAGTTGCTCTAGAACTTTCTCATGTTGCACTGCACTTATTCCCTTACTCTCGCTTCTATAGATATTTGAATATTTGCCATTACAAAAATATTTAGAATAGAGGCTGCGTGAGCACTTAAAGCCTCTTCAATTATATTTTTCATAACCTATGATATTATTTCCTAGCCCTTGTGTGACATAACTAGGACTATTACACCTTCATCTTCTTCTAACATTATGGAGAAAGCCACAACACTTCCAGAGATTTTGCGAAGTGGTTCTTGTGGCACAGACACTGTGATTTCTTATGTGTTGGGATTAGTGTGAAAGGAGCCAAGTTCTTCCGTGTAGAGAACAAATGGGCTAGGACATTTGCTAGCCAATTGATAGTCCTTACCACTTCATTGAGATGACTCATGGATAAATGGTACATTAAGAACTTGCCACTACTCCCATAGGCTTGTTTCTACAACTACTATTCCCTAAGTTTCCTTAAGCATTTAGCTACTGCTGGCATCTCTAGTGTCATCTCAGGTGCTATTAATGATGGTGGAGTTTCCACCTTCTCTTGAAGCTTGGCAAGGGCCTTATCTTTCATCATTTCTTGCCATGATTTGGTAGGGGCCCTATAGATCATATCATTGGAATAGTGAGCCATTCCTCTTCTTTTGTAAAGTTTTCTAATGAGGCATAGGAAGGGGAGTGTCTTCTAACCCTTCTCATTCTCCTTAAACTACTTCTTGATTTTCAAGAAGATGAATTACAGAAGGTTGACTTGGAATTTCTTACTTAGAGCTGGACATGCCCTTGCATAAAACGTAGTGACTTTTCTTGGTCCAAAGTTTAGTTCTTGGAGAATTGTGTGTTAGACTTTCCTACTCTATACCTTTTCTAACTAGGCCTCTGTTAGAGTAACTTCCAGGTTTGCCTTGGATCTTGGGACCTCATCCTACTTGGATTACCTTGTCTTTGCAGTGGGAACTTGGTGAATAGATTCCACCTCAAGTTCTTGTTGTAGGAGATTTGTAGCATGAGTCACCTCAACAACTTGCTTCTGCTACTATGGTGGTTACTACTACTATCCCCTACCTCCTCTTAGTCTCTTTTCCTTGGGTTGTGATGATCCACCTACTTGTGATCCCTATTTTAGTACCATTTGCAATGACATAAATAACCTTGGATCAGTTGTTTTGATTTCATTTCTTAAGTCTGTATAACTTGTAATCACTTTTTGAATTAGTGATAATTACAAAATATTTAAGATATTAAGGTTCTCAAGAGGTTGCAGATGTAAAATATTTAAGATATTAAGGTTCTCAAGAGGTTCTACGTATAGGTCTTGAAGGTAGTTAATTTGTTGGTATTTGTCTTCATTTAGTATTATTTTAATGATTAATTTGTGGGGTGCTAGTAAAATTCATTGATTAATTTTGGTGTTGATGCTTCCATGACATAGAGCATACCTTCAAGAGTTTACAAGTCAAAGAATGAATGCAATCAAGTACGTGAGGAGAAAGTTATGGCTTTTGAAATGTTTTAGGCTCTAAAAATTGCAAAAAATCCAATAGAATTTGAAGTAAAATATGAAATGTTTCACTTATTTGAAGAAAAATATTAAAGTTTTCACTAAGTGTTATGTGTATTTATAGTATTTTTATATTGCATTGACTTATTGCATTGTGCTAACACAGTTGTTTGTAAAATTTTCCAATTCAAAAACTAAGGGATTTTTAAAGCAAAATGAGAGCCAAATGGAAGTTAGAAATGAGTGAGAATAATACAAACAACAAATCATAAGGCTTTCAATCAGGACTTAGAGTAAAAGAATTGGTTAAAAAGAATGTAAAATTGGATGATGCGAGGCATCAAAATTATAGTAAAATGAATTTAGAGATGCAATGATGGCGTGTAAATAGGGTGTTAAAAAAGTATGTAAGTGGGTCCTCCCCAAAGTAGGCCCATGACTAGAAATTACCTTGCATAACCATGCCACAGGGAGTCTATGGGCATCTTGAAAATTTAATGTTAATCCATGTAGACATCATACCCAACACAACTACTATCTTTAGTCATATGCACTCTACAAGACTAAAAATTGATTAGACAACAATGGTATAGAGTAGTGAGGTAAATAATGCAATTTAGAAGGTGTTTGTAGAGAGATAGAGATATGAGAGCCTAAATCACTTTGACCAAAGGTCCTTGTGATTTACATGATTAAAGTGAATCGTATACTTATCCATCTAGGGTCTAAACCAAGTCCATACCATTAATAGTGACCTCGCATTACTATGCTTCTTCCTTCCTGCAACAACCACAAAAGATGATCATCACTCAGGAAGTAGAAGAAAGGAACAAGGAAGAAGTTAGATATTTTAGGAAGAAATTTGGGCCTTAGTTAGAGGGGTGTCTTTAGACATGAGTAGCATGTCTCTTTAGCATCATAACCAATGCTTGTTTCTTAAGAGATATTCATAGAGGTGTCTTTTTGTTCTCACTATTTAAGGGAACCACACTTTACAAAGAACACACTTCCTTTTTGGAAAATAAGAAGAGTGATGATACATTTCCCATGGGTTCATGAGACTCATGGAAGGAGTCAAGAAGAAAACTTAACAAATCCCCTTGAGATCACACCCTCATTCATTTTCACTTCGTTCTTTCCCCATTCATTAAGTAATGAGGTCACGAGTTATTTTTAGTTTTAATGTAAAAAAACCATAGTGGCTCCATGATATGGGTTCCATATTGAGAGATGACATGGGTGGATGTCATGCGCTCATTACCTTGTACCATTGTATAACTGACAATTCGCTAGTAGAGGACATAGTCCCAAAAAAAATGTTGGCCTATGCATAAGAATAATAATCATGTTAATTGTATTTAGTGATATTAATAACTAAAATAATAATAAAATACTATTACAACAACATGTATGACATGAAGAATAAAAGGAAATTAATGAAAATTGATGCAAACTAAAGGAAAAAAATAAAGGGAAAAATATATAAAAAATCAAAATATTAAGAAAATGGAAAACACATGAAAAGTAGTCAAAAAATAATGAAAAATGGTGTAAAATAAATAATCAAAAACCTTATCCTCCTCAAGGTGTTAAATGAAATGGTAATCTCCTTCATGACTAAGTTTGGAGGGGAAGATCTTAAAAATAGAGTGTACTTGTCCTTACATTGAGGTGTTGTGGTTGGTTCTGGTTATTTGGAAGTCTTTAAAGGGCTTTGCTTGTTAGATGTTGATCAACATATGCTTTTGGAGGCTCATTGGGTGGTAGATTATCATAGCCTTGAAAGAAAAAGTTGAATGTATGATGTATGATCTTTCCTGTAGTGTTTGGAACTTAGTTCATTGAGGGACATGCATGGGATTTCAATAGACAGCGTTGCTTTTTAGTTGAAATTCAACTTTTCTTATTTAGGCATCATGTCAGTGTTTAGGGTATGCCTTGTATACTTCATTCATCATCAGAGCTATCCTTTGATTCTCATCTAGCATGTTGAGCACCATTAATCTTTCTTTTCATGCTGAGTCAATGTTTAAGTGAAGGTCACATGCAAGTGTGAGTATACAGAGTTTAGTTTAAATTGGAAGTTTGGGTAACTTTTTGTACACTAACATATATGGAAAGTAGCCTATAGGAAGTTTCCAAGTTAAGCAATAAGCCCATAAGGTATCGTTTAGTTTTGTACTCCAATCTTTTGTATACCTACTAATGGTTCTTGTTAGAATCCTTGTAATTCTCCTATTAGTCAGTTTAATTTGACCATTGACTTAGTTATGATAGGATGTTATAAGTTTATATTCCAACCCTAAATGTTGCATCAACTTCCAAAAGGTAGTACTAGTGAAATGAGTTTCATTATCAAATATTAATATCCTAGGTATATGAAACCTATTTATTACATGTTTTGGAAAGAAACAAAGTGTAGTAGAAGAAGTACAGTTAGTAACAACTATAGCTTCAGGCCATTTGATATAATAGTCAATAGCAACAATGATATAAGACTTCCCATTAGACATGAGAGTGATGGATCCCATGAAATTAATCCCCCAAAGATTAAAAGGCTCTAGTGGTTGGATCCACTATTGAGGTCCTTCCATTTTGGTCATTATTCCTTCATCATATTAACATTATTTATAGGAATGGGCAAATTGATGGACATCCTTAAAGATTGTGTGTCATAAATACCCTATCATTAGGATTTTAATAGTTATTATTCTTCTTGCATAATAGCCTCCACAAGGTCCTTTAGGAGTATCTTGAAGAACATGGAGTTGATCTTCATTTGGTACAAACCATTGTACTAAGCCATCTACATAAAGTTTATAGAGGTTGCCCTCTATCTCTATGTAATACTTGACTTGGTGGAGAAACTATTATTTCTTCTTGTAGTGCCATTCACTAGAAGTTTCCTAGATGAGTAGATTGTATCAATTTGTAATCATGGGTGACATTGTGATCTCAGTTTCCTTAGCAAAAACTAACTTATCTAGGAATTGATTAGACAAAGACTCTTCATTAGCCTTGTTATCTCATCTTAATCGAGACAAATAACCAGCAACAACATTCTTGGTTTTCTTTTTGTCCATCATTATTAAGTTAAACTCTTGTAAAATCACCAACCAAATAACACGGGGGCTCATTGTTAGTTTGTTCATGAGGAAGTGAATGACACTCTGATTAGTGCACACAAAAATTGAATATCCAAGCACATAGTGCCTAAATTTTTCAAGAGCATACATCACCACCATTAATTATTTTTCCTTTATGATGTAGTTCAGTTATGCACCTAAAATGCTCCTTCTTACATAATGGATGTAATATGGATGTTTGTGATCATTCACTTGTGTATGTATTGCATCCAAGGCATAACTAGATGCATCTATCATGATGTGGAATGGTTTAGATGAATCTGGTGCTTATAGGATTGGTGTTTTTATGGGATTTTTCTTTAAGAGGTGGAATGCTCATTTACATTTCTTAGTTAATTCGAATGTTGCATCCTTCTTGGTGAGCTCAACTAGTGGTTTGAAATTTTTGGAGAAGTTTTCAATAAAGCACCTATTGTAACCTATGTGTCCAAGGAATGACCTCATGTCCTTGATTATTTGAGGTTGTTTGTTGATTCCTTAGAGCACCCTTATTTTTTATAGATCAATCTCAATGCCTTTTTCTAAAATCTAGTGTCTTAGGATAATGCCATCCTAGATCATCAAGTGGCTCTTTTATCAATTAAGCTTTAAGTTGGTTTCCACACAATGCTTTAATACTTACTTAAGATGATGTAGCACTTGTTGGAAATCAATAGCATAGGTGGAAAAGTCATTCATAAAGACTTTAATACCATTGTTAATTTGTTGTCGAAAGATATTGAGGACAAGGCATTGAAAGGTTGCAGGAACATTACACAAACCAAAAGGTATCTTTTTATATGTAAAAATTTTCCAAGGACTTGTAAATGTTGTTTTGACCTGGTCTTATAATGTGATTTGGATTTGGTTATATCCACTATACCCATTTAGAAAACTGTAATACCTATGACTTTCTATGGTGTCCAACACTTGATCCACAAATGGCAAAGAAAAATGATCTTTAAATGTAGCCATGTTTAAGAGCCTAAAATCCATGTAGACTCTCTGTTCCCCTCCTTTCTTTAGTATAATGGAAAGTGGGCTCATCCACTCACTATTTTCCATAGGATAGATGAACCTGGCCTTCAAGAACTTTTCTATCTTATTTTTAATAGCTTTCTTTAATCTTGGGTTTAATCTCCTTTGTGATTATCTTTTGGACTTGATGCTTGATGAATCATGGTTTGCTACGTGCTGATATCAGACCCCTGATATTAGGTACAAGATATCAAGTCTGATGAGTCCCGATATCGGACCCCCGATATCGTAGCCTAGTTAGCGATATTAGATACGTGATATCGTGGTTCCCGTGTTAGCCTATAAATACACAATTGGGCGCACAAGAAAGTCATAGGAAAAGTTAGTGTTAGAGTAGAGTCTTTTTGTTCATTTTTTAGTTCTTCTCAACTTTTTTTCCCCAGTGCATGCTTACAGTGTGATGATTGTAATTGTACAAGACCTTTATTCAAGTGTGACGTACTTGGACATGCACATGATCAGAAATAAAGATCGAGATTACTTCATCATTGCAACATTCACTTAGTTTAATTATATAATTTTTATTCATTGCTTTCTTACTTAATACTTCTTTACCCTCAACTCCTATCCCTGTTAGTAAATGTGAAATGGGTACGACTTAATCATGAGCATTTAAGTGTGACTACTTGGTATCCTAGTAGCGTACCTAGGATATGCACTTGGTAATCCCAGTAGTAGTCATACACGAGGTCCAAGATGTGTACGGATGATTAAGGGTGGATGCTCATCACACTTAGGCTAGCTTAGACTCTCTTCACCCTTTCCCTTTTAGGTTGATCAAAGTTATTTCCATTACCTCTAGGAGTAGCACTAGTTTAAGACCACATCATACACCTCACTTTGGACTAAACCATATGTGACAAAGCAAATACTAGTCCAAGTGGGAAGATAGCAAACTGTGATCAACGAGTAACTATCTAGATACCACAACTAGCCTATCTACGAAGTTCAACCAGATCATGTGTGAAACACTCATATTCATATAGTTGAGTGTAGGGGTAGCCCGCCACTCATCAATGCTAGAGTTTGTGTAGATTTGATGTTAGCATATGCATGGATCTATCCCTATAATTTCATTATATGACTAGGCAAAGGCTATTGACCATTTGTTTACTACTCTTAGCAACTTCTCTTTCTATTCCTTGGTTAGGTGGGTATTGATAATTGCTAGTCTTCCATTATTTAAGAATACATATTATAAGAACTTTGGTAATGTTTTTAATTCCAAGGGCTCCAATTTAGAGATTTTTGAAATTTCCAATTTTCCCCAATTTACCTTTAATCCTCTTATATTAATAAAACATAAGAGTTGGCACCTCATTTGCTCCATTTCATCCATGTTATCCATGTATGCACTTGTGGGGATTTCCATTGGTTGCATGCATATTGTAGAAATAATGCTGTTGTCTATAGTCAACCACTAAGTTCCTTCTTGTTTTGCACTTGTTTTGTATAAGCATCTTTTAACATTGGTAGATTCAACACACATTTTGTAAGTCCTCATGGTTGTACCTTTGATTGCTCATATTTTTTGTATGTAGTTGCACCTTGTATCATTGTACCTAATGCATGGAACTCTCTTCTTTCCTACTTTATCAAATTTATTTTTCCTTGGAAATTTCCAAGGAGAGATCTTTGATTCCTAGCTTGGCATTAAGTGTACTTAGCTAAGTCCTTCCCATAATGGTTAGGAAGTCCCCCTTGCAATTATCCACACAAATTACTAGGAAATTTGCTAGATATAATCACCCACTAACAATAATGAAAATGTCCTCTACCAATCCAAATGGAATGATGATGGATTGATCTATAAGTTCCAACCTAATATTACACTTTTTAAGTGAAGGCATGTTCCATATATTGTACATTTTTTGGAAGATCAAATTCACACCAAAATCTAAATCCAATAGGACCTTTCAGGGGACTTCTAGGATTAGTTTTGTTCCTAGGAAGGTGTCCTATCTTTATCAAGTCTATCGTGGCATGGGTTAACATAACAATTTGTACATTTTGGGGCTTTTGGTTTGAAGGCGGCTTGGTAGAAACTTGTTGGGTAGTTTGAAAGGACTTCATAAGCATGGGTGCTTGCGATGGTTTGGGTGGATCATTAGGTCTAAGAAATAGCCTTGCAAATTCATAGCTCTTGTGACATTTCGTTGTGTAGCTTGTGTAAGTATTTCATCTTGCATGGTTGCTACGGGTATTGAAGGAGTGAAGATATGACGTGCATGGTATTGTAAATGATGATGAGTGTACACAAAGGGAGATTTAACACATGCATTGGTAAGTCTATGATATTCAAGAGGGTAATAATGATGACAAGATGTGTGAATAGTAAAGCCACTTGGTAACACTAGTTGCTAGACATAATACCCATAAGGATTTGGCTAGTAGTAAGGACACTATTACTTTGATGGTGGCATCCCTCACAATTGCTAGTTATGTCATCACTATTAGTAATCTTGATACGTAGGTGGTGTTCCACTTGGATAGTATTGTTGTTGATGGAACTGTTACCTATAGTTGCCTTGAGGATAAGATAACCTTCTAGGTGATTGTCTTTTAATAAATTTTGGATTTAAGGCATATACCCTAGATTTCTACAAGTGGGATAAAGTTGGATAACCTTCTCTTGGATGTTTATATTGGCATATGTTACATTCATTATCATTTGAATTAGAATCTACAACCTTCTCTACTACTATATCCTTACCTTTTGATGATAATATTTCTTTGTCATGTCCTTATTTCTTTTCTTATTCTTATCCTTGTTTTCTTACTCTATTTTCTTCTCAATGATTAAGTGTCATCTAGAACTTATCATTTAGAGATTCTTACATTGTGTCCACCTTGGCCAATATTTTAGTCATAGATTTTTTGTTTTAGTAATGTTTTCTTTACATGATCTACTTTAATGATGGTTCTTCCTTTGGATCACAGAGATGTACCTCCTTCTTGAAAATGAAAGGATCTTTATTATAATCCTCTCTACTCTCTATTTTCTTGAGCTCTGCTTCTTTCTTTGCTAATTGGTCTATAAGTCTTTAAATTTGATGGGTCCATATTTCTGACAATCTCCCTTGGACATAAACTTAAAGAGTCTTCTTTCTTTTGTTTCTAAGCCCATCTATGATATGACAGAGTTATTTCCTTCAAGAGAAACCATTCCCTAGGTACTAATGTAGCAAAGAATACTACCTTTCCAAGGCTACATTAAGGGATTCATAGTTATCTTATTTTCACCATTGAATCTATTTTCTTAAGTTGAACACCTTGGAGTATGTTTGATACTTGTCATCAAAAAACTTTAGCTTTATATTTCATATTTGAATAGATTCTAGTTCTAAGGACCAATACCAACTTTTAGCCTCCTTGATGAGTGTCCTAGGGAATAACTTAACTTTTTTCAATCATTTTCAATATTTTGTAGGGTGCAAACGTCATGGAAGGCTTGTAAATGGTGCTACTAGATCATCATTATAGCCTCCTTCAAATTTAGGGATATTATTCAAGTCAAGATGTTTGATTTGACTATCCCTTTAATGCCTAAACTACCTCATGAATGTTAATCATTCTTTTTATAGCAATTAATGATTAATCATAAGCATCTTATTCATTGCAAACCCTATCATAGCCATGTCTCCTATGGTGTGGCCTACTACACCTTCTTTCTTCGTGATGCCCCTCTTCCTCTTACTATTGTCTACAGTCCCTTTTGTCAACCCTATGATAAGGTCTTCTATCATCTTCAACTTGTCTTTAATTATTTCCCAATCGTTCCCAATCATGATCTCTCTCATCAAAGCTTGACCATGAGAAAGATGGTGAGGATGGAGATCTAGGAGAGTTGTCCTAACCTAGTCTTCTTCTTTGGTTCCTTGATTTTTCTCTTTCTTGGTAACTGGGATACCTTGGCCTTAAGGCCCCCTTGTTTTGGATCTAGCTCTCTCCTTATGTTGGTTGCTTGCTAAGGTTGAACATAACTAATAAAACATGTGTATATGAATCCTATGATATTGTATCTATGAAATTAGAGTTACGATATGGTAACTCTGCATACATCATTGTAGATGTGATGTAGTGGGCCATGGTCATGCCTATAAATACCAACCCACTGTTGCATAAAAAAAAAAAACTTTTAGCCAACACTTAGCAAAATTTTTATAGTTTATTTTTGTGACTTAGAGTTAGAGTTAGAGTGAATGCCCGTAGTTTGGTGAGCAATAGTTATACGAAATCTTTATTCAAGTGGATTGTTGCTAGACACAATTTATGAATAGAAGTAAACATCAAGATTTTTTTTCATCATTGCATCATCTCACCTAGCTTAATTTTTACTTTTCATCATGTTTACTTGCATTAAGTTATTTACATTTTCTAAGTTCTTTTACATTCCAATGTCTCTTAGTAAGATGGAATAAGTATGATTAGTTTCGAGCATAAAGTGTAACTTTTTGGTAACCTAGTATTGACTTTGCTTGGTTCACTTAGTAGTGAAATCACTTGGTAATGCCACTAACTATTATATCAAGCCATAATGTGTACGGAAAACAATGAATGGTTGCTTATTGCGAATAGGATAGAATAGCTTTATGTTTTCATTGCACTTAGACATAGAATTTACAATCATTTTTACCATGTTGGTACTTAGTGTAATTCGAGTGAAATAAAATCAATATATCATATATCTCACTAAGAGTTAAACCATATAATTTTTACTTTGCCAACTCTATGTGAGAAGCAAACTATCATAAACTAAACATCAACTACTAGTATACTTATATTGTCCATCCACAAAGTATGAGCTGATTGCACATAAAGACTTGTGACTTGTATGGTTAAGTGTTAGAATACCTAAATACTCATCATTTATGTCATTGCAAGGGATGTGCCAATGTTTTCTAGTTAGTTGATTTTACCAAGATTATTGTATTAAGCTTCATAAAATATAATTTTCATACT
This sequence comes from Gnetum montanum, assembly GCA_015680685.1. Taxonomy (NCBI): domain Eukaryota; kingdom Viridiplantae; phylum Streptophyta; class Gnetopsida; order Gnetales; family Gnetaceae; genus Gnetum; species Gnetum montanum. Next base: position 885,267 of record MNCI01002249.1, read on the forward strand.
TACATTAATTTTCTCAAAAAGTATACACTTAAGTGTCAAACACTTAACATGGCTTCTACAACTAAGGAAAAATCTCCACTTGCTAATGAATTTAATGAAAGTCATGACAAGGATTATAATGAAGAAGATTGAAGTACACTGATTTAAACCAAAATTTCCTATGCTTACACTCATCCTTATTATCCTGACTTTACATTTATTTTTCATCCAGATGAACAACTCAGATCGAGAGATTTACAAGGCAACATTATCTTGCCATAGAAAAGTTCTACACCATCAATGCTTCAAGTAGGTCTTATCAGGATAAACCCTGGCCATGTACAAGAAGGCTACTACATCATCAAACACATGACTAGGTCATACTAGCCAACTGAGGCTTAGGCAAGAACCGATGCCATCATAAAGCTAAGGTATGAACAAGAAAAATGGAACAAATCACCTTAAATAGTTGTTATAGAAGAAAAGGAAGATGCTATATTCCAAACTAAGAAAATCTATTAGACTCATGGGTCTCATTCTCAAACACCAATCATTCATATTAAAGATCCTATTAAGATAAAATTGCATTTAGCTCTTATAGAAACCCCTAGAAGAAATAAGGAAGACTCCAGACTTAGGAGGAGATCAAGGGCCAAGACCTCTATTGAATCTAAAAGTGATGAATTAAGGAGTTACCAAAGAAAAACCAACTCACACCATTCTTCAACTCCTTCATCTTCTTCCTCACATTCATCTTCAGATTCTAACAATAAAGAATGAAGACTGAGGGATCATGATGGGGAAAGAAAAAGAAACCATGAGAGATGTACATATAGAAGAAGGAATCTTGATGAAGAGGAAGATAATCATGATGAAAGAAGAGAAAGGATTACACATGAGGAGAGAGAGCATCATGAGCATTTGAGGGATCATTACTACACCAGAACTTATGAACCCAAAGACTATGAACAATCATTATTGGCCACTTGAAATATGATGAATATTAGGGAAGCTATGTATTGGTCTTTTGGTATGTCAAAACCTTAAGAAAAATGGAGAACATAGGATGTTTGTCTGATGTTGTGTTTATAGGATAAGAACTCGAATTGAGATAAGAAGGTTTGAGAAAGCTTAAGAACATGGACAAGGAATAAAGAATTCATCATGAAAAGGAAGGTGAAGAAAGACGTCTTTGAGAAATAGTAGATGTCTTGGCAGGATTGAAGGATGCATAGACAAAGATGTCTCTTAAAAACAACAAACATCTTTCATCAGGAAAATACATCTTCACTAAACAAAGATGTCTTCTCAAAATACAGACTAGTTTCAAAAAGACGTCTTTCCCCATACAAAGATGTCTTCTCAGAATTAAGGCAAATATAAAAAGACATCTCAAGCATGAAGAAGACGTCTTCCATGACCATTAACTATTGTTAGCTAGTTGTTGCATGAGTTCTAAGATGGATTTGGAAACATGGTGGCTAAAAGAAGACATAATTCTCATTGGGAAAAGTACAAGCTCTTGTACAATCACTATGAAATTATTTGTCAATCATTGTAATCATTATTGTTCCTCATTGTATTATCCTTTGTCCATTGTAAAGTGTGTTGTACTTCAAAGTACAAGGATCAAGAAACTAAGTTACATTCATCCCTTGTAAGTGTTGTTCTCCCTTAATGCCTTGTGGGGTTGATGTGATTCCTGCAAGAAGGCATCTTGATTAAGCTTGTTAGGATCCTATAAGATTGAATGGTTATGTAGTGTCATAACACTCTAAAGTAGAGCTCAAGATTGTAAAGGTTGTACAAGCCTAAGCTTGTTGGAACCTTGCAGGGTTGAGTGATTGGTGCAACATCACAACACTCTGGAGTGAAGCTTAGATCTTGTATAGGGTGTGGTACCCTTCAAACCACAATTTGGAAGGAATAAAGTCTAAAGGTGTGGTTGTGAACTACCCTCCAAGTGTGGACTACCCAAGTTGGGGAACCATGTTAAAATTGGTGTGCATCTTATGTAAAAGAGTTTCAAATTGGAGAACTTATTCATCCCACCCCCTCTAAGTTCAACTATCCACACTATGTACATTCCTACTAGACATGTAAGGGATAGTCGCATCAAGTGACTAGACATGAACAACATTATAAAACTTTAAGGCGGATACCATGCAAATCTGCATCACCATCTCCAAGCCTTCCATGATGCCTGTGCCCTATAAAACATAAAAAATAATTACAAAAAATTGAGGTTTTTTCCTAGAAAACTCATAAAGAAAGCAAAGAACTAATACATATCCTTAGAACTAGGAGCAATTTGAAGGTGGAGTACCATGTTATAACTCTTCAATGCTAAGTATCAAACTTATTCTAGAGTGTTTAATTTAAGAAATTAGATCCAAGAATGGAAATAAGGGATACACAAATTCCTTGATGTAGTAATGGATAGGTACTATTTTGTACATAGATGTCTAGGCCACAAATTTTCTTAAAGAGAAGAACTATGAAACATCATCGATGGTCTAAGGAATAAGACAAGAGAGACCCTTGGGGCTATTACCCAAGGAAGACTATCTAAAATGATAGCTCATCAGATCCAAAGACTCATAAACCAAGTGGCAAAAGAGGAAGGAAAATTAAGGAAAAGAGAATTAGCCAAAGAGTGTAATAGAGATATACAAAATAAGAAAAAGGGATGTAAGGATATTTGAATTACAAGAAGAACAAATCTTAGAAGATACAACTTGGTAAAAGACTCTACCAATTTAGAAAATAATTAATAACATTGTAATAGAGGTAGAAAGAATGTGGGATTTAGTAGATGAGAATTTTGCTACAACACTACTGATAGTAGATTGATGAGCAGCAAGCTATCCCTAATCTCAACCATACGAATCATAAGTGTTCACGCACGATCTGGTCAAATTCCATGGATGGGACTAGTTGTGGCATCTAGATCATTATGCCTTAATCACAGTTTGCTGTCTTCCCACTTGGACTAGTGATAGCTTTGTCATGTATGGTTTAGTCCAAAGTGAGGCATATGAGTCTTGATGTTGTGTTGGCCTTATGCTACTCCTATTGATAATAAAGAAATCAATTATTTAAACAAATTAACAATGGAAAGTAAATTCTAAACTAGCCTACGAGTGATGAGTGTTAGTTCTTAGCTTGTCATACACATCCTAAACCCATGCATCTACTCCTGGGGTTACCAAGTGCTATACTACTAGGCGAACCAAGTAATAATGCTACTAGGGTTACCAAGCAAATATGTGTTTACGCTTGAAATTGGTCATGCTCATTTTGCCAATTCATTAATATGCATGGAAATGTAAATATTAACTAAGTACATGAAAAGTAAATTGCATGGAAAATAAATTTGATATAAGTCAAAGTGCTACAATGAATAAGAATTAATATTGATCTTCATAGAATGTGTCTAGGTACATTGCCACTCAAATAAGATGTTGTACAACTAAATTAGATCCACACTGTAGGCACTCACTAACTATTCTCTAAGACTACAGAATAAAACTGCAAGAGTTCGAATACTCTATTAACTAACTTATGCCCAAACCATGAGCCGAACCACTATATCTATAAGCCAGCATACATGTCACGATATTAGATATTTGACATCACTTCTTGGGCCTCGATATCAGAGCTAGATAAAATAAGATTCATCATAACCCCACAACTGAATGAAAACTCATCCTTGAGTGAAAAAAAGAAGGAACAAATCCCTTACAAAATATTGGGAAGGTATGGGATTATTGACTGACGCTAACTACTAACTGACTCTAACTGCCGCATTATAAAATTTTATTCAAGTGGATGCATACAAAATCGTAAAGTGACAGAAAAACTGGATAGACATTGAAGATTAAAAAATTTGCAAAGCTTTTGAAAAATCTGTTAAAGATGATTCTACTTGTTGCCACTAATGATGGCAGACTTTCAACCTTGATTGTTATGTCGATGCTTCTCTAGTTATGCAAAACATTCTTGAAGGATGGATTGAAATTTCTTCTCATCATCCCATGGATCTAGCAAACATGTGATTTTTGAGCTACTATCTTATATGTGCTACAATTTGTCCATAGGCATATCCTTTGTTGTACTCCTCTTGGCTTCATTTTTGTACCTGGTAAAAGACCTTCTTCCTTAGGTGTTTCTTTTAGCATCACTTGTAGTCACCAAAGAATCAACATTAGGTTTGGTAAATTTTTCCTTAATAATCAATCCTTTTTGGATTCCTTAGTTTGTGTTTAGGCTATGGGGTAACTAAAATCATCAAGTTGTTCAGATTATTTTGATTGATTACTATTAGTTACCATGATGTTCGAAAATAACATGTTGGAAAAATTTCAAAAATTTCAAAGTAAGCATCCCTAGCCCCCATGACTAATAAGCATAACTCCAAAAGCACACAAGTTTTCAAAAAATTGAAACCAAAGGTCTAATTCATAAGATTATGAAGAAATATTAATGGATATGAAAATAGAAAAGTAGGAAAAATTAATGAAATAAATGAGAAGTAGTCTCAAAATTATGCATAAATTTAGAGAAAGCATCACTAATGATCTTGAAGATCTCAAGGTTAGTTCAAAGCCATGATCAACAAAAGTTATGCAAGTGGGTCTTTCCTGAAGTAGGCTCTTGTCGTAATGCCCTTGCATAACCACTTCTATAGATGTTCGTGGGCATCCAAGAAGTTAAATGTAGACCATGCCTTTTTTCCAAGCAACATACATCTATCATGGTTAGGATGTTGCACTATACTATAAAAAAACCAAAAGGCTCATAATCGCATGCAGCAATGAGGTGAATAATGGGATGAGAAGGAATTGCAGAGATTGGGATGTAAGGTACTTGACCATGTCCAGAATAGGTTGTGAAAAATGTAATTAAAATGATTAGCATACCTATCTTTCCAAGTTCAGACTAAGTCCATACCATGAATAGTGACCTCGCATTGATGTATTTCTTCTTGCCGATCACCATGAGTTGACAACCACCTCAAGGAACAATCATCACTCCAAAAGGGAAGAAAATAGAAGAAGGAAGGGCCTTAGTTAGAGGGATGCCTTTAGGCATGGGTAACATGTCTTTCAAGCCCCATAACTAGTGCTTGTAGCCCATTATTGTGTCTAAGGGGTGTGCTTTGAATTTCTATTATTATTATTTTTCTTTTTCTTCTCTTTTTTTTTAATTTTTTTTTTCTAATTTTTGTTTTGTTTTGTTTTTTTTTTTTTGAATTTTTGGATGGGAACCACACCATGCAAATACATAGCTTCCTATTTATTAGTTGATGAAGGAGTGATGATACATTCATTGAGGAGTCATAAACCACACGAAGAAAGTCAAGAAGAGAACCCAACAAGTCCCCTTGAGGTCACACCCTTTGCCATTCCCACTTGGTCATTCCCTCTTTCTTCAAGGTACAATGATCATTGATGAATTTTAGTTTAGAAAACGAAGAATCAAATTGTTTAGGTGATAAAGACCCTTTATTCAAAGAACTAGAGGGATGGATGAGGTGGTTTCATTGCTTTACACAATTACTTACCCAATCATCTTGATAACATAGCACAAAAACCCAACACATAGCGTTGACTTCTACATCATGACTAGCAATATTATTAATGAAAGCATAAAAAGAAACATTCATTAAACATAAAGAAAATGACTCAAGAAAAGAAAAAAATATAAATAAAAAAATATTAAGAAATGGAAAACATATGAAGAATCATAAAATTTTGAAAGAAATAGGAAAATGTTAAAAAATTGTAAAACAAAAAAGGTGAAAAATACATATTTGTTCTTGAACCAGGATGGAGCATACAACTAATTTGATGGCCATGCATTCGATAGATGGATTGTATAATCCCTTGGTTATACACCATCAGTTTCCCATCTATCACCATTACTAATTTAATTAGTCGTGTGGTAGCACATACAACATTGGTGATAGTCTCGTTTGGATCATTCAAAGATGTATCTTCATCTGGACTTGAAGGTTTTGGGGGATCTAGATGTATTTGCTTCTTCTTCTTGATTTTTTATTTTAATTCCTGGGTCTCCATGTTTAATATCCTCTTCTAGTGCATAATCAAAGTGTAAGATATCTGTGTCTAAGTCCTTGGTTTAGTTCATTTTCTTAAGTCTAGAACTAATAAGCAAATCAATTACCTCCATGCATTTGTAAAATAATTTTATATTCTCATTTTCAACCCATTTGGTATCTTCTGGTTTAGTGGCTACTACGTAGATTGGTTTTTACTCACACACTTGCTCCTGAACTTTATTGTGGGCTATGTTAATATTTTGAATTTCTAGCCCAGAACTGCACCCTTTACTATTAGTAGTGATGCATGGATTCTTCTATCTCTTCATTGTGCTAGATCCATCTCTTTTTTTAGGTGTTGGAGTAATGACAAATGTTGGCCCTTATGTAGGATTGGAAGACATTGGTCATGGAAGGAAGATTGTTGCACTTGATTGACATTGTGCTAGTTTGGATGAGTTAGTAGGTCCATGAGTGTTATGCTTATGTGTGGGAACCATCCTAAAGAAAGGACGTTTCCAAGATTGTGGTGGAGATCTATTGGCATTATCATTTTTGTGTATGTTCGTAGCACAAATGGCATTCTATTGTTAATGTTGTGGTGCTAAGCCTTCCTGTGTTGCTGGTGGTGACATATGGTAGAGGGAAGTAGAAGAATATTGAAAATATGACAAAGGTTGAGAGGTGTGAGGTGGTGATCTCATGGAAGATGTTTCGGGATGATGATATTTGGGAGAGTGGTAGTAGTGATTTGAGGTAGTGGAAGTAGAACTAGTCAAGGAAATAGGTTGTTGAACATAATATCTATATGGGTCTGGCTAACAATAAGGGTAGTGTTGGTTTGATGATGGCCTCCCCCATGACTATGGGCTTTTCCACTGTAGTTGATGGTAGTTTTGAGGCTGATAAGAAGTCCCATTAGGATAGTACAGTTGGTTGTAAGATTGTCTATAATTACCTTATGAGTGAGGTAACTTCCTAGGAATTTGCTTTTGTACGAACTTGGGATTCAATGCAAAATCCCAATACTTATGTAGATGTAACATGACTGGGCAATAACCCCTTGGATGGTCATATATATAGATGTCAGAGCCATCATCTTTTTTGGTGGTTGAGTCTATAGCCTCTTCTTCTACAATCATTTGTCCTTTTTGCCAATCAATGTTATTAACTGTCTCTTGGTCCCTTTTCCTCCTTTTGTTGTGGTCACTTGATTTGTTTTGAATTACTCTCTACTCTATGATTTCTACACAGTTGTAACTTTCTCATTTATCCATTTCAACATCTTATCTAGCTTTGCTTCAAGCTCATCGATAGACTTTTGTTGTAGCAAGGTTTGTTGTGAAGTCACCTCATCAAGAGTTGCCTATTTTTCCTTATCATAGATGTGGACCCTTTTCTTTTGAAGAGTTTGATCCCAATTATTTTCCTCTACATTCTTTTGTTTACATAGCTATCCTTCTTCTTTTGCCACCCACTCAATTAGCCTTTATATCTAATGGGCTTTCAGTTCATATAACTAACCTTGGGCATGAATCCCAAGGGTCTCCCTCATTTCATTATGAAGCCCATCTATGATGTGGAAAAGTTGCTCTTTTTGAGAGAAACCATGGCCTGGGCATTTATTCAATAGAGAATAGTATTTATTAAGGGCCATATCCAAGGGTTCATGTTGTTCTTACTTCCATTCTTGGATTGGTTTCCTTAGGTTGGACACCCTCACATAGGTTTGGTATTTCTCATTGAAAAGTTCCAACATTGTGGACCATCGATGGATTGAGTTTGGTTTCAATGATTTATACCATACTTTGGCTTTATCTATTGGTGTCCTAGGAAAGAGCTTAAGATTTTTCCATATACTTTTGATGTTTTGTAAGACACAAGCATCATGGAAGGCTTGTAAATGATGTTGTGGATCAGAATCATAGCCTCCCACAAATTTAGAGATATTATTCATATCAAGCCTTTTTATGCAACTTTCCCTATGATGCCTGTGGGGTATTTTAACTATCTCCATGATTTGTAGCATGCTCTTAGTAAGCAACAAGGGTTTACTGTCGTCAAACATGTCATGGTGAAAATTTCTAGCTCTATTCATCTTATTGTGATGATTTTGTTTATGTTCATTTTGATGTCTTTCATTTTTCCTGTGGTTTTAGTTTCTATTTATATTTCGACCCCATAGTGAAGCTTTATCTTTATACCTACATTCATGTTCATCAGAACTAGACGTTGAAGAGGAAGAGGAAGATGAGAAACTAGGAGAATTTCCATGGCCTCTATAGTATTCCCCATGGTTCCTTGATTTATCTTTTCTAGGTGTTGAGGAGGTCCCAGGCCTTAAGGCCTTCCCTAGTCTAGGACTAACTTCATCTTCTCTAGGATTGTTTGCCTTAGGTGAGTGTAGTCCTTGAGTGTAGTCAGGGTGGTTATGGACATATGAAACCCCCACATAAGATTGGTCACTCCAATTTTCTTTAGTATATATCTCGTGAGTTCTCCAATGAATGTTCTCTCCATACAATGCATCATCACTTCCTTATGAAAGAGACATTGTTGTTGGTTTATGATGTGTGTGATCTAGTATTTTCTAAAAGATAAAAAGTTAATGCATTTACAATGATTGTGTATAATATATAATCTAGATAACTAGCACCATCCCTAGCAATGGGGCCAATGATGAGCAACAAGGTATCCCTACATCCAACCATACGAATCACAAGTGTTCATGCATGATCCAATTGAATTCCATGGATGGGACTAGTTGTGGCATCTAGATTGTTATGCTTGCCTTGATTGTAGTTTGTTGTCTTCCAACTTGGACCAGTGGTGGCTTTGTCACGTATGGTTTAGTCCAAAGTAAGGCATATGAGTCTTAATGTTTCATTGGCATTATGCTAGTCCTATCGATAATAAAGAAATCAATTTAAACTAATTAACAATGGAAAGTAAAGTCTAAACTAGCCTACATGTGAGGAGTGTTTGTTCTAAGCATTCCATACACATCCTGAACTCATGGATCCACTACTGGGATTACCAAGCAGTATGCTACTAGGCAAACCAATCAATAATGTTGCTAGGATTACTAAGTGAATACATGTTTATGCTCAAAATTGGTCATGCTTATCTCACCAATTCATTAATATGCATGGAAATGTAAATATTAAGTACATGAAAAGTAAATTACATGGAAAGTAAATGTAATCTAAGTTAAATTGTTGTAATGAATAAGAACCAATCTTGATCTTATTGCTGTTCATGAAATGCGGTTAAGTACATTGCCACTCGAATAAGATGTCATATAGTTGACTCAAATCCACATTGTGGGCACTCACTGATTATTCTCTAAGACTACAGAATAAAACTACAAGAGTTAGACTACTCTATTAACTAGCTTATGCCCAAACCATGTACTTAAGTGTTATATTTAAAGGCTGGCACACATGGCACAATATTGGATATCTGACATTGCTTTGTGTACCTTGATATTGGGTGTCTAATATCAGAGCCAGAAAAAATATGGTTCATCATAGATGAAAAGATTGAACAAGCCTTAAAGAGAAGCAAAGATGAGAATAAGAAAAGAGACAATGAACATAAAGCCTACAAGTACAAAGGAAAAGTTGTTGTTGTAGAGGAAATAACAAACTCCAGTTTAGAAGATAACGAAGGATGTAAAGTGTGCTAATATGAACATCCTAAGGGATGTTGTTGTGATATGATCCACTTACAAGAGTTTGGGGCATATGTACTCAAACCAAATTTTTTCAAGAAACAAATTCCTAGATGGTCACCTTATCCACAAAGTAATTATCGATAGCCTTATCAATAATCATACTATCTAAGTAGGGCATATCCTCAACTATAAGAGAAATACCAGCAGTAGTGGCAATAACCACAATCTTGGGGAATGTCATCACTGAGGTAAAAAAAAAAAATCCATATAGGTAGCCTGATCCCTATGGATACTATGTTTAATGTCCAATCTCACTTGGGAATACTTCTATCCATGCTTCCTCTTCCTACTATTCAATAGAGTATCATAGACCCACTGCCTTATGCATGGATCCTAATTCTTACACACCCTAATAGTTGGTTTCCCATACCAAACTCCCAACACTTTGCAACCAGTATTGCTACTAATCATGTAAGGAGAACTACCAACACAACCACAACAAAAGAGTGCTACTAAAGTGGTCACCACATAAGGGGATACTATAACAAGCAAGGAAAGATCCAGGAAACATCCCTTCTTTAGGGCAAGCTTAGAAAAGGTTTGAAGGATGAGGACTTCATCTAACTCTATCTCATCCCTACATAATCCTTAGGAAAGCACTATGCTTTCAATATCTATAGAAAATAATCTAATAAATTTCATGCTTACAAAGATGGTAATCCATGGGATTAAAGTAAGAGCACTTCCCAAGAAGCAAACAAATCCTAGAAGTTCCGTAGTCTATCTACAAATCATTGGACATGAACCATGTAAGGCTCTATTAGATTCTAGGTCAAGAGTGAATCTTATTTTACAAAATATGTATAAGGCTTGTAATCTCCCTTTGCTGAAGAAGAGTATTATCAAATTAAAGCTAGCAAATTAGTCAATCATTGTTTCACTGGACCAAGTGAAAGATGTAATCAAAATCATAAGTGGCTAGTCTTATCCTTTTGATTTCCTATCGATACATGTGAGAAAGAATTAAGGGGGAATTCCCTATAATCATGGGAAGAGCATGGCTTAGTATTGTAGATGCTAAGCTTGAAATTAGAGACTTATCCTTAGAAATTTCCAAGGAGGATGAAGCCAAAATTATCCAAAGACACAAAGTTTCATGTATTGCATATAGCGATAATGGGTGCAATTATGTGTAGAAAATCTAGACCACAAAATATGATGCCATCCCAACATGTAATAGATGTGTTGAAGACATGTATGTACAACAATATCTACAATAACCATTGGACAAGAAAGTACCTAGTGGCTAATTACTGAAGAAGAAGTAGAATCTAACATATGCATGAAACCTTTGGACAATATTGCAACTACCTATGTTGAAGAAACAAATACATTAGAGAAATTACAAAGACAACCTTCTTACACTAAAGTACTACATGAGGATAGTTAGAAAACCAAAGAAGTATGAATCAAAACCTCTAGAACTCAAGGCCCTACTAGATGCACTAGAATATGCTTTCCTAAATAACAAAAAACTAGTAATCATAAATGCTAATTTTGAGAATGACCAACTATGTTTGCATGGTCCTATGATGAGATCATTGACATTGATCTGTGCATCTCTTAACATTGAATCTACATAGATCCAACCATTAAATCATGATACCAACTTCAAAGAAGATTGAATCCCAAAGTTAAAGAAGTTGTCAAATAAGAGCTAGAGAAATTATTGAAAGTAGGGTTCATCTATCCATTTGTAGATAGTAAATGGGTTAGCCCATTAGTCATTGTTTCAAAGAAAGGTAGCAAGTGGAGGGTCTATATTGATTTTTTGACTATTGAACATGATGACATTCAAGGATCATTTTGCTTTGCCATTTGTTGACCAAGTCTTGAACACCATTATAGGATACGAGTAGTATAATGAAATTCATATTGCTCCAAAAGATCAAGAGAAAATAATGTTTACTAGTTCATGGAAAACATTTTCATATAGGCAAATGCCCTTTGGTGTGTGCAATGCTTAGCTTCTTTCCAACGACATGTACTGAGTATTTTTTAGAAATAGATTAGTAATGAAGTTGATGTATTTATAGATGATTTTTCCACGTATGGGCTATATTTCAAGCAAGCCTTAGACTATTTAGAGCATGTTTTGAAAAGATGTGTTGAAACTAATTTGAAGCTGAATTGGTAGAAAAGCCTCTTAATGGTTTAGAACGACATAGTTTTGGGACATAATGTATCATATCAAGGAATAGAGGTAGATCCAAAAAAGATCAGAGTCATTCAAAAAATCACTTAGAGGCCACAAACAATCAAAGATGCTATATCATTTCTTGGTCATACAAGATATTATAGGAGGTTAACCACTAGTTGAACTAACAAAGATGCACCATTTCAGTGTATAGAATGATGTGAGAAAGCATTCGAGATCCTAAAATAGAAATTGATCAAGGTAGCAGTCTTTTGAGCTTTGGGTTGGTCCAAGCCTTTCCACATTATGATAGATGCTTCAAACTATGCATTGTGAGCCATGTTGACTCAGCTGGATAATTAGAAATGACCTTATTATATACATTATGCCAGTCGAAGCATCACTAGTGCACAACTCAATTATACCATCACAAAAAAGAAGCTTATAGCTATGATGTATGCACTTGAAAAATTTAGATACTATATGCTCATGTATGCTTTTTATGTCCATATAGATAATAATTGTTGAGTGGCGAGGTACCCCTACACTCAACCATATGAATACGAGCGTAGCATGAGTGATCCGGTTGAACTCCGCAAACGGACTAGTTGTGGCACCTAGATAGTTGTCCTTAGGTTGCAGTTTGCTGTCTTCCCACCTAGACTAGTGTTATATTTTTCACGTATGGTTTAGTCTAGATGAGGTGTATGATATGTTCCTAATTCTAACGCTACTCCTAAGGGCAATGGAAAATAATATTAACTAAGCTAAGCTAAGAGGAAAAGCGTAAGCGAATCTAATCTAGCCTAAGTGCGACGAGCAACTAATTCCTTGATCAACCGTACACATCTTGGACCTCATGCACGACTACCACTGGGATTACCAAGCGTAGATCCTAGGTACACCACTGGGCTACCAAGTAGTCACACTTAAATGCTCGTAATCAAGTCATACTCGTTCCGCGTTCTAAGAGTTTAAGGGTGAGAGAGAGAAAATAGTAAATAACATTAAAATAAATAAACAAAGTGACTACTGCAATGATGAAGTAATCTCAATCTTTATTGCTGGTCATGTGCGTGTCCAAGTATGTCACACTCGAATAAAGAATACCGTACAATTACATTCACCACACTGCGGATAGACACGGGAAAATAAACTATCTCTAGAGTGACCAAACTGCCAGAGCTTCGCTACTTCTAACTCCTAATACTTGAAACTGGGAAAGCTACCTCTTATTTATAGAAATTGCGGTGCACTACGATATCACGTACACGATATTGTAGGGAAGATGCGATATCACGTACGCAATATCGCGGCTGCGATATCACGGCCGCTGCGATATCGCAGCTACTGATACAACAGGGCTATGATATCACGGTTGCGATATCATAGCCAGCAAATTCATGACTCATCAACAATGTTATTAGATTTTTGATGAACAAACTAGCGGTAATCCAAGAGTGATAAGATGGCTTGTCATTCAACAAGAATTTGATATCACAATGACCAATAGGAAAGGAGTTGAAAATGTTGTAGATGATTACCTATCAAGATTAAGATGGGAACCTTAGAAAAATAAAGAGCTACTATCAAACTAATTTTCTGATGAAAATTTATTCATAAAGACAACAATGGTCATAGATTCAATAGTGATGTTTCGGTTATTGATTACATGACATATCTTATTACACAATAGCTTCTTGTTAAATGGAATAAGAAATAAAAATAGTAGTTTCTTCATAGGGTGAAGAGGTATATGAAAGTTAATGGAAACCTATACAAGATATATGTTAATGGGTTGATAAGATGATGTGTTCCAGAAGAAAGTCTATAAAGAGTCTTGTAGGATGTATATGAAGGACCATATGGTGGTCATGATGCAAGATGATGGACAAAACTGAAATTGATAATGGTAGGCTACTTTTGACCTACCATATTTAGGGATGCACATCAATCTACATAGTTTTGTGAGAGATGCCAGAGAGATGGAGGATTGACAACTAGAAATAAAGGGTCACAACAATGGTTATAACCATTAGAACCATTTGATATCTAGGGAATTAACTTTATGGGGTCTATCACACCAATGTTGAATGGAAAGTCTTATATAATAGTAAATATTAATTATTGTACAAAATGTGTAAAAATAGTTGTAGTTAACGATTGCACAACCACAACAACTATAAAATTATTTCATTAACATGTGGTGAATAAATTTGGAATACCCCACATGCTAATATTAGATAACAAAACTCACTTTACTAGAGCTACATTTAAGAAGCTAATGCACCAATGTAGGGTCAACCATAAATTAACTACATCTTATCATTCCCAAGGGAATGGTCAAGCTAAAGTGACTACCAGAGAAATCACAAGAATATTAACTAGAAGTGTGTGTTAGTGTAGGAAGGATTGGAGCACTAAACTTAATAATGCTCTATGGATATATAGAACAACTTGGAAACTTCTTATAGGGTATTTACCATATGAGTTAGTTTATGGAAAACTACCTTGTCTACTAATCCAAGTAGAGCTTAATACCATTGTAAATGCTAGTACCCTTGACCTAGATCTAAATTTAGCTAAAAAAGAATGCCTATTGAAACTAAATCTCTTACTGATAAAGTTCTTTACTATAATGAAAATCATGTACTACAAAAGACTAAGTTTCAAACTTTATTGAAAGGACTTTATATCGTTCATGCAATATTCTAATCAGGCACCATGTAAATCTATTACCCGATAAAATCACAAAAACTTATTCTTGTTAATATTTAATAAGTGAAACCATTTTGTGACCTTCCCAACTACTCCAAAGACTCCACCTCACATGCTAGACCATTTAACACCCATTCAATCTTCCAAGTTGTTACTCTTAATGATAGTTATGGGGGTGTCAAGTTTGACACTTAGGCATCAATTCCTCTTTTTATATTATTTTAACATTTTTCACCTTTCTTACCAATTTTTACATTCTTTAATATCTTGTTCATTCTTTTATACTTTTTCTATTTCTTCATCATTTTTCATTGTTTAATATCTTTTAAATTTTTTATACATTTTTCTATTCTTACCATTTCCCATGATTCTTAATATTTTTCATGTACATACTTTTGTTTATTTTTCTAATAAAGTGTAGAGGAATAAAATAAGATGTAGTCCAAACAATGAGAATTTCACCCTATGTTATCAAATCATTAAAGGACTAATTATATATATAGTGAGACCACATTGTCCATCCACTCATTTCTAATAATAAGAAGTTCTTATCATGGCCATAATAACATTCTTTTTATAATAAAATTAAAATAAACTTGTGATCATTATGCCTGGATGGAAAAGTAAAGAAGTAAGTGGGAATGAAAAGGGTGTGACATTAAGGGGATTTATGGATTCTCTAAGATTGGTACTATAAGTCCTATCTTGCTGACGAGTTGTATTATTTACTTGAGTTTTAACAAAAAATTGAAGTATATCTAAAATAAGTACTACCTTATCATGTCACTAGAAAAAGATGATACCATGCTTGAAGATACTCCTCTAGTAAGGTTGACATAGTAATAACATAATAAATACACATAATAAAATTTTTTGGGTGTTCTACTAGAAAGACATGTTACCCATGCTTAAAGGTAGAAAATTTCTTAGAAATTCCAGGGTTTCTTAGACTTGCATTGGTTATGGGGCCAAAAAGACACGTTGCTCATGCTTGAAGGCACTCCTCTATCCAATGGCCAAGTATCCTTTAAAAATAAAATGTGTTATTAATAAACTACTTCCTTGTACCTTATTACCAAGTGTTAATATTCCTTACAGATGTGATAGTCTTGTAGTTGTTAGTTTTAGGATGATACAATGTGATTTTACTAGTAAGTGGTATCTTGGACAGAAGGGCTAATGATCACTTTAACTATGCATCATACATGGAATTCATTATGCCTATAGTAAGATATCTCATGTCCCATTTTTTGCAATCCCTACTACTTTCATTCCACTTCATTGTTATATACAATCACGGTTTAATGGTTTTGTATGATGTAGTGTTATTTTCTTATCAAGGCAATACTAACATGTGTGTTTTGGAACATAGGTATGTTTTACATTGAACTCCTTGAGTGCCTATTAACACTTTTAGGTGTGGTTATATAAATGCACTAAGGGGTAGAACTTGCTTTGAGGAGGACCCACTTGCATAAATTTTCTGCTTCATACTTGATGACTAATTCCAGATCATTGTGTACATCTAGAACACTCATACGATCATTGTTATCTTTCCTATATATTCATCTTTAATCATATGTTTAGAAATTAATAATCTCCTACAAACTTAATCAACTTACCTTTCCCAAACTCCTTCTTTCACATACTTTCAGTGATAAATTCTTGCAATACGAGCATCACCTATGATTAAGAATCCTTTGGACCATCTTTATACCTTCTAGAATATCTAATTTATCTAATTTTTTCACTAGAAATTGCACAAAATATTGAAAATTTTCACAGTGATATCATAGATATGATGTATGAGTCCCTGTGATATCACATTATCTATAATGTATCCATGATAAAAATCTATATATATGCATGGGGAATTAGAAAATTTTTTCCATTCTCTCATTCAATGCCTAAGTAGTTCTTGTTATTTTTCTGATCTCCAAACTTCAGAGATCCTTATCTTCCTCATTGTAACTCTAATTTAAGCCATTTTTGTTTTCTTTTGCTCATGGAGTGAGTAATTTAGTTGTGGGGAAGAGTACTACACCTAGTTGTGTGAATTACATTGCATTTTTCTAATGTATGGAATAATAAAGAAAGGGTAAGAATAATAGGAAATAGTTAGATTTTAAATCAACAATGGCTAATAAGCTTGAGAATTCTTCCCAAACAATAATTCAATCACATTTTAACAAGAAATCAGCAATCGTGATGGGTCATGAAGCCTAAAATTATTTATAAGCATTAGGAAATTCTACAATTAAGGGTTTTTACAAGTTTTTTTGCTAATTTTGCAACTTCAATATAAGTTTTATTGTAACCTAAAAACTCAAGAAAGGGTTATGAACAGTTAGAGATTTTCATGAAATCCTTAGGTGGTCTTAAAGGAATTATTTATGATTGATGCTTCCTAAAAGACCTGTAGTAGAAGGACCATCATAACAAAGGGGAAAGAGACCTAGAGGAACATGACAAGCTAGAGAACAAACTTCACATGCATAGCAAGAGGCCTAATTCTACAGTATCCATGAACCAACACCTGCGATAGAATAATCTACATAGGTAGAAGTTAATGCATTGCCTGCTTAGAAGCAAGAATAGCACCTTACATTATCAAAGGAATATCTCCAAGCAATCCAAGAGAAGTCTATCATGTCTACTATCATAATGAAACCAAACTTTGGACCATTCATGGAGTTTGCCCTTGCTAATGTTCTTGAAAAACTCCAAGACTCTCCTTTATGATCCACCATTTCAAACAATGGTGAATGATACTTGGGAGAAGTTTATCAATTTTGGAAGAACAAGTAGGATCATGCTATTGTGAAAATAGAGGGAATCACAATGCCATACTCTGTTGAAGCAATAGCCAAGGCATTGAACCTTCCAAACATCAAAGCTAACATCATTTAAATCTCTTCAAGGTCCAACAAATAGGCAAGAAAGCTATGGTTACAAAGGGCCTATGGGACTATTAAAAAGGAATACAATGGATTGATCATAGTTGAGAAGACTTACATCAAGATTGAGACCTACCATTTCATCCCAGCAAAAGATTGAATAGAATTTTTACCTATGCTGCTAGAGGAAGAGCTATTCTAATGTGTAAATTCCATACCAACATGACCCATCTACTAATGTGAAAATTCTAATGTGAAAATTCAAACAAGATTTATGGAAGAGAAGGTAGGGAAACTTACTCTACCATTCCCTCACCTTATCAAAAACTTGTGCTAATAAGTAGGAATTCTGGGTTAAACCAATGATATTTTTCATAAAGCCCAAAATGCCTATATGGCAAAATTTCAAAAGTAGTGTTGCCAAAGAAAGACCAAGTGGAAAAACTAGTAGAAACTGAAGGAGTAGTTGGGTTTACACCACCAAGCAATGTTCTAGCCATAGGAATAGAGCAAGTAGGACCCAGTGGATCAACACCAGCAACCGATAGACCAAGGCCAAGTGCTCCTTTGGCATAAAAAGATTCCAAACCCTTACTAACACATTTGCAACAAATTGGTAAAACAATAATTTGGGAAAGTAGAGAAGTTGCAAGTATGTACAGGATAAGGAACAATTCAACCAAGCCTACCATATTAATAGGACTTGCAAGTGGTTAAATCTCATTGTAGACAGGAAAAGTTGAGGAATGGGCATAACAAATATCTAGGAATGTCACATCTTTGTAAGTGATATTAGAAATAAAAGAAGGAGCCATAGCGATGATGATGCAACACTAGGATATAGTAGGAATAATTGATGTTATCACAGATCATATCAAAGAGTCTTTTAATATTCCCATTATGCCACTGACTGATCTTACTAGAGAGAAATATGTAGAAAAAATAGACAAAACATCAATGACCCCAAAAAAGCATTAAGATATCTTAGACCAATTGCTATAGACTAGGAAAGTGATGAAAAATATCTTTGATATCCTAAGTGATATCATTGCAGTGCAATCAAAAATAATTTCAACTAAGGGTAAGCTAGTCATGACTGAGATCAAATTACAACATGTTAAAAATGAAGTGCAAAGGCTAGAAAAGAAATTGATTGCATTTACCATGTCACTGGAAAGACATGTTACCCATACCTTAAGGTAGTCCTACAGTAATGTCAACATAGTTAAAAATACGATCCATGTGCAAGAATAAATTTCTAGGGGTCCCACTAGAAAGACATGTTACCCATGCCTAAAGGTAGGCAACTTCTCAGGAATCTTAAAAAATAATAAAAAAGTGCAATTAATAAACTCCTTCCTTGGACAATATGCCAAGTGATAGTACTCTTTGCAATAGGAGTAGTCTTGTGATTGTGAATCCAAGAGATGAAACAATGAAATGTCATTAAAATACGGGCTGGACTTGTTGGAATCTTGGAAAAAAGGGCTAATGATTATTTTAACCATGAATAACACACAAGGACTCATTACACCTTTGATAAGACACCTAACATCCCAAGTTCAATAATCCTTTCTACAATTTGTCTCACCTCACTGTATAGTTAATCATAACTTGTAGTTTTGTGTAATATAGTGATATTTTTCCAATTCGGAAATGTTAGGTCATGAAAATTAAAGATGTAACATTTAAGGGGTTTCATTTTGAAAATTATTGTAACTTTGCAATCATTATGAACTAAAGATGTGATCTAACCAAAAGAACGAGAAGCTTTATGAATCATTAATTGCCGATTTAAACACTTTGGTAATCCTAAACTTTTGATTAATTGTAGAT
Organism: Gnetum montanum; assembly: GCA_015680685.1. Taxonomy (NCBI): domain Eukaryota; kingdom Viridiplantae; phylum Streptophyta; class Gnetopsida; order Gnetales; family Gnetaceae; genus Gnetum; species Gnetum montanum. The sequence goes on from MNCI01002249.1 coordinate 904,634, forward strand.
GGCCCTAAAGAGGACACTAGAAGAAGGACCCTCACAACTGGAAAACAAAAGACCAAGAGGTTGAGGAAGAGGTCACATTGGAGAACAAACTCCACCAACAAAGCATGCAGAGTAAGAAGCCTAGTCTTTTAATATCCATCACCAAACACCTACTACTGAATACTTTGCCCAAGTAGAGGTTGAAGCACCACAAGGACAGAACCTTACGCTATCACCTGAATGTCTTCAAGCCATCTAAGAAAAGTCAATCATGTCCATAGTTATTGTGGAATTCAATTTTGGTCCTTTTATGGAGTTTTCACTAGAGACTGTTAGAACACAACTCCAATCATCTCCCTGGTGGCCTACCTTGTCAACAAGTGGAGAATGGTACTTAGGGGAAATCCTTCAATTTTGATAAAACAAGCAAGCTAATTCCATGGTAAAGATAAAAGGAGTTTCCATGTCATATTTAGTGGAGGTGATAGTCAAAGTCCTCAATTTACCAAATGAAGGGGCTAATGTAACATAGATATACACATGGTCTGATACTGATGTAGAGAGATTGTGGCTACACTGAGCCTATGGCAAGAAGGATAAGGAATATAGTGAGCTAACTACAAAGGAAAAGATATATTTCAAAATTGGCACCTATCATCTATTCCCAACCAAAAGGCTTAACAGGATTTCAACTTATGTGGCTAGAGGAAGCACCATATTGATGGAAAACTTAAATGTCAATATTGTCCATCTGTACTTTCTCAAAATCCAAAGATGATTTGAAGAGAAGAAGGTGGGGAAGCCAATAGTACCATTCCCCTACCTGATCAGAAAGTTGTGCAAACAAGCAGACATACTTGGTTATACAAACAATGTTTTGAGGATAGATTAAAACACCTCATTTGTTGAGATTTCAAAACCCATGCGTCCAAAGAAGGATCAATTGGAGAAATAGGTAGGTACTGAGGGAGCTATAGGCTCAAATCCTATTGACACCATTCAAGCTTCTAGCCAACAATAACAAGAAAGACTTAGTAGCTAGCCACCAGTTGATCGGCAACAAAAACAACAAGTTCCACCGTTGCCTCCATAGGATTATCAACCTTCTATGAGCCATCTATAGCAAATTGTAGATTCAATAAGCTAGGAACAAGAGAAGGGGCCAATCTCTATAAGGTCATAGAAGATGCAATCAGATCCACCATCTCAACAGATCCTACTAATGGGCAGATATCATTGCATTTAGCAGGAGGGGATACTTGGTCACAAAAGATCTCAGGGAACGTTGCATCATTCCAATTAATGTTGGAAACTAGAGAAGGAGCCATAGTGGTGGTCATGGAACATCAAGATCTAATAGGAACACTAAAGTGATTACTAATCACATGAAGGAGTCCTTCAATGTTCTTATTGTGCCACTAGTCAATATCTCTAGAGTGTGACGCTCAAATGTTGGTTGGAACGTCAATGACTTTAGCTAAACATGAAGAAAACTTAGATAGGCTATTGAAGATGAGGCAAGCTATGCAACATCTTTTTGATATCCCTAGTGATATCATTGCAGTCCAATTTAAACTATTAGCCACCAAAGAAAAGTTTGTTATGGCCAAGACTAGGGCAGAGCATATCGAGAATGAAGTCTAGAAACTACAAGAAGAGCTCATGACCTTAAGGACAGAAAGAAGAGATCCCATGTGATTCATGACACCTAACCAACTTGATTAGTTTTAGATAGACCATGTAAATCATCTCATTGACCATAATTTGAAGATGGAGTGAGAGAAGGAGAAAGCGGTATAAGATGCCTCAGTGACAAAAGCACAAATGTATGTACATGCCAAGGCACTCACTACTCTAGAGGAAGAGAATAAACAATTAGCTATAGACAATGTTGAGTTCACTAACATTGAGTGCCAAAAGAACATTGTCGAAGAAAGCATCCAACAACTTCGAGAACAATTAGTTCAAGTCAACTAAGATACGAGTCGCTTGGCCTATGAGAGCAGGATCCTATCAATGGAAGATGTTCACACAATGAGATAGGTATATACAATTGAGATCAGCATGTGGTAGAATGAGGCTAAGAAGCATGGATGACACAAAGAGCATTTTTGAGATAAGGTGGACATGTACAAGCAGATTAATGAGAAAGAAATTTAGATGGATAAAGCCAAGATAAAGTCCATTTTAGTGCAAAATCCAAATTGGTAATCAATCTTGGATAGTCTAGCCCATGTCCACCAAGTAGAAATTAAAAATAAAGACTTGCAGATTGATGATCTCATAGAGTACATGAGGTTAGTGAATCTACGCTATGCTAACCTGGCCATGTTAACTATAGGTGGGTCCAAGAATGAATTAGAATAGCAAGTAGTGATCGTGTATGTTATGTATGAGAAAGAATTGGGTAACAGAAAAGATGCACCTTAAAAGTTACACATGGAAAAATTAGAATTAGAAGTTGTTAAGGCTGGCTAACAAGGCTATAAAGATGTTGTAGCTAATCTAGCTCACAGAATGTTTGACTATTAGGAATCAAGAAAAATAGCCAGGTTATTTGAAGAAGAACGATGGTAGTTTGTAGCCTAGTATGTAAAGGAAAATCAAATGTTCTCACAACTACCATGCCCATGGGATGTACTAGCTCCATCACACATCACTCAACAAGGATGGACAATACAAAATCCTAGGATATGACAATGTTGAGTTATATATCTTGGGGTATATGTATATTATAATTATTATGGGTTTCCAACACCCCTATATATCTTAGGATATACCTATATTGCAATTTCCCCTCATCAAAGCATTGTCAAACTCAACAAGTAGACAAAAGAAAGAATAGTACATGGCATGAATGACTTGAATATCATTTAATTACAAAATGAAATGTTGAATACGAGGTAGGTAACTCAAAATTTAAGTGAATACATATTGTGATTAAAGATCAATAACCAATGACTTGTATACATCATTATAAATAACAAAATCAAGTATCTAAGTTGCATCAACATCACTAGAAAAAGTCATCTTAACTTTCTTCCTTCCATCATGTGGATCTTCATTTTGAGAATCAACAAAAAATTTTACATTGATAAAAAAAGAAAAAATGTGAACATTAGTTAAAGAAGTTGGGAATAATATAGAATCCCCTATAGGGGAATTTTAGAGAAATTAGATCCATTGGAGAAAAATCAAAGAGAAAAAAATCATATTTACTGAAAAAAAAGTTAAATTTTCTAGAGAAACATCAAATCTATTGAAAAATCAAATATATTGAAGAAACATTAGATATATTGAAAAAAATTAGATACACTAAAAAACATTAGATTCATTGAAAAAGAAAGATAGATATGCATTGTTCACCAAAATCAAACCCATAACTTATAGCTTTTAAATCAAGAGTCTTACCACTAAGCTAACACCTCACTGTTAATTTGAAAATATTATTAGTGTACAAACTTTTTTGGTATCTTCATAGTTAAAAAAAGTATGATTTTAAGATTATTACAACCACTTGATCTATCAAAAAATCCCCAAAAATCATCATCATAAGTCATGTTTTGGGCTTGCACACATTCTTAGAAGGTATTCCCAAGCATGATGCAACATATGAGCATCAGTTTTAATGCTTCTAGTAGTTTTGAAAACACAAAATTTTTAAGTGTCATCTTGGTAATGTTGGATGATGTTGTTGCCACTAACATCAATGTCACATCCCAATTTTGTCACTACATCACAACACCAAAACTTGTCTCCTAACCCTAGTTTTACCACTAATGAACCTTTGGTGACCAATCTACATTAGTCCCAAGTCAACAAGCATCAATTTTACTAGTTTTAAAAATCTTTGGAAGAGATGAAACAACATATTTTGTCTAAGTATGACTAGCTAATGCTAATGCTAATGTCAGCATCACCTACCATAGTCATCTCTACAACAGGCATCACAAATTTATCCTTCAACCATAGTTTTGACCTCAAAAAATCCTTTGTGACTAGCTTACATCATCGTCGAGGCATTAAAAATTAGTTTCATTAAATTTGATGGTAGTCTGGAGGGCTAGAACTACATCTTGCACCCAAGTGACAATGGGTGATGTTGATGCTTGCATCTTGCCAATTTCAATGCCGCCTAGCTAGTGTCACTTGTAGGGAAAAGCACCAAGCTCAACTCATAACAGTACTTTTCGAATTGTGTGATTGTAGGCATCCATTTGACATTGTTATGGCATGTTTGACATCAATTCAAATGTCAAAAATAATTCATGGGATCCTAGAATATCAGTTTGGAAGAAAGTGCATATGTTGGTGCTAATATAGGTAATACTAATATTGACATTAGTATCTTGCATCATCTACATCATCTACCTTACACACATTTTAATTTTTCAAAAAATGAACTTTGAGTAAATTGCAATTAACTTCAAGATAAATTTGAAAATCCTAACTCTATAAGTACTAAATTAAAATATGAATTTTATGTCAACTTCTTAAGATCTAAGAGCATTGGTCAATTTCTTAAGATTTGATAGCATTGTTCAAATTTCAAAAGATTCAGAGTGTGAGTACCTACATCACCCATGTGGTCCATGGACAGCTTAGCACAAACTATAGTTTGTGAGCTAAATCCTAGCACTTACATCATTGGCATCACATGTAAGCATGTTGATGCTAGTAGTAGCATAATCTACTATAGTGTCAATGTCACCAAGGCCATCTTTAGCATAACGGATAGTTCCTGAAAAACATCCCTATTTTGACCCTGAAATAGATTCAAACATAGCCGGTAGTCCCTCCATCCATATTTACATTCACAATAGGTCAAATTTAGTATCTAACCCACTTATTTGCTTATAAATTTAGTTCCAATTATTCGTTTTAATCTAGAGTCTACATTCAATATCATTATAGCATTTGACTCTCTCCAAAAGGAAAACTTTGTCTATTTACTTAATTGAGCATTTTCATTCACTGGGAAGGAAAACTTAAATCTATTTTGCATATTAAGTTTTTATTTTGTTATTTATTTTTATGCTTTTTATTTCTTTATATTAATTACACTTTACCATACATTACTTTTATTTCCTCAGTTCTAGCATCAAGTTTATCACTATTCAACTACATTTTGATTGATTCTAAGTTGGTTGGTAAGCTAAGTTTGTATTTGATTGGAGGTTAGTGTCTCTTCATTTTGTGATCACTGAGATATTGAGGGTCATATCATTTTTGAAGACTATTTATGACTATGAGTTAGATATTTGACATTGGATTCAGGGAAGTGTTCATGCAAGTTTATGAGAGAATAATTTTATAGGCATAATTGTATTCCTTTATAGTTATTATAATGTAACATGTTAACTCTATGACTTGGGATGTACCTATAATTTAAAAAACTAAGGTTTTTAAATTGATAAATAGAGGAGAAGTGTATTAGAAATAAACTTTTCTAGCAAACCCACCATGGAGAGGAGGGGGGTGTTGTGGGATGATGTTAGAGTGCAAAAATAATATTGATAATAAGCAAAAAAAAAAAAAAAACATAGAAAGGAAAATCTTTCTATTTATAGAAAGGAAAAGCTTAACACGAGAAAGAGAATAATCAAAATTACATAGAAAGGAAAATCTTTCCATTTATAGGAATGTCTCTTCAAGTACACAATTTTATAGTTGCTATTTTTAAAAAATCAAAAAGAAGAAAATTAGTTATTAATTAGAAGGATGACCCCTATCCTAACAACATTTATATCATGAATTCAATGAGAGCGGTTGAGCTAGTTATGAGCTCATCATTAAAGTACCTCTAGTTATAAGGTCACGGGTTCAACTTTTAGTTGTGTATACAACTAGCAATTCAACCGGTAAGCTTATTTAATCACTTAATATTAACATTACCTCACTAACCATCAACTATAGCCTTTACTACAAGTAAAAACATCTTTGCTAATTTCTTTTTTGTCATTTGATTAATCTTATTGTTGATATTACATGAGGGTTTCGCTAAGTGCTACTTCCCTACATATCCATATTTATTCATAAACTCAACAATTTGTAATCAAAACACTCAAAATTTAGTTAATTTTCCTTTCCCAAACTCCTTACCTAACATTATTTTGATAATAAAATACCAAATTCTAGGTATCATTTGTGACCAAGAACCCTTTGGACTACCTCTAGGCTATCCAAATCATGATTTTTTCCATCAAAATTCACAAAAATTTTGAAATTTTCAAAGTTGATATCATAGATACGATATAGCATCACCTATCATATTGCATCTAAAATATTGTATCTACAATATCATTCATATAAAAACTATATATATGGGAAGATTGTTAGAAAAAAAAAATCATTTTTACAATTCAGCGCAAGGGGATTTCATGCCATTTTTCAATCAAAGAACCTTCTAAGCTCCCTATCTTTCTTAGTAGACATTTGATTTCCCTCATTTTTGAATCTTTTTTCTCCCAAAGTGAGCATCTCAATTGTGGGAGGAGGAGGAGGAGGGAGGGGAGTGAGACATTGCATATAATTATATAAATTTTCACTAACACTTAAAAAATCAATCAAGTATTATAAAATCATAATGCACAAAAATAAGATTCAAATCTGATTTAAGCCGCACAGTAAAATATCTCTCCAATTAATATTTTGAAATTGAAATTGAAATTTTTACTTATGTTTACTTAGACCCCTTGGATCTATTAGACGAGTTTCAAAATTCCTTTTATGGAATAGTTTAAAACCTTTCAATGATAGATTCGGGATAAGTGACTAGTAATTAAGATTGCAATTGTTTCTAATTACTAAGAAAATTGTTCAATTAAGAGTTTTTCAAAAATTAAAGCTTTTTCTAAATTGAAAAATTTTCAAACACTATAAATCAAATTAAAATAAAATTGATTATATTTGACATTTCTAGTCAAAACCCAAAATTTGGTGGAAAGTTATGAATGGTTAGGAATTTTTCCAAAATCTTTGGATAATCCTAGAATTTTTTGTGATTGTAGATGCCTCCAAAAAGGATACTCAAGGTTGGAGGATCATTGTAACCAAGGGAGAAGAGACCTAGAGGGAGAGGCAGAGGATGAGTGATGAGACGCGATATGCACAAGCCGCGATATCGCGGTCCGCCGCCAAATCTATAAATAAGAGGCGGCACTCCCCTCATTTCCATATAGGGGCTAGAAGTAGCGAAGCTCTGGCGGATTGATCACCCCAGAGATAGAATATTTTCCATGTGCCCGCAGTAGGAGTCCCCCAAGTGAACGGTTCTTTATTCGAGCAGCTTTGTACCTGAACGCAAGTTGTGTACGGCAATAAAGACGAGCTTTATGGATAAACCTTGTAGTACATGGATAGGTTTATTTATTGTTATTTATTGCTTTCTTAGAATGCGGTACGAGTACAACTTAATTACGAGCATCTAAGGATGTGTATGGCTAGTCAAGGAATCGGCTTCTCGTCGCATGCGGTATGAGTATGACTTGATTACGAGCATTGTGACTACTTGGTAACCCAGTAGTGTATTCCAGGATCTACACTTGGTAATCCCAGTGGTAGTCCTAGTGTGTACAGCTAGTCAAGGAATCGGTTGCTCATCGCACTTAGGCTAGTTAGGTTCTCTCACCCTTCACTCTTAGAACGTGAGATAAGTACGACTTGGCTACGAGCACCTACGGGTGTGTACGGCTAGTCCAGGAATCAGCTGCTTATCACACTTAGGCTAGTTAAGTGCCTCAGTATGGCCACTTCGAGCATGTGTGTTACATGTGGTGATCCCAGTAACGATTAGCGTTTGGTAGCCACAGTTGCACAGTTCAGGGTGTGTACGGTAAGTGGGAATGGATGCTGACGCTAGTTAATTTAGACTTAGGACATTAGTTAGAGTAGTTAGTTCTCTCAACCCTTCACCCCTTAGCATAGGAGATAAACCAGAAAAGACCAAAAAAATCATATACCTCGGACTTACTTAACCATACACCGTGACAACAACAAGTAAGTCTGGGAAGACAACGAATGATTAACCCCAAGTGTTCCATGGGGCGTTTAGGCATTTAGTCTGCGGAGTTCAACCGGATTGCGCGTGGTATGCTCGTTTCATATGGTTGAGTGTAGGGGTACCTCGCCACTCATCAATGAGATAAAGATCAAACTCTTTCTAAGGAGTAAGAAGCATAGGCTTATTCAATCAAGTAGTCAACACCTTCAATAGAACGGTCGATGTAAGTAAAGGTTATGACACCACCTACTCTAGAGCAAGGACAACACCTCACACTCTCAAATGAGTGTCTACAGACTATCTAGGAAAAGTTAATTATGTTCATTATCATAGTTGAACTGAATTTTAAACTATTAATGGAGTTCACACCTACATAGGTGTATGAATAGTTGTAAGAATCGCTCTTCTAGGCTACCATCTCAAGAAATAGTAATTGATATTTAGGGGAAACATATGAATTTTATCATAATTGGTAAGATGATGCCACTGTGAAGATTGAGGAAGTAATGGTGCCATATTTAATGAAGCCATCACCAAAGCACTAAATTTACCAAATGTTAGAGTCAATATTGCTAATTTCTACAAGGTTCAACATAGACATCAAAAATTTATGGTTGCAAAGGGCATATGAAATAATGAAAATGGAGTATAATGGATTGTCTATAGCCAAAAATATTAATTTCAAGATAGGGACATATCACTTCTTTCATACTAAGAGAGTAAACTAAATATCTACATATGTTGCTAGAGAAAGTATGATATCATAGAAAATTTTAGGCAAATATAACACACTTATTATTTCTAGAAATCTAGAAGAGATTTAAAGAGAAGAAAATAGGAAAACCTACTTTTCCATTTCTATTTCATTAGGAAGTTGTGTAGGTAGGTAAGCATTTTCGGATATACAAATAATATCCTAAAAAAACCTAAAATGCATCTTATGTAGAGATCTCCAAGCCATTGCTGCCTAAGAAAGTGCAAGTGGAAAAGCCAAAAAGCCCTAAAATTTGAGCAAAAACAACACCAATGACAAACATTCAAGTTGTAGGAACAAAGCAAGAAGGACCTAGTGGCTCAACCCCAGTTGTATAATAGGCAAGACCAAATGCTCCACTAGCACAACAAATATACTATAGACCCTCCATGAGCCATCTTTGGTAGATTGCAAAAACAATAAGTTAGAGAGGTAGGGAGATATTAAGTATGTATAAAATTTGAGATAATCCTAATAGATCTATGGTATCTATAGGACTAGTAGTGGGCAAATATCTTTACAAGTAGATGAAAATGATGACTAGGCAAAATAGATATCAAGAAATGTTGCATCTTTCCAAGTGGCATTAAAAATAGGAGAAGGAGCCACAATGATGATTAAGCAACACAAAGATGCAATCTAAACAATAGAGATGATCACAGATCATATTATTTAGTGTTCTTATAGTGCCACTAGTAGATTTTTGTAGAACCAAATATGTCCAAACTTTAGTTAGAACATTACAAAAGGAAATCATGTTCCCTACAAAACACGGAGATGCTTTGGATAGACTATTGCAGACAAGTCAAGTCATGCAAAATCTTTTTGAAATCCCCAACAATATCATTTTAGTTGAATTCAGAATTGATCATAACTAAAGGAAAACTAGTCATTGCTGAAATAAGGATGCAACATGTAGAAACTAAAGTGTAAAGGCTACAAAAGAAACTAGCCAAACTAAGAGCTAAAAGATAGGACCCTATATAATACATAGCATATAGCACTTGAACATAGCACTTGAACAGCTATATTAATTCAGAGATGATTAAATCAACCAATTGGAGGCTAAGCAAAGCCAACTAGAAATAGAAAGAGAAAATGAAACATGAAACAGATGCCCAAACATACACATGTAAAAGATATTATTGCTAGTGGAAGAAAATAAAAGAATTACCACAAAAAATCTCAAGTTGACGGTTGGTCATTTTACCCATTTGATGAAGCAATGGTTTATGATTGAAAAAGAGTTGTGCCTAAGAATTTTTATTAACACCGGTATGTTGTAAAAAGAGTTCATTGGTTTAAAGGAACTAGATGGATACTCATTGACTGAAAGATGGCACTAAGATTGAATTATTTGCAAGGTCTCATAAAACCTAACCAAGATGGATCTCTCTAGGCAATCGGTTGAATGGAGTCAGATTGGTGGGTCAGAATTTCGGAGCATAACACAGATGTTAAGATTCAGTCATCCTCTCCAAGATAAAACATAATCATTCTTGTTAAAACGATGTGCAGCAAAGAGCTGTCAGCAGCAGCTGTTACACTCTCTATGTTGTACATTTTTTACTGAGAGGTCATAAATTACGTGCAGCAGGGAAGAGGTAGAACAGGCTTGATATATGGCAAAGGAGAGATAGGATGAGCTGCAGGTATAAGAATAAAAAACCAAAAAAAAAAAAAAAAAAAAAAAAACAAAATCCGAATCAAAGATGAGGAGCCATTATCACAGAGGTCCACGAAATATCATTGGGATGGGTAAGGCTTTCAAACAAATTTCTTGCCTTATCTAATAGCCTTCTGAACGTAGCCGGCAATCATAACATTACAAACTATGATGGAACGATTCTGTGTACTCTGAAATAGCTTCTGTGCCTCGTTCATTCTTCCGTTCTGAGAATAAACTAAAGAAATACAAGTAAAATAAACGATCCATAACAATAATACAATTGTTTAAGATCTAATGTAAATCAAAAGCTTACGGAGATTCAGTACATTGATATTTCTCACAACAATTTCGCGGGCCTAATGCCCGAGCCATTAACTGAGCTTCCTAACTTTGTGGGGGTTAATTTCCCCTACAATGACTTCCAAGGGTGTGTTCCCTGCACTGGGATTCTCAAAAACCTGGATAAAAAGTACATTCCTGTAGAACCCATCCTGATGGGAGAACCAGGAATTGCGGAGATGATGATGCCTGCTGAATCTTCTTCAGAGCAACGGTAGACCTAGATCAAATTCACAACACTGGTAGCATTTACACTAAGTCCCTGTAATTGCATTATTCTGATTAAGCCAAAGGCGTTGTCAGATCAAGCTGGTTTAGCATAAGAGACACATCATCATTCTGGTAAAATCTCTCCATGATTCCTGTAAGACATGATTATGGGGGTAGCAAGATCAGAAAAACGAATACAGCTCCTAGTAAGATGCAGTTCTTCTACGATGCACATGGTCCAATTCCCTCGTTGTGCAGAAATTATGGCCATTAGAGTTCTGGAGGAGGTTCTGCAACTTGTGGGAATTCCACCAAAACCCTCAGGAATTTCGTTAAGGTAACGTTTGGATGCTGGTAGAAAATTTACAGGTTCTCACCTTTGAAGATGCCAAAAAGGAGGCACCCCCGGCATACCAGAACCTCCCGCTGGATTCTGCCGTGGCATCACTCATGGCGATGCAGGTGTTATTGCTGGAGCATCGACGAGTGCAGAGTTTTTGTCTGCGTCCGCTGCTCCCTGTGACGTTAAGCTCCGGATTTTGAGAAGATATCGCTACATCGGTAACGGTAATGATGGTTAAGGTAAAGACACTGTTACCACCGATAACGGATAACTCACGGATCACCTAAAAATACATCAGCAGTCTCGGTTCTTAAATTGACTCGGGAAATATGCCTACCCACTTGTTGGTGTTTGTTTTATCATTCACGTGGCTCCAGCATCGTTAATTTTGCTATAATTTATTAAAACCCATTATTTCAGTTTAACATCCTTTCCTTTATCCACTTTAAAAAGGGGTATTTTCAGTCACAGAGAAAAGAGATTTATGGGATATTTGTATAACATTCTATATGATGAAGATATTTGGCTATTATTCCTTTTATTTCTATTGAATCTTGCTCTATTTTGTGAAATTTTATTTGTTACAAGTAATGTACTATAGAGACTATATAGATTAAGTGATTTGACAAAATAGAAACATTCAATAACTCATAGTAGTTGACAAAGTTAGCTGAATTTCTTTTATGATAACCAATTACAGTTTCATACACAACTCAACCATTTCAACATTCATATTAGTAAATACATACTTACATTTAGTTTGTTTCATAACCATTAAGTTTATTTGGAGATACATGGGCTTTGGTGTTACTAAAGACTAGTAAGCACCTAAACCCTATTTGAAGAACACCTTTGTTTCTTGTGACCCCAATCACGAGACCAAAGGCCAAATGTTGGTGATCCCAAATAGTCACCAACATTGACAAATGTAGAAAAAGAGAAAAACATGTTTGACAAGAGCATTCATTATTTAAGAAAACAATTTGCCAAAGTTAACTAGGACATGTAACAATTAGCCCAAGAGAATAGAATCCTACCAATGGAGGAAGTTCATTTCAGAGATCAAGTGGATATGTACATATAGATTAATGAAAAAGAGATTTAAATGACCAAAGTCAAGATCAACTCAATCATGTAGTAGTTACCTGATTGGCAATCCATCCTAGACAGCCTTACTTTGATCCACCAAGCAAAGCTGAAGAATAAATTCCTACATATTAAAGACTTTACATATGGGGTGATGAGTGGTGAGGTACCCCTACACTCAACCATACGAAATGAGCGTAGCACGTGCGATCCAGTCGAACTCCGTAGACTAAGTGCCTACACACCCCATGGAACACTTGGGGTTAATCATTCGTTGTCTTCCCAGACTTACTTGTAGTTGTCACGGTGTATGGTTAAGTAAGTCTGAGGTATATGATTTTTATATCTTTTTATGTTTTATGTCTCCTATGCTAACAAGGTGAAGGGTTGAGAAACTAAGTACTAATTCTAACTAATGGCTAAGTCTAAATTAATCTAGCGTCAGC